>JAOTRN010000002.1:3319054-3329878 GCA_028566695.1 Bagroides melapterus
TAAATGGTACCCTCGTTTTGGTTTAGTTTGGAAAATGTCTCAACGTTTTAATGAATTAGCCGAATAAACAGTTATCTCCTCTGGTTACAACTGAAAATAATCAGATGAAGATAATAATTTTATTGTAAGAATCAGCATGCCAGAACATGAAGTAAAGTATTCGTTACAGGCTGAAGCAAGAACCGCAGCGCACCACCAATTGCTGTCATCTGACAATGATTGACCAGTTATATATATATATCACACATAGTTACTATTAGTGTTACTACCAGCCAGCTGTAATGTCATGGTGTAAAAATAAGCATCATTAATTTTCTAAGCAAGCACAGATTGAATTAGAAATTGATGTCCGTTATTGACATGAAATTCACTTTTAAAGGCTTGCAAAATGCAGCGCCCCCGTTCTTAGCAGTGTAAACATAATAAAGTTTATTGACCAATAGTCACTTGCTTGTATGATAGACTGGGAGAGGATAGACTGATTATATCCTGTGAATGTTTGTGGTGTTTGAGTCAAAACCCAACAAAATTGTTCAGGCTAGGAGAACGAGTGTCGAGATGAAATGAAGCCTTAAGACGAGCCGAGATTTAAAATTGGATTTTTAAGATTTTTTTTTTCTCTGCTGACTCATTTTTAAAACTCCAATCAGAAACTAACATGTCCGTTTTTCCATTGTAGCAACAAAGCACCCATTATAGAAAATATACAGCCTATATTTGCTATGCAATAGAATTCATACCTAATTCTGGGATGGGCCTGTAACATCAATATTCAGGATCAATATAAATAATTTACTACAGAGGGCAATGCTTTGTTTATATTAATATAATGAATGAGCTGAAGGGAATAAAGGCAGTGGCCTCTCACTGCACTAATGTGCCCTTTGTGTGCATTGATTGGCCTGATGAGCTCATTCTGTACTGCTTTAGTCCACATATTACCCCATGCGATTTGCCATTTTAATTAAGCTTTTGATTTAAAACTGCAACTCAACAGCCTTCTCCACCGAGTACAGTAGAGTGGAAGGTGTGTGTGTGTGTGTGTGTGCGCTCAAACGAATATGAAGAAAATATCTGTAGATGTCTGCATCAGTACCGAAGCCTTATATGTTTATGTATATGCACCTCTTTTCTGTTTCTGTTCCCACTATAGGACAGATTTCCACTAAAGGAACCATGGCTGACTTTAGTTTTTAAGCTGCAGTTGGAGGAATCCCTTAATGAGTCATGGTGAGTTATTGCTGAGTGTTTATAAAGAGTTGGTAAAAAGTGTTTTCTTAGAAGTATTTGAATACAGCTTTGTACCAAATTTTGAACGTGTCTAAAGACATACCGCAGGAACCATATGCCACTAGTGGGAAAATACTGCCTTCCTGATTGATATATTACTGACAAAAAAAACCTGCAATATCTATAAATCCACAGTATACATTTTAATTTGATAAATTTATCAGTTTATCTTTAGCAAGCAAGCCAGAAGCCATGGCAGCATGGAAAAACTCCATGGGACGATATTAGGAAGAAAAATTCAAAGCAGAATCCATCGCCATCTGGGTGACATCGGATGGTGTGATTATAATATATTTTCGCTCTCTAATTTTGTAATGTATGGTCACAAACTGCAATTATGTAAGTAGGAAATTCATTCTATAGTCCATATTGATGAAGATGTCAACAAAATGCATTAATGATACATGTCTTCACATATTGGAACCTGGTCGGAAACATGCTGCCATTGCGTCAGTCAGCTTTGTGCTTGGGTCTTCATCAGTGAACATTTGAAGACTTCAACAGGAAGGAATTACTGTGAATGACCCTGTCTTATTATTTCCTCAGGAACTCCTCGTTGCTTGATTCCACTCAATCATAAACTGTTGTAGAAAGGACATTATTTACAGTAACATTATTTCCTGTCCAGTGTCACTCAAATGAGGATGAGGTTCACTTCTGAGTCTGGTTCCTCTCAAGGTTTCTAATTTATATCATCTCACGGAGTTTTTCCTTGCCACTGTCGCTTCAGGCTTGCTTTAATATTAGGGATAAATAGTACCTTAGAGACAAATAGTACCTTAATTTTAAACTTACGTAAAGCTGCTTAGAGACAATGTCTATTGTTAAAAGCGCTATACAGATAAATTTGAATTGCATTTAACCGAATTAATAAGCTTGTATTTCAACAGCAATATTATTGGTTTTTTTTTTATTGTGCGTTCTTTCTGAAATTTGCATAGGAAAATAGTGTAATTATGAAGAGGAGATTTAATGTACATCCCTGAACTCAATTTCATAAATTCTATTCTAACCACTCTAATGCTCTCTCACTTACTCACACCTCTCTGAAGTGTGCTAGTCCTCAACTGCTTAGGGCTCATCATCCCTTTTTATTGCCTTCTTAATATAAATGGTTGCTATGGAACCAAGCAGCTCTGGAATATTAGCTAGAGATATTTCAGAATTCATGCTGCATATGGCAGTGCCTTAATTCTTCCACTGCTGTCATAAGCTACTTCTGTGAGGTTGGTGCATCCTGAGCCTAGCGTTTGGAAGCATGACAATGGGACAGTCAGGTGGGTGCAGTTAGAGTTTCAGTAAAATACTGATATGTAAGGAATACAACACTTAAGCGCAAGCTTCCATAGGATCAGTGGTGATGATGGCTTAGGGAGTTTTTCCTCATTAGAAATCTATATCAGGTTTCTCTAAAGCTGCTTTGTGACCATATGTACTGGTAAAAGCATTAAATACATAAACTTGATTAATTGGTCCAATGGGTAGTGTTGCTGCGTCACAGCTCCAGGAGTCCTGAGCTTGGGTTTCGCCTTTGTGAGGTTTTGTATATTCTTTGCGGCTGTGTGGGTTACCTCAGGTTTTCCAGTAGGTGGATTGGCTAAATTGGTTGTTAAAACGGTGCCCTGTGATGAATCCGGTGACCAGTTTGGGTGCATTCCCGCCTTGAACCGTGTTCCTGGAATATGTCCAAAATCCACCCTGACCATGATACAATAACTGAAGGTGAATGAATAGAATAGGCAAGAATTTATTTAATTAAAAACACAAAAAAGTGTGTGTGATCTTCATAAGTAGGCATGTTTAGGAGAAATTGGAACGATTGTCCACAATACATTGTTTCTTTTTATCTAAGATTAAGTTGGGATGAAAAATAATTCATACAAGGTCATACAAAAAAATGGGTATTTTACAGGACCCGATTAAACCACAATGAACCAATGTATAACACAAAACATAAGATTTTCAAGACTGAAGTCCTTTTCTCTTATTGACAGAATCAATGAACCAGCAAATCCAAACGACAACCCGTGGATTCATATCCAGGCCACACAACGACTGGCTCTCACTGAAGATCACAGCTTTGATCAACAGTAGCTGAACCAGAGGGAATTGAAGCTTGTAAGCATCCTGTACAATAGTAATTAGCTCTAACTCTGGCTGTATGGAGCCAGGGCTGAGCAGCTCTGCCATGGTGTTAATGTTGTCCACCTGACGTAGATGAGTTGGTCTGTGTCTATCAGGCAAGGTTTACCACAGCCAAAGAAGTTATGTGTGCAAACATTTCACTGCTTAACCTTAGAGACACTGACTCATTTTAAATACAGAGCCATTCAGGCTGTTAAGACTTGATACTGAGCAGACACCAGATTCCATAATATTCCCTGATATTAACAGATTTCATAGCAAACATTGTCTAACACTTACACCAGCATCACTGGGTTGCTAGAGCTAAATATGAAGTAAGCATTTAATATCTTTTTTATTATTATTATTAAACCTAGAATAATATACCTGTTATGTTTATATTTTTAAATAAATTGTGAGAAATTAGCAATAGAAATCACACTATGGTTTTGCCTCCCCCTGACAAACAGCATGTATGTTTAACTACCATTGTCATCATGACCAGCATGGCTGTCATGGATACGTACCTGGTGGAGCAGAACCTGGGTCCACGTAAGATTGGCGTTTGCATCATCGTATTGGTAGGGGACATTTGTTTCCTCATAGTTCTGCGCTACGTAGCTGTTTGGGTAGGGGCTGAGGTGAGGACTGCTAAGCGTGGCTATGCTATGATCCTCTGGTTCCTTTATATCTTTGTTCTGGAGATAAAACTGTACTTTGTTTTTCAAAACTACAAGGCCGAGCGCCAGACTATGGAGACTGTCGCTCGGAAAGCTTTGACTCTGTTGCTTTCAGTTTGTGTTCCAGGGCTGTATTTTGTCCTGGTGGCCCTGGATAGCATGGAGTACATGAGAACTTTTCGGAAAAAAGAAGACATGCGTGGTAGATTGTTCTGGGTGGCACTGGACTTATTGGACATACTGGATATCCAGGCCAACTTGTGGGAACCACAGCAAACAGGACTGCCCATATGGGCTGAGGGACTAATGTTCTTCTATTGTTACATTCTTCTGCTTATTCTACCATGTGTGTCTCTCAGCGAGATCAGTTTGCAGGTTGAGCACATGTCCCCACAGAAGATGATGCTTTACCCTGTCCTTAGTCTTGTTGCCATTAATATTGTCACTACTCTTATCCGTGGGGTCAACATGGTGCTTTTTCAAGACAGCCGAGTCTCCACCATCTTTATCGGTAAGAACGTAGTGGCCTTAGCCACCAAGGCCTGCACATTCCTGGAGTATCATCGTCAGGCTAAAGAATTCACGCCACCAGACCCTGTAACCAATGCTATGGAAATGCAGCACAACTCAATGCCACACAGTCAAAAGTTACCAGATCCCACCGCTAGCTTTACAGAAGAGCCATCATCTCCCCATGAGATCACTGACACGTGACAGAGTTTACAAGGATAGAATTTTCCGACCAATTTCCACTGTAAGCATTTTGGAGTGTTTTTGAAATCGTCTGTCTCCAGCACTCAAACCACACCCATCTGTCCTATTGTAAACTATATTTAAACACAAATTTTTGCTGTTTATTCACTATCCCATGTTTTTATTTCATGGTTAAGTAATTGCATTTTAATTTCAGTTTGCTCATATTCAGCTGTTCCCAACCTCATGCACCATCAACATTGTTCCATGTATGGCTGGTGAATTTTTTTTTTTTTTTTTTTTTTATAAAAAAGATTCTTGTTGTTGCTCTGTTTCTGCTGCTGCAAATCAATCGACCTTTGATTGGATTGGTCCAAAGGTTGCTTACAATACACACACTTCTTATTTACCTTTTCAGACTGAATTCTATGCTAGACCGTTTGTAGGTTTGGTGCTTGAGAAATATTAAATCCTGGCTTGGACAGGCTAATGAGGTTATCTTTTCTAATCTTTTTTGACTAGACAGCTTAAAGTTTGATGCTGAACTTCCTCTTTATAAAGTATTTTTATCTCACTAAACTGAAAGAATGATCTCAGCGAATTAATGATTAGTGGCCATTTATTACCAGAGTGAAACATCTTGGGGATTATTAATCATATATATGGGGTGAATAATGTAACCGTAAAGGGGACAGAGAGATTCTGTTGACATGAATAGAGTATTTGTATAATAGTGTTAATTAGAGGTGCTATTTTGCAGCAATTTCTTACAATATGAGATTTTCCATAGCAAAGATATATTTGCTATTTAAAGAATTCCCAAGATTTCAAGACTTTTGGTTAATCCCGTTGTATGCTTGATTATAGAATCTATATAGTACCATACCATCAAATGATTCAAGAGCGTTGTCAGATTTTCAGACACCTATCAATAATTTACATGAAGTATGATACATGCAGGTGGAATATTGTTGCTACTTTTAAGTTTTATAAGTTTTTCCTTCCTATTTACCTATGAATCTGGTTTTATATTGAACCTAATCACATAATTCATGGATATTCAGAATGGGCTGTACAGTAGTGTACAGGATAAGTAGACTAAGACTTATCGCGCACAGCAGCGTGAATCTGAATTATTCTTAAATTTGAGTTAGACAAAACAAAAAAAAAGATGAATACGTGAAAATAGGGCCACATGTCCAGAAATATATATATATATATATTTTAATTACAAAACATTTTTAAAATGCAACTAAATTAAATTGCAGAAAATTATTGCAGAAAATTGAGAAATGTGTTGCCTGTTTGTGAACATTGTCCACGTTCATATGTAGGTTTGAGATGATGAATTTAATTGCCTCTCGATTTTAAAAAGGTTATTAAATATATTTGAAAAACGTTTACTTTGTCTCCTTTCCCTGTCTAACAGCATTGTCCCTGTTTTTATTTTCTGCATTTTCAAGTACTATATCGATTCCTAAAACTGCATAATTTTATAAAATATTTTCTATCAGGAGGTGTAAAATTAAATGTAGAATGAAATGAGCTGACTTTATAACCTAAAATGATGAAGCATTAATAAAAACAATAATAAAATAGAAGAGGAAATAAAAAAAGAACAAAAGTGTACCACAAAATCAGTAAAAGAAAATAGTTTCATAAACCTCAGGGTTACATTTTAATCCATTATGCAACTGCTCAACGTTGATATTTTAAAAGGGGGGGGTTGCAATACATGTTTATTAGACATATATTTTACAAACATTATAAATCATGCTGTATGAATTATATCTCTTTTTTGGTACAGATATCTTACACATACACCACAGAAGTCAAACTAAACAAATTGGTAACTATTTTTGTAATTTCATGTATAAGATAATATATCAACAATAAACGAACAACCTACTGGAATACATAAGATATGTACAGGAAATTTTCATGAGATAAATACTGACTTTACAATGATGATCAGACATTTCACAATGAATAAAAAAAAAACTTGTTTCTCTCAGACACAATTCATTTATTTTGAGTTAACCACCAGCAGTTTCTGCATGTATGAGTTTAGCCATTTCTGTCTCTCCATGGCTGTGAGAAGCTTACTCTTCTCTCTGAATGCTGCATCATCTGCCACAACAATGTTTCTCTTTTCTTGGTTTCCGACCCTCTGCTGCCAGTCTCCTGGCCATCCCTTCATCAGTTTCTCCTCCATCTGCGATTGGCTAAGAGGGATCCACTCATTCACGGGCAACTGCTCAGTTCTGGGCTCTGCTCCACCGAAGTCTGGGTTGGACAACATTTGGATGCTCCAATCACGGAGTGAGATAGAAGGGTAGAGAACCTTCCATTGGTCATCTGAAGGGGATATTCTGTGGTAAAACATTTTAGTTTATGCTTTTATATTTCTTCTTTTCCTTTTAGTGGGATAAGTTTAATGTATATAAGTATATAAGTATAAGCATTTACCTCTGGAAAGGTTGTGGGAAAGCAGAAGTGTTCAGACTCATACACATCAGGATGATGAGTAAAAGTTCAGGACGAGGAGTTAGAGTTAAAGACACCATCTGCAGAAGGGGTAAAGATAAATCTGCAGGTATAACGCTGCCTAGAATTCCTCTGTTCATCAGGCATGATTTGAAAATGTAAATTTCTCTATTCAAATTTTTGTATTGTTTTTCCTACACAGTGGCACAGGGAGCCTGGATCCTATTTTAGGGGTTTCGGGTGCACAAGGTGGGGGAATACCCTAAACAGGGCACAAACCCACCACAGGGCACATATGTTCAGACACTACAGACTATTTAGAAATGTCAAATCAGCCTATGACGTATGTCTTTAGAATAGTGCAGGAAACCAGTGTACGTGGGGAAACCCCAATCCAAAGAAATGCATTGAAGGCTGATTGGCAGTAGTAGATATAATTAGATGTGTAGTTGCCTCGATATATTAGAAACATAAACAATTAAGTTAAATATAGCTAAGAATTTAGTGCAATGTGATTGAGAACCAATTCAGAGCTGAAACACATGAAAAAACAACTGTATATCAAATATATAAACAGATATCTATCTCACCTTCTGTTGCTGTTTGTCTTCAGATCTTGAAGTGGAGTACAGTGTGCTGTTTGATGAAGTCCAAATAGGTAATGTAGGTACACGAGTTCCCCAAACTGCTTTTGCGTTTTTTTTTTTTTTAACGTTCTAAAACTCTGATAACTACAAAATTGTTATTTTAAATGAATTAACAAAGCTAGAGTTTTCAGATTTACCTTAACCTGAGGTGATGGTGCAAGTAAAGCTGTAGCATGCTTTCGCCACCAATGCTGGAATAAATGTGCTGGGTCTTAGATGTACAAGCTTATATATACAGTCTTACTGAGTCAGAAGGGTAAAGAGATGAAAAAAAAAAAAAAAACATGAAAAGACGTGTGTCACACGCCCCTAAACGTCCTGTTTGGCCACAGATTTAAAATAGAGAGGGATAACAGAGGAACCTGTTTTGACGTCATTGCACTTAATGATGTCTCAGAAAAAGTATGAATGGAAAGAAGCAAGTGTGATCATTGGGTGACTGTCCACATAGATGAAACCTCCATCTACATGGATTTTCTTGCTGGTGATATGTGGATCCCTTTACCCTTTGACCTCTGTTTACATAACCCTACAAATTTCCAGTGAGAGGTCATAAGGTAAGGTTATTTATGATGGAACCCGGAAGTGTGTAACAAGTGTCCAGAATCCTACGCGCAAGTCTCATTAAATCTGATGGCCTTTTACGGCACCTGTCAAATGCACCAAATCACCCAAAACATGTTAAACTGACAGAAACGTGATGATAATAACGACTCAATAGTACAATTAACCCGTGATTGTTTTGTGTATAAAAGACTAAAATGAAACAAAAATGATCTAATGATTATCGAACTTCTCTGTAGTAGGATATAATGTTACTGTTTCTAATGAAATGCATTAACCTACTGCTGATTAAATGTCAAAGACAGGAACAGAAGTCTAACCCCGAAAGCCACGGTCATCGTTCTCTTGTTAAAAGCAGCACATTCTTCCATAAGGACAACACACACTTTCACGTATGGTCCAGTGAGTTCTCGTTAGTGTGGGTTAACTTTATTTTTCCCTCATTTAAAATAATGGGCAGCGATAAAGTAAGCATCAGACAACCGGAACCTAACACTCATTATGGAGCAAGGCAGCGGTGACATGCACCAGTCTCAGGATGAAGCGTGAACAGAACAAAGGAAGAAAAAGTGGCTGTTACAGAGATGAGGCCATGACACATATGGCCACCGGGTGCAAAGAGGATATGGGCTCGAGAGCAGACCCTGGTTGTGATCTGTAAGGATACTGAATGGCATAACGGCATTGATTCTCATCCAGCCATTAGTCATGCATATTTTTATACACAAAAACACCATTACTTCACCTTTTAATCCTTATCTCACACGGCTGTCTTTTCACCATTATGACATCACCATTAAATTAACATAGTTAAGGAAATGCAAAGGAAATGCAACATTTTCTCTTATTAGAAACCTTTGTTGACTTTTTTTCAATTATATATACAGATAAATTCCTTATCAGATTAATGCTTGACTTTATTGTCATAGATAAGTAAAATATTCAGTCCAATAATGTTTTTTTCTCCTTTAAAAAATACTACAGTATCTTAAAGCTTCTTAACATGCCTAGAACAATTTCAACCTTTAGATCAAATTTAGTCCAATATAATAGGGTCCAGTTAATTAAAATTCAAGACATGGCTCAGTAGCAACAACAAAGCATTTTAATGCTTAATTATTTAATTTTATTAATAATTGTGATGATATTGTCTCTAAGGGGGAAAAACAATGAACAATGAAAAATAATGAAAACTCAGTGTAGGTAAATGAATGAAAATACACTTTCACCTTTTTGACCTAATGTCTGTAGGTAGTCCTTGGCTGAGTAGCTGCCTTCAGCGTAATAATAATAATAATAATAATAAAATAATAAATGCATAAAAACAACTAAGTTTTCCAAGCTGTATCAACTGAGCTACAGAAAGTTTTCAGTATTTTCACGCATGATAGGTGCATTAAATCATTTAGCAAGAAATGTACAGTTTGTGCAAGAAATGTACAGCTTTCTTTCATTTATTTGCCTTTTTATTTGCTTTAGCAATAACACGTGAGCTTATACACCTCTGATGTCGCCCTATATTCCAAAGGACCTTGAACAAATACTGGCTCGTGATAAAGATACAGAAACAGATACCCGCTTTCTGGTAAAGGATGAAGTTCAGACATCTTTTTAAGACATTTTCATAATGACAAAAAATATTCTCTCTGAACACATACTATGCTGGCAATACAAACCTTTCTTTTTTTTCCTCACATTATTTAAGAAAAAATATCTCATTATTCTCTCTTATTCTAAATTTTGCAGTATTTTATATACTATGGCACTATGTCTAATGTCTTACAGTACATGAGACAACTGAAACAATTTGGCTCATAGTTGCAACAGGAGTTGATTTCCATAAAACTTCTGGAATAGTACAACCCACTGAGTAAAACTCCAGCATAGTAGTTTAATTCTTCTTTAATTCTTCTTACAAAGTCACTTACAGATGGACCATAAAGAGCATTCTAAGTAGATATATCATTGTGTGATTTGGGAATTTCTCGTCTCGGATCACAGCAGATAATGAGGACAGCTGAGAAGATCATCAGACATCTTCATTTATGCCACACACAGCATCCTTAAAGCCAGTGGTGCAATGTAATGAGGTAAAACGACTTCGTTTCTGTACTTAAGTATTTCTGAGCGTTTTTGTACTTTACTTGAGTTATATATCTGTGAACTTTTACTTTTACTTTTTTTTTTTTTTTACTTTTTACGAAACAATTTTTTTTTTTCATTTTCTGTTTACATTTTCTGTAAAAAAAAAAAAAAAAAGCTTCCAAATTTGCGGTAAAGGAAGTTTGTGGTCAGTGATGACTTTAGTCTTGACATGTCTGATACAAGCAGGTGAAGAG
>JAOTRN010000002.1:3330678-3345009 GCA_028566695.1 Bagroides melapterus
AAAAAACTGTTTTAACTTGTTATAAGTTACGTGGTTAATGTACTGTATTTAGTACTTATTAGCTAATGTGTCTGTGTCTGATTAGCCATGCCGTGTAGGTTGGTTGATGTAACGTTAACGTTAGCTAACATTTTTAACATATTTTAAATATAACAATTTTCTACCATATATTACCGTTACACAAAGCTGACGTCACATGTTATTTCGCTAGCGTGATATGTAACATGGCGTAAGTTGTCACGATACAGTTCATTACAATACAGTTCACTATAAGTTCTAAAGGCCTCTTCTTTCTTTTATGCAAGTCGTATTTTTTAGGTGGTGCACTTATTGAGAAGTTTAAGAAAGAAAGCACCACAGAATAAAAAAAATCCCTAAAAAATGAACTGTCTTGCTTTTGTATTAACGTCTTTTACTGCTACTTTTACTTTCCATACTTGAATACATTCATGAAAATTTTCTTTTGATACATACAGTTTATTTCAGATACTTTAAGACTTTTACTCAAGTAGAATTATAATGGGTGACTAACTTTTACTTGAGTAATTTTCTAACAAAATACCTGTACTTTTACTCAAATGTGGCTTGTGGGTACTTTATACAACACTGCTTAAAACCAACACACACACACACACATGCACACAGACTCTTCACACTCCTACCATCTGGAAAAAGGTACCAAAGCATTCGGGCCCTCACAACTAGACTATGCAACATTTTGTTCCTTCAAGCCATCAGACTCCTAAACAACCAGAACTGAACACACACTTATTCAGTATAAATCGATGTTTACAACAATACATAAAAAAAACACAGATGCTGTTTACACACAGACACTCTAATGCTGTTTTGCACAAAAAGTCATGCTTCTATTGAAAGTGTACATATATTTACAACCGTCTTTCTGTTTACTAATCTCTATTACTATCTGTACTCTGGTCAGTGCTATATTTCATGAACCTGCCCTGTAGCATATATTGTTTGCACTGTCTGTCCTGCACTGTTTGCACTAGGTTGCATTCTACGCACTTTACTTTTTTTAGTCCTCAGCTCTGTGTCGTCTTATGTACTCCTCTGTTGTTTGTAGCACCATGGTCCTGGAGAAACGTTGCATTTCTCTGTGTACTGCGTCAGCTGTTTATGGTTAAAATGGCAATAAAAGCTTCTTGGCTTGACTTCAGTTATAATATTCTTGATGTACCAACTAGAAATATCATCTAAATGACTTACTGATGGTTCATACATTCAGGAAGCCAAAACAAAGCAAAAAAAAAAAACACCACCACCATTTTCCACAATGTAATGCTTATAATAAATAGTGCTGTGTCAGTCACTCTGAATTTATGTCTAACAAAAAAAACACAAAAGGTCAACAACATGTCATGATAAGATACTTTATTTGTGTACAAATAAAAAAAAAAACCTTGCTTGCTCTGGCTGGATTTCAATTGTTATATATTTCAATTGTAAAACACCACGTATAGGAAAAGCACTTAATCACCCCTGAGTCATATATAAAAAATGTTTACGTGATTTTAGTCATACATACAAATATTATTTATGCGCTCACTGTTTATATAACTAGAAATATTATCCAGAACATCTGAATTCAGGAGCAGACATTATATTATGTGAAACCAATACAATGCAGCAACAGCAAAATTTAAGACCAAGGTAAAGTTGACATGCAAATAAACAGAATAAGTAAAATCCAGATGTTAAAAAAAGCCTCTGGTTTGTCAGCTATGATCTAAACATGAGTGGTATTTCAATGAAAAAGAAAAATTGCAATATTTAATCTACGAGCTCTAATTGATTTCTGGAAAACTTCTGAAATACTTTTGTAATGACTTAAAATTTTACCCTATCAGAGTGATGAAAGGGTTCTTGTCAGTATCTAGGTATAGTAAAAGGTGTCATTTTGACTCCAAAAAAAAAAAAGTCATTGGCAAATTTGAGTGGCTCCTAGAGAATTGCTGCTTAATTATTCAAACCAGTGCCAAAATGGCTTTGGGTGTGTTCATGCCTATTAGGAATACTGCTCAGCTGTGTGTAGTAGAAGGGAATGACAAGTATATTAAACAGTTACTAATAAAGAAGAGACTTCTTATGAAATCAAAACCTGGTGATGATTGTGTTGCTCCAGTAGTTTTGCTGTAAGTGTAGACATAGAGTATAGAATAAAGATACTTCCTCTGCCTTTGTGCTCCTTGACTTTATGGGTTATTTAAAAGCAAATAATTGAATAATTCTTACATTCTTGCTGTAAGTCAAAGTGCAGTTTTGGAGAACACTTGGTGCAAAGATGGAACTACATTAAAGTTCCAGTTTATTAATGGAATTCTGTTAAGCTTTTGATATCTAGTGATAGTGATATTATTGCAGAGTTTTTTTTTTATTTTCTGCGATAGGAGCTCATAGTTTGTGTAATCTTTTTTTGTAATTCACACATCAGAGAAAGCTCTCCTCCTGGGGTGTTGGTTCAGGGCTATGTGGTATTTGTTTGTCAGGTTCCTGATCTGGCCAGCCTCCCTGCCGGTACACAAAGTGATATTCTTTGCGCGGCTCACTGCGGCTCAGGGCGGATTTGATAGCGAGTGGTAACTCCTCGGGAGTCAGGGGTTGGTAGTGGCCGTCTACTAGCATACTCAGACAGTAAGAGTCAGGATCCTGCACTTCAAACTTCTCTGCACACTGGGCACACAGGTCCCGAGCAGTGGTGTTGGGATCCACACCCAGAGTCCTGGTGTTAGAACATGCCTCCAAGAAAGAGACAGTGATGAAATCCTGCAAAAAAAAAAAAAAAAAAAAAGACTGATTTATGTCTAGTTCAGGTATGAAACTCTACCTTTGTTCTGACTGGTTCCTAATATCTCTGAGAAGGTTCTACGAGCAAGTCTCACCTAGCAGCATAGCAGATCTATCCAACAAGACCAAACCTACCTACTTTCCATTACAACCAATATAATTTTTCAACCATTCTTAAAAAACATCCATAGAAACATTTGCAATTAAATTATTCACAATTTATGAGATGGGATATAATGCATTCATTACTAATAGTTCAATATATAAGCTTGATTGTTCATAGACATTTATAGGGATTGGGTGGAAAGTGATGGTGAACTCTACCTGTATGGATGATTTTGAGGCACGGGCCTTGTTAAGAGTACGGCGACGCTCCCAGCGATGAATAGAGTCCTGGATTTCCAAACTCAGCTGCCTGGAAGCTGCTTGCTTATCGTAGTTTTTGATATGCTCCAGAGCACCATATGTGGTGGTTAGATAGTATGAGCCTAGGAAAACAAATGATACATCACTGAATGAATATTATAGTGTAGAAAAAAAAACTAGAAATTTCTATAGAACAAATTTTATTTGAGGACACCTTTGGAGAAGATATTGGGGACAAATAAATTTTGCGCAGTTAATTGAACAGTGACGAGGATGGTGGGACATGCAAAGAAAGCCTATTGAGAACAGTTTCATATTTGCTAAAATTGATCTGATTCCTGAGTTCAAGCCTCTAGATGTCAACACTCGGAGCAACAAATGATTTGGATTGGTTTCTCAAAAGACGCTCAGAGTAAGCCGCAAAAAAAATACAATGACTGAACTTCGTTAAAACTGAGGTTAAAGTTAGCTATTGCTACGCTGTGTAAGAATGTTAGAAATAAAAACTAACATGGTAATTTAGTCTGGGGGAAATAAAAAATATATGATATGATGTTCCTGATTTGCCGTGATTCACCCTGACAGTCTTGTAAGAGTAGTAACAGAGTTCTGTCAAGTGTGTTGGGTAGGAAATGTATACGCATATCATGCTCCAGCTCACAAGTCTGCCTCCAGAATAACAGATTGATGAATCAGGCAGAGAAAAAGTAAAAGAGAGAGAGTGTGTAAGAATCAATATAATTAATAAGTAAAATACATTTAGAAGTGATGGAGTTTTTGTAGCTTTTTTTTTTCTTTTTCTGTTGAAAACCCCCAGGTAAAAGCATTTATACTTTCTATATACTTTGGAATGTGTAATGTTGGTTTAGCTAAAGCGATAACAGTACAAATGCTTCAAACATAAAGTTATATCATCCTTGTTAACCACTATTCTATCTTTTATGTTGTGATATGATAGTTTGATCCTCTACACCTTATCTCAGCTAGCTAAATTAAGGTAGAAGGACATCTTATTTTCTTTAGCAGGGCTAAGAAAGGCAAGGCTGTCTTATTTTTACTCTTTACTCATAATTTCTACTAAAAACTCAATGCAGTTGCTGTAACCGTGAGTAAAGCAAGTCATTATAAATCAGCATGGCTGCTCATGGGCTCAGTAGCTCAAGTGGTTAAGGTTGTTGAACAGATCATGGTGTAAGCCCTAGCACTGCCAAGCTGCCACTGTTGGGTCCTTGAGCAAGGCCTTTAACCCTCTCTCTGCTTCAGGGGTGCCATAGCATGTCTGACCCTGTGTTCTGACCCCAACTTCCAAAGTTGGGATATGTGAAGAATTTGAGTGTGCTGTAATGTATATGTGACAAAAATAAAGACTTCTATCTGTCTATTCTAGTAGGGAGCACTTGTTACTTTCAAATGTGAAACGCTATTTATAGATAAATATATACTCTAGATCAATCAACATACAGACATATGTTAATTTAAATTACTTGTATAACACTGACACGTAAAACTGACACGTTTGTTAAAAATACGGTACATCATCTGTCACAGTTAGGTAGATTCTTGGTTAAAAAAAAAAAAAAAAGAACAGCATGTAGGCATCCAGTGCAAATATGCAGAAGTCAAAAATAATGTAGTGGCCAGTGGTGAGTTCTCACTTCCTAGTTCTAACTTTGGTTTTAATTCAAAGTAAGCAAATGTTTTATCTGGGAAGCCACGACTGAATGGTAACATTATATATTTATTCAAAGTAAACAATTAGTTTTAGTAGAATTATTACCTCAGACCATGTACTATAATAGTAAATGGTCCAGAGTATTTAGGCATGAAAAACAACCTTGCATTCTCCTTGAATGTGTATTACGTGCTGCTGACAAGTATGAGATTCAAAAATGTTCACACAAAAGGAAATCTTTTTTTTTTTTTTTGCTTACTTTCATGAAATATTCCAATATTTTAGGAGTTGGCTGTATTTAATATTTTATATGTCCTGTGGGATTTCCTGTAATTAATACACTAGAGCGTCTGTGTGTGTTTATGTATTGACCTTCTCCAAGCTGTAGCGCAGGGTCCATCAGTTCCATCATATACTCCACATCCAGCAGCAGTGCAGTCATGTTGCAACGAGCCAGTACATACATCAGTACAGGCAGGAAGTCGTCTGCACCATGAGGCTTTCCTGCAGAGCCCAACATATAATTTTACATATCTTTGACATATATAATACATTTCAAAGTATAAATGGTAGTTACAGCATTTAACAGATGACCGTAGACAAACTGCATTGGAAGGAGCCACAGCAAATAGTAATATAATCTACTTCTCACTCCCAAAATATAGCCTAATTCTTTGCAAATGTTATAGTTCCTGATTAGATATGGGTACTGAGAACATCTGTGGTATTGGGACTAATCATGGCGTAAGAAGGAAAGGGTGGAGCAGAGAATCGGCAGTTCAGAAAATACTTTTGTTTACATCTGTATACAGCAAAGGACATTCCTTCCAAACCCAAAAATGGTTTCTGTTGTAAGAATCCAGGAAGGAAATCAAGAACATAGAATGTCTGCTGTGTGACATACTACACATACCCAGACACAAAGAAAAAGGAAAATATATTTCAGCATGCTAAGGGGAATGCCATTACTGATACTGACTTTCATTATGGTTGAAAGAATAGTATCAAACACAGACAGTCTGAGATCAAAGTTAATAACTTAAGAATTATGTGTGTTATGTGAATATGATATAATTTTCAAGCAAGAAGTCACAATCACAGCTCTTAATACCTGCAAATTTGTGCAATTATCCAATTAGCCAATCATGTGGCAACAGCATAATTCATAAAATCATACAGATACAGATCAAGAGCTTCAGTTAATGTTCACATTGAACAACAGGAAATAAGGAATTAATGTGATCTCATTGACTTGAATGTGGCATGGTCATATGTTCCAAATGTGCTGATTTGAGAAACCGCTGATCTCCTGGGATTTTAACACCATGACCAGCATTTCTGTGGGTGGAAATGCCTTGATGAGAGAGAGGTCAGAGCAGAATGACCAAACTGGTTCAAGCTGACAGGAAGCATCACAGAATGTACATTATGTCATAGTTCCATGAAAATGAGGTATAACTCATTTATATTTTCGGTTACACTTCTGCCGGAAAGAACAGAAGTCTAAAGCTACAGTGTTTGAATTTCTGAAATACTCAAGCCAAGTCACTGAGATCAGATTCTTTCCACTTTCTGATGTGTAATGTGAATGGGATAACACCTTCCCACATAAAACTAGTTAAATTTGAAAAGGGATTTAGTCATCCCAAGTTATTCACCATAAAGAACACAATTACTATCTTTTAATGTCTGACCTGGGCAGCCAACGGACATGGACTCATATATGATCTTGCAAGTCTTGAGGAGCAGGTCTATCTTCTTCTGTGGTGAGTATTCCAGATGCAAGTTTCCCAGTTTCCCTTGGATTTTCTCCATGACAGGCGAGTCAGGAACACAGGTGGTTACACCCAAATCTGTGGTGGTGGTGCCCAACAATATCTGCTGATTTTCCTTGAGCTTCTTTAGAGTGCCTGCACGTGAGTGGATGTCCCTGAGCCCATTATAAATAGACTCTCTTAAGGGCTTCAGAACACTCTTATAAAGTGATGCCTCAATGATTATCTCTGTAGAGAACAAGATTCATTATAAATAACATACAAAAAGAGAACACAAAAAGCTAAGCAGATTATGTACTTTACATTTACATTTACATCATTTGGCAGACGCCCTAAGAGCGACGTACCAAAGTGCTTTTCTTTTCAAAGTCTGTCTTTGAATACATTAACTCAGGTTCAGTAGGTTACAAGACTTAAGAAATTCTGAAAATAAAAAGAAATGTATCATACTAAATGTCAGATGCTTATTCAAAACCCATTAATCTCCAAATACGTATACTAAACTGATGGCATTTATATTAAATCACTTGAGCAATTCACCGTGTCATGGAAGTATATAGTTAAATTACCCAGTTTCTCCTCAGAATAAATAGTTGTTTCCTGCAGATTCTGCAACTCTGTGCTTTGGATCAAATAGCTCTTGAGCTGTGTCATCATCTGTCTGATCTCTTGTAGCATCTCTGTACTGGAAGAATGCCTCCTCATAGTGTCCAGTGTAAAGCCACGGTGGTCTTGTACTAGGTTACCAAAGTATGTGCTCCCATCTCTTGCAAGCTCCACAATCCGTTTCTGAAGCTTGCGGTCAGTACTCATGAAGCTTGTAAACACGGTGGAGAAGTTCACCATGGAGAGCCGTTGCTTAGCACGGTCCAGCATAACAGTGGGTGACCTCTTTACAAGGGCACCCATTGAGTTAGGATCTGTTTCTTCTTCTGTGCTGCTCGTGGAGTAGGAGTCATGATCTGGTTGGGGAGCACCTCCTTCAGGGGCAAATAATGACACATCCGGAACTTTGGGGTGGTCTGTTTTGATACCACGGTTATGGAACATTGCAGTGGTCTGTGGAGTAATGTGGCTGAGCTCTTGGGTAACACCTTCAGAGATATCGGTAGCATTTTGGGTTATTGTGATTGTTGATATACGTTTTCTCCTAGGAGGTGGCACTGGTGCACCTGGTCTCTTCATGTCAATTGCTGGAAGCATGTTCACAGAAAAATCTCCATTTGAAATTTTCAGTTGATCACCCAGATCATCTTCTTGTGTTATTTTAGACTGTCCAGACTGTCCGCTCACCCACTGGTCCATGCAACTGTCATCAAGGCATATAAGAGACATGGCAGCACCAGGATCCTCACTAGTCTCAACAGTTTCCTTTAAAATTTCCAGCTGGACTTCTCCTGTAGGTTGGCTCTCTGATATCCGGCGTCGGAGAGGGACTGGGGGACTCTTGTGTGAAATGGGACCGCTACCCTGTTTAGTTGCTTCACTCAGAGGTGGTTGCTCTGCTTCTTGTTTGTTCCACGTTTCTGCTTCAGCAGTGGGCAATAGAGTTCTCTCTGCCTTTTCATACCCACAATGACTTCCTTCCTCTTTTTGGACCACAGGCAAAGGAGAACTTAGCAACAGAAATGAACAGTCCTCTGACATTAACTTCTCTCTTACTGGCTTGGCTGACACTTGAGTCAGTGCATCTTCGGAAATGGTAAGTGGACGTGGAGGTAGCGGTGGGGGCCTCTTGAATTTTGGCGGAGCCTGAACAGGCATGTTAATGCTTTGTGACCTCAGGATAGGTGTAGGAGAGGTGGGAGGCAGACTGTTATAGTATTCCTCAACGAAGATGGGGTTGATATACCATAGATGGTCTTTTCCAAAGGAGATGCTGCTGTCTGCAGATTTATTCAAATCTTCCCGAATATGACTATTCAGCGCCGAGCCCCAGAATTCTATCAACAAAGTTCAGTACATTTTAGCATAACAAAGTAACTCATACATGCATTATGAAAGTGTAATAAAATGAAATTAGTGTTTGAAACTTTGTATTACCTACTCCTAGTGTGGAGATCACTTCCATGTCTTCATATTTGAACGCCTTGATGATGGCCTGAGGTAATTTCAGGGTAAAGGGTAGAATGTCCCTGGAAAACAATAAAAAAAAAAAAAATACCATCCTGAAAATGGGCTCAACTTGAGAGCCATAATTTGGGCATGGTGGACTGGAGGGCTAGCATAGCTTACCTGCTAACACAGTAGAATGCAATGAGTTTAAATATGTTGTCAAAAACCAGGACAGAGCCTTCAAGATACAGCACTGCAAGAGAAAACACAAAACATGAAGCTGTTTATGGTCATGAAAGCATAGAATTCATCTTGAGTATACAACAGCTACATTTTTTTCAATGATTTAAACAAAATGTGGCAAACAGTACTTTATCAATGTAACTGTATTATCTATGCAAACAAAATAAACAAAAAGACCTAGTCTGAAATTGAAGATTGTTTGATGAATGAATACAGTGACCAACCAGCTTTATCAATGTAATGCTGACTTCCACACAAGCTTTGTGACCAAATTTAGCTAAAGCATTAGCAGTTATAGCAATTGGCAGACCTAGATAGGGCAGAGCGTCTGTTGTGACAAGACAGCAAGCTAAAAGATCTGCCTTCATCAAACACCCACAGCAGCACAACACACAAACCTGACGTAGAGTCCAGGAAGTTGGACACTGTTATCGTCAGTTCCGTGCTAAGGACAGGAAACCTGTGGTCATCTCCCCTCCTCCACAAGCTACCTTGTCTGCTTGCGTGAGCTGTGTGAGTCATTCAAAATCAAACTGTATTTTGAAATGTGTATTTCTAATTATCACTTTTCAGAACTGTGCCATTGACCACACCGTATCTCACAGAAGTGAGTTACACCCTTCACATTTTTGTAAATTGCTTATTATATCGTTTCATACTGCTGTATGGTCTTGGCCACCATGCTGTAGCTCAGTTTCAGGGTCTTGGCAATTTTCTTATAGCCTAGGCCATCTTTATGTAGATCAACAATTCTTTTTTTTTTTTTTTAGATACTCTGAGAGTTCTTTGCCATGAGGTGCCAAGGTGAACTTCCAGTGACCAGTAAGAGAGAGTGAGAGCGATAACATCAAATTTAACACATCTGCTCGCCATTCACACCTGAGACCTTGTAACACTAACAAGTCGCGTGACAATTGTTAATTGGGCCTAATTTGGACATTTTCACTTACGGGTGTACTCACTTTTGTTGCCAGCGGTTTAGAGATTAATGGCTGTTTGTTGAGTTATTTTGAGGGGACAGCAAATTTACACTGTTATACAAGCTGTACACTCACTAATTTACATTGTAGCAAAGTGTTATTTCTTCAGTGTTGTCACATGAAAATACATTTATTGTATAATAAACAATTTACTAAAATGTGAGGGGTTTGGTCACTTCTGTGAGATAGTGTATATGAGGAACATCATGGCAGCTGCAATGACTGACCAAAGTTAAAATGCCAGTTTACGGTCGGAGCCAATGTAGAACTAGGAGGTTTAGTTACTTCACTGTTTGTACAGTTACTGTATTTGTTTACATTAGTTAATCAAGTAATGTGTGTGTGTGTGTGGTTAGAAATTGCAGCCAGTAAAGTTGTAACCACAGTTATCTTAACTGGCATTACATGTTCTAACTAACACTACTAACTGATCTTTTGTTGATTCCTCAAACCTATCATGGCAGCTGCAATGACTGACCAAAGTTAAAATGCCAGTTTACGGTCGGAGCCAATGTAGAACTAGGAGGTTTAGTTACTTCACTGTTTGTACAGTTACTGTATTTGTTTACATTAGTTAATCAAGTAATGTGTGTGTGTGTGTGGTTAGAAATTGCAGCCAGTAAAGTTGTAACCACAGTTATCTTAACTGGCATTACATGTTCTAACTAACACTACTAACTGATCTTTTGTTGATTCCTCAAACCTATGACCTTCCGCTATACAAACACCTGAGGACACATCCAACAATCCATTTTATGTACCACTTATTTATGGTTACAGAGAATCTGGAACAAATCTGGGGTGCTAATCTATCACGGTGCAAAATCACACACACACACACACACACACACACACACACACACACACACACACACACACACACAGGACCATGTAGAGTTTCCATCAGCATACAACACATGGGGAGAAAACCAGAGTGCCCAGAGGAAACCCCCAAAACACATACAAACTCTGTGCACAGACTGTAGAGCTGTAAACCAAACCCCCAACCTCGGGGGTGCAAGACAAACATTCTAACAAGTGACCAAGCCCCCCATCTGCCCCAGAGAACCATGTTCTATGTTCAGAGAGCTAGGTATGCACTTGGTGAAATCAGAGAGAGAAGATCACTTTAACTCACTGGTCCTTTCTTCTTTCACAATCAAGTCCTGGATCTGGGGATCTCCCTGCTGGTCTGGAAGACGAACTGATACCACCATCAACGACTGGCCACGGTCCCTCCTCACTAAAAAGATCTGTGAAGCCATAATTTAGGCCAGCAGATATATTTACTGCATATTTAAATTTATAAGAGGGTATGTATGAATTCACTCTCACCCCAGGCAGCTCTTTAGTAAGTATACGAGTAGCTCTTTCTTTAGTCATTCCAAGTTGTAGCCACACTGGGCATGTCTTGATCAGCTTCTCCAAGATGCTAATGCTGGGATGGGCTGATTTCTGGGTTTGGACAGGTGGTGATGCTATAGTAGGAGTTTTTGAAGTAAGTGGTGGTGGGGGTCTCTGAAGCGGTGGTGATAATGGTTTGGAGCTTGGCCGTGGAGGGGCTTTGGGCATGGCTGTAGAGGCAGTTTTGGGGATTGCTGATGGTTGCTGCGCTGGGAGAGGTGGACATGGTGGCTTAGGAGCCTTTGTTTTGTGATGAGAAGGGACAGAAGGTTTGGAGTTGAGAGGTCGGACAGAACTCAGGGGTTTTTGAATTGAGCAAGGAGGTGACAGAGGCAAAGGAGGGGAGGTGGGCTTTTGGAGATTTACTGGAGTTGGGGTATCTGAAATGTCCACCAATTGGACCGGTGCTACAGAGGTTTGTGAGGAAGAACACTCGGAAAGCAAAGAAGATGGGGTTGTAGGTTTGGGGATGACATCAGGCGATGTGGCAGCAGCCTGGGACAGCATATTGCATATTTAAGAGTCAGGAGAAAAGGCTGGAAATGAAACAAGGGATCTCTGGTTTAGTGATTTAGATGGATCTGTGAAACATCCTAAGAGAAAGGAAAGACAAATAGTTCAAATGAAAAGCACAGCTCTGCTACGAGTTTATACTTCAACTAAATTGTTATGGAATTCATGATGTGGAGTAGAGAAGCAGAAATGAAAGCACTTTGGTGAAGCAATATTACTTCTCTATAAAAGAAATCAATTGTATTTTTGCATATTTTGGTGTAAAATATAGTGCATGCAACTCATGAGATTTTGTGTCATTACAGTGAGATGATAACTGAGCATTTGGTAGGCTCTGGTTATGTTCCGTGGTTTAACATACAGTAGCTTGACGACGTTGATGTTACTCGTAGTGTGCTGTCTGAATGTTCTTTCCTTCTCTTAGCAAGGCTTTTCCTTTCCTACTACATAAATATGCTTCCCAAGGGTATGATGTAACACCCCCACTTTTTTTTTTTTTTGCCTGATCCCGTTTCTCTCTCTCTCTCTCTCTCTCATATATATGAATCAATAGAAATAAATGTCACTAAAAAAAACAATAAAAAGAGAACACATAGGAATTCTTTATATGTTTATCAACTTACCCACTAGATAATTTGGAGTCCTTGGTTGCAACAGCTGTTTTCTTCATCACTGTCTTTTACACAACCTTATTTTTTTCTTCCCGTGTGAGCTCTTCCTTCTTTGTGTTTCCCTTTACCAATCATACAGGCGCCCTCAACTCGTCCATCTTCGCCTTTTGCTTTTCTCTTCTCCCGTTTTCTGTAAAACTAGATTTCTTTGCCCCTAGCCAAATAAACTAGATAAAAAAAGGTGCTTTTTCGTCCTTATCTGGGTCTTGACTTCCTGTCTGTGAACAGCAGTGTTCTCAGGAAGGGGTTGTCCGGAGTGGTCAGCCAACCCCTTAACACAAACATAGGAACAAAGATGCACACAAAAACATTTAAACCTTTCTACTTGCCAATAAACATGAGCTCCAGATAGGCTAAATGTCAATCCAGCAGACCTGAATTATGTGTGTATGTAAAAGGACAAAATCTACTCGTAAGCACTGAACTTCTTCCCAGTCTATTTAAAGTTAAGCTGCTCCAGATGCGCCGTAGACTCTAAAGTGCTCCACAAAGAATGCAGCACATGTGGGAAGTCTCAGTGCGAAGTCTGAAGCCCAGCCCATCCCTTTCAGCTCATGACTGAGCATGTTCAAAAGTGAGGGGCTTTGACCAGAACACAGTGGCACATTGTTTTGTTGTTAAGACTTTTATTAGAAGAATCCTTTACATAAATTTCATAATTACAACCTAATGTAACTAATGTAAACCTGGAAAAATATTTTTGCTGTTGTTATTCTTGTTACCTGTCCCTCATGTACTCATTAAATCAGTTTCATTATGTTCATAGTATGTTTTGTTGCCTCGTTAACAGAATTGTTAGCTTCAACTACTGTAGCTGTAGTTAATGTATAGGGATCCTTACACTTCTAACAAAAGCCGTGCATACAGATGTTTCCTGTTAGCAAACTGTGACTTCACACTCAAATGAATCTGAGGGGTGAAAAACCTATCAGCAATGAAAATGTCTTAAAAAACTGAGGGTACACTGAAAGTTTGTCAATAAATGTTTTAAAAAATAAAAAATAATTTGTATGTTTCTTCAAGAAATGTGCTAAATTAATTTCTACTGGTTAAACTCAAAAATACAAAACAGAGGTAATTTCGTTTTTTTTTTTTTATACATGTAAAGTATAAAGGTTGCTGAGGATAAAAATGGAATTTAAAAGGAAGCTTGACTCACTTTTCTCTTCCAGTTGAACCAGTCATACTTTCCAGTTCCTCCTACGAGGCTACTGCCAGGTCAGCTGAAACCCCACCCCCTAAAATAACAGCTGCCCTTTCAACAATTTGGCTGAGATCCTACGATCAGGCAGATTCTGTTGGACATGCGTCCTTTCTAAATATGTCTGATTAATAATAATAATTTTTAAAAAAATACAGAAAATATTGCCTTACATTAAACCAGGAGCAACTCTTTCAATGAATCTAACGTAATTTTATTTGGGAAAAATCACAGAAAATCTTGTAGGACCAGTGCAACAGATCCTTTCAGGTCTAAACTAATCAACATAGAATTCTAGGAGTAAAAATCGTCCAAATATACTTAAAGTAACATTGCTATCATTTCATATTAATGCTTTGAAATTCACGAGCGTAATATGTCTTACTGTAAAAATGATCGAAGAAGTAGATTTAAGAAAAAACAGCATAGTTTATAATGGAAAATAAGTGTCATAGATTAAAAAATTGTGCAAGCAATCTCACCGCTTCAGGCTGTAATTTCCAAATAAAACAATGCCCCCTGCTGGTAAAAAAAAAAAAAAAAAAAAAAAAAAAAAAAACAAAACGATTTTTAAAAAATAATTAAAAAAATAGTTTAAAAGGAGAAAAATTGATTTAATATCGTAATACCAACGGGTAGGGAA
>JAOTRN010000002.1:3447126-3465504 GCA_028566695.1 Bagroides melapterus
GTAAAGTTATTTAGTCATTCATTTTAGTGTATCTTTGTAGGGAATGGTCTTGTACATAATAATGCAGACATCATAAATTGTGTCATCAAAATTTGTACTACAGATAATATGGTGCCTAAGACTTTTGCATATATAGTGTATATATATGATTTATTTTTACACATTTTTACAGGTAGTGGCAGGCTGAGAGATACTCTGTTCTCAGGACAAAAAAAAGGGCCTCGTTCATTAACACAGAAGTGAAGTGCACTTGACGAGGCAGGGTATTTGTGCACCGATACATGACACGTCTAACAAGAAAAAAAATCTCTAATTTTAGCCCCAAACCTCCTCCAAAACAATAATTTTTTATAAGCAATGAAAACTTTTTTCCCCTACACTATAATATGAATTATTCCGTGTCCATAACTCCGCCAAGCATGGAGCAGAAGGGTAACTATAGAAGGCAGGGAAGAAAGATGATTATTCATGATTGTATTGATAGCACGTGAACATACTTCTTTTGTAATTTAAACAAATGGACTCAGCTGTCATGGCCTGCCCAGTGCCTCCTTCAAACATTCTATCAGGGTGGAGAGAAAGAGGGTGAGCTGGAGGTATAAAAGAATCCCTCTGTGTTTGGTCCTTCTGTGAGCTTTTTTGTTAAAGAGCATGCCCCGGGCTGAGAGAGAGAGCGAGAGAGACAGAGAGAGCGAGAGAGACAGAGAGAGAGAAAGGCTAGTAACTTAATGTCGCTTTCATTGCCAAACTAAACTCTCTGCTGCCGGGCCCCCATCACCATGCTGTCCTGTCTGACCTTTGTGGGCCTCTCTGGAAAATGAAAGATGGAAAGAAAGAAAAAAAGGAAAAAGAGACCGAAGGGAACAGGGAAGTGGAGATCGCCACCAGCTCTTTTTTCTCCTGGCCTCGGTGTGTTAACCCTCGGCCTTCTGCAGGACTCTTTCATTCACCCAGGGCTTTGATGCATATGTTCTGAAGGTGGCTGCAGAGACTCAAGCATGGTGGCAGATGGTGGACCTTCAGGCTTCTGCTGGTCAGGCTGGTGTTAATTTCCGAAGGTTTTTTTCTGCCAGTGTATCAAATGAAGACTCAGCAGTGCAGAAGACCTTCCCCTGCTGCATGTGAGAGAGAGAGAGAGAAAGAGAGAGAGAGTAGAAAGAGTAGAAAGAGTAGAAAAGTCAAAGCCAGACACTGAAATGCCCTCAGTGCATCAACAGCCATCTATAGATAAGCCCTATCTAATGTAACTATTTACTAATCGTTCGTTTTTTGTTTTTTTTTGATTAAAAATACATTCGGAAGCTTTTTTTTTCCCCTCAGTGTCCAATTTTTTTTATTGTCCTTGTCTGAAAACGATTTTATCTCTAAAATTGCCCTGATGATTGTGAAAAGCCTCACATTGTGAAAGTCCCTTGCAAAGCCGGGTTCTTTTGGGAGACCGGGCCCAAAATAAGTTTTTTGACAAAATCTAATTTAAAGCAGGCAAGGTGAAGCATGGTGGAGGAGAAACACAGCAGTGAGGGCTGATGGTAGTGGAGGGGCATGGGTGATGAACATTGCCTGTCCTTGAGATTGATCTCCCCCACTTCCCTCAGGACTCTATTTCGCCATTCGTCCTCTAAATCATGGCAGCAAAAAAAAAAAAAAAAAAAAAAACCCCCAACACAAACACCCACACACAAATATGCACAGACAATTAGAATTAGTGCCCAGCTTCAAGATGCTTGCAGGTATAGGCCAGCTGTCACCGGTTTCAGATGGAGTGTGCTGCCCAACACTTTGGCAGAGGGTGACAAGAAACTGGCGCCTGTCTTCTCCCCCCATCCTTTCATCCATTTTTTCTTAATGTTTCACGGCGATGAACAAAACGGACAGATGGGGAGGCCTCACTGCCCTGATGTTTGAATTCTAATTATATTAGTGCTGGCCCTGTGTGTATCCATGATGAATGTTTACTTAGCTACTGATTTATAATCATTTGGATAACACCTGTTTCAGTGAGGTGAAAAAAAAAAAAAAAGATACAGCAGGTCAGGAGACAGGTGGGATGAGCGGTAAAAGTCTCGTACGCTCTAAGCTGTCCGGAAGAGCGAACAGGTGTGCCGTGTAAGAGACATGGTAGCTTCAGACAAACAGAAGAAGCGGAGCGTTGATACCTCGTAAAGCGAGCTTTAGTGCCGGTCTAAAACTGTCATTATCGGCACCTCTCGTGTTGAGTTATTGACGGGATTTTTGTCACCACTGTGAAGGCTCATAGCGAGTGAGTCGGGTGTAGTACTTTCAGTGGAGCCGCTGCGCTGCGCTCCGCTTTCTCTTTCTCGAGCTCACACACGCTCTTTTTGAAAGGTCAGGGCTCTGAGTGGATCCGTTTGAAGCATGCTCTTCCGCTCTATGCAGGAGGGATTGGGGAGAGAGAACACTTCAGCTTCTCCAGCAGCTTCTTCACGGCCCAAAGTCGCTTCTTAAGTGCGTCCTGCTGTCCGTGATGTGGAGAGATGTACAAAGTAGAGGGTAGGGAAAGAGCTTGGCTGCAGAGGATCACTCCCACTTGAAAGGTCCGAGTCGTTAAAATCGCTAAGATATAAATAACTGGCTCAAATATATATTAAAATTATAACTAGATTTTATCCAATCAAACTCTAAACAAACTACTTAACTTCACTGTGTGATCAATTTGCCTGCGGTGCTCAGATCGATTCTAATAAAACTCGATATGCTGGATTTGTTGTGAATTTGTCACAGCCTGACCAAACGCGTCAGTTCTTTTAGCAGGACGTGAAGCTGGAACGGCAGGATTATAAATACTTCATCAGGATATTTTATTTCAAATCAGAAAATAAGCCTCCACCCACTCAACTCCCTTTAAACAAGATGGAATTAAATCACGATCATGCAGAAAGAGACGCTGAAAGGAAAACGTCATGAAATGCAACATAACATTAATGAGAAGTTGTAGAAGATATCACTCGCTAATCTACAGTATATAACAATTCTATACCTTTTATTCCCTCATACACACACCAAACAATGTGTCTTCATGTAAAATGTCATTTGTCCTCTGTGTACGTGGCTACGTATGTTCCACTGTACGTGGACCGGAACGTGGTTTCACCATTACCTGTTCAATATGAAAAAAAAGAAGGATGAAATGGATTTATTCACTGATTAATTTAGATCATCATATGCGGAATATACTGAAAAATAATTCGGCAGTTTCCAAACTGGGGGTCGGTTGTGGTCACGACTCTTTTTTCCTTACATTTATTTATTATTTGTGTTATTCATTTAGAGTTAGGGGTCGGGGTCAGGGTGGGTTGTATGGTGGCTTGATGGTATGAGGGTTTGATTAACAGTTCTGCCCAGTGCTCATGGAGATCTCGCTGTGCTTCAAGGGTTTCCTCAATGTTTTATTATTATTAGGAATTTCACTCTAACTATGAAGATGGATTTTGTGTGCTGCTTTTCCAAATGAACAGTGTGTGTTAGGTATAGTGTGTTTAACGCCAATAAACACTCAGGAGTTCTTCCAATCCGGAGATGTTTGACTAATATGCCATCTAGCGAATCTTGCATATAATCATCCGGATGTACACAAGAGACGCAGCCAAGTTGTGCGGACAATCCGGCTCCTGTTACTGCCGCTTCAGCTTCCGCAAAGTCATACGTCAAGTTTAAAGCAGATCCTTCTGCTTGGTGTTGTGCCGCATCACGCCACCTGGCATGGGTTTATTTCCTGTAATAACACACCTTGTGTTTCTTTCCTCATGTATCATTATGAAACCGGATGTGACAGCGGAAAGAGACGCACGCGTTTGAAAACCCCAAATGCACCCGATTTAAAAACAAAAAAGCTCTTACACACTTCTTCTTACACAAGACTCATTAAACCGGTGTTTAGTTACTTGTGTTGCACATAAGACACTGACACATAAAACGATAGGTTGTTTTTAACACTGTCCTATAACAAGAGAGAAGAAAACTGTTAGGTTTTTATATTTTGCTGATTCTGTCGTGAGGTTGAAGGGAGTCGGTGGAGAGAACGTCGTCCGTCGTCATGCTGATGAGTTAGTTTGAGTAGAAATCCTCTAATAAAAACATTGACCCATGTAATTGATTTTAATGGCAGTTCTGTGCCATCGTTCCCGCGCTGGCTGGATGCCAGCCAGATGCCATCAGCAAAATCCCCAAACCACCACCCCCACCCTCCACCCACACACACACACCCCTGAGGGATAGGGGAGGAGGACGCATTGGGGTGTGCGGTGCGATGGTGAGGGGGACGATTGTGGGGATGATGGGGGGCACAGATGAGCGCCTGCCTCTGAAGTGGAAAGTAACAAGAATAGATTAGCGCGCTTGATAAACATGGTGCACAGTGGGCTCCAAAGGCAGCCAAGGGTACAACTGACCTTTTTGTTCACTGTCAGGGGCAAAGGGGGATGCTGTGGTGAGGGGGTGGCAAGTACAAAAATGACCATCATTCTGAAGAATGGCAAGCCGCAGAAAACAGTTCGCCTCCGCGGGACCACATTGTCTCACACTGCAAAGGCTCGGTGCTATGCTTTGGTACAGCGGCGTGGCTAAATGAGTTGCTGCGGCTTTTGTTTTGCCCCCTTTTCATTCTCATTTCTGCTTTGCAAAACATCATCAGACCTTTTCATGACCCCATGGTTACTGGGATTGTTGATATTATACCTCTATTGTAGTCTTGAAGAAGCAGCATGGTGTGAGCTTGGTGGCATCTTGGATGGGTGTATGTCAAACCCTCTCGATTTCATGGTCTTAGCAGCTTTTAACTAAAGTGGAAGTGGCACCCGCCTGGAAAGGAGAGCTTGTTTTAAGTGCTTCACACTGTTTGTGTCTTGTCGACTGACATTGCTTTTTTTTATAGTTCCTGGCGGGGTGGAAAAAGACATACTTAAATGCACACTGAGCAAATGAAGGTTAAGGCTAGTGCGAGCTTGACTGTGGGATAGTTTACATCTGCTAAGTACCCAGGGAGTGGCGGCCAGTAATATCGACTCGGAGGCAAAAAAAAAAAAAAGGTTAGATTCTATTATTTCTCATTGATTGGTTTCCACGTCAAGCGGCAAAGGTGGAACAAACATTTCCAGTGGTCAATTTTACATGCTGATAGAACAACAGCTTCTAATGACCTCCCACTGGCACCTGGTTTTGCCCACACTTTGGGAAGAATGCCATATAAATGATTCCAAAGGTAGCATGAGAAGGTCAAAGTGACAATTCCCCCATAATTAACAGCTCGTTTTGCTCACCAGTGGATGATTCTGTATGACATGAAGCGTGAGGGTTTTGCTAACTTTAGTGTTTAATTTACCTTGCTTGATGTCTGCCAGATGTACATGAACACAAATAGATTAGCCAGCCTTTAATGCTCATCTTGCAAATGAACACATCTGTGTCACATTTAAAACAAAAGGCTGGCCACCTCACATAACCTCTTTCTCTATCTCTCTCTCTCTGTTTCTCCCTCCCACTCTCCTTGAAAAACATTGAGCTTTGTGAATTAAGGTTTCACTGAACACACATTCGGAACAATACCCACATGGACCCAGATGAAAACTGTGCTTAATTATATTAATTTGCCGCATGCACTAGCGAGAAGGCATCAGGGGAATGGCACATCAAAGTCAGAGCAGGCTGACAGAAGGGGCACTGCTGCAAGGGGCCTAGGGTCTCTCCCTCTGTCTGTCTCTCTCTCTCTCTCTCTCTCCTTATTCTGCTCCGTTACTCCTCTCACTCTGCCTTAGGAACGAACAGATGTTTTACGAAGAGGGCATCGAGACACAGGGCTTCCATCCCCTACAGCAGGTGGCACTACAGGTTGCGATCGGTACGCGCACACACGCTTTCGTTGCACAGACCTGCCTGAGGTTTTCTGCTCGATTACAGAGAGCGAGTGCGGGTCAGCTGTGGAGCCGTGTGGCAGGTATGCATCTGACAAGATTTCTTGCAAGATTACTCCCACCATCCACCAGACTAATGACTGAACCCGAGGATGCCCGTAAGGCTGGAAAAAAATCAGAGCGCAAGCCGCGGCTGCTTCGTAGCGATCCTGAATGAGGCCCTGTGTTAAGGCCTCAAGACAGAACACAGCCATTTTTAGTACACGCACTGTACACCGGGTGATTCAAGAGGTGTCGGCAAGGATAGGCTCAGTGACTGCAAATGTTGAATTTATTTTATCATAACGTTTAAATCAACAGGTTTAATCGCTGGTTTAAGATAACACAGTAGACGGTTAGCGTAGATTAAAAAAAATTCAAATACTAAAGCATTGTAATGCACGTGCAAAGCGCCGTCACAAGGGGATAAAACTGGACTGGAACTTCATGCGATAAATGAACTAAGTGTTGGACCAGCCCAGGCTGACATTTGGAATGCAATATTCCCTAAATTATTAAACTACTGTGCCGTCATTATCATAGCAGTGCCGGGCCAATTCATTTTCAAAGTGCACCAGATGTGCTTGCACAATTAATCCAGCAAGAACTCAGGTTCAGAAGTGCACTCACACTCCCCAGTCTTGTTGGAACTGCAAATGTCTTCCATTTGAATTCCTGGCTGACCTTATCTGGTTTTGCTTTTACATTCCATTTCACATGCGATGCTTCGCAACTGTTTGGAGGGGTGGGGGGGTTGAGGTTGGCGCACAAATAATATGCGGGCATTTCATAATGCTCCCCCTTTAGAATTACAATGGAAATTCTCTTCAAAATCTCTTTGTAAATGTTAGTCGAATGAGTCGAGTTCAAATTCCTGTTGGTTTTCTGAAACAAAACTGAAATTTAATAGTTAAAGATACTAGTGAAAGATAAGCACAAGGGGGAAATGCATTCTGTCTTGTCTGGTTTAGCGGTCAGGACTCCTGGCTTTCCTCCAGGCAGCCAGGGTTTGACTAACGGTATGTGAATGTGGCTCTTTCGGAACACCAGCTAAAACTAGCGAGATGTTCAGCGTGTTGCTTATTTAATAAGAGTTGGGAAACTTTTGAACTGTTCCTTAAAAGAATCTGAAGATGGTCACGGATTGCAGTTATTGGGGTTGAATTCTTCAATACATGTCATACTCCAGCTTGTTGATGAACCGAGATTAAAACTCTGTCCCTTTTCTTGGGAGGAAATAAAAGGATGGACCAAGCCGTCCCTCAGCAAGGCCTCAACCCTCATCTGTATAAAATTTAAAGATATTAAATGGAAGCTCGCGCTCTGGATAAAGGCTTCTGCCAAATGCCGTAAATGTAAATTTTGCTTACAGCGCAAGCTATTTAGAATCAGATGTGCTTATTTGTTCGAACGCATCACACATCGTGCCGTTTCCTGCTATTAACTTTTAACGAAGCTGTTAACGGACCATCAGAACACGAGGGCAAGCAGAACTCTGGCAGTGGCTGATGGTTTTTAACTCAAACTGTCAGTGGTGGGAAATGTTCCAAAATACGACATAGATATATAAAATATACTCATTAGTGAGAGAAACAAAGGAATATAAATGTTAAATAAAGACATAAAGATGATTTCCTACTTTCCAACTACTTTTCCTGATTTTTGGCTGTGCGTTTAGCTCATGTCTGTAATTTTTCAACAACCTGAAAAAAAAATAAATAAAAAATCGAAATTTACAGTTACCAAATAAAAATCAATAGCCGCATCGTTAAGTATAGAATACAACAAGTTTAAAGTAAGTAAAAGTCTGTATTATAAAATCTCTAGTCCATAAAGCAGTATGAGAAATAATAAACATGTAAAATATTATTGATTGATGTATTGAGTTTTACTGGTCATATGTATTTTTTTTCTATTATAAAGCACAGACATTTGATAGAACAACCTGCACATTAGGTTAGAAATTGGCTCAGTTTATGAACCTTCAGAACGTGTTCCACATCCACCGTGACCCTGCACTGGATAACGCAGTTACTGAAGATGAATAAATGAATGAAAAGTATAAACAAATGTGTTAAATCGCTTCAGCTCGGGCTTCCCTGTGATTTATTTCCTCCTCCTCTTTATTAGCTTCTTTCCTCTGATTTTGGGGTGGCTCTTTCTTTTCTCTGAGCTTCATGCTGTAGATTTTTCTATTACATCCTGTTTCGGAGATGTTAGCGTATTGCTAAATGACATAACGGCAGAATATATAATATATAGGTGTTACCTCTAATACGATCGGTCACAGAAATAATCCCTACATGATCTGATCTGTAGCATCTTATTAACTCATTATCGTTATTAAATATTATATTCTGTACATTTCTTCTCCCTCTCCAACTATTTTCTCCACTGCTAAAGAACCTTAATCCTCTTAAACGTCCTCCTCACTTCTCCTAACACTTTTTCACCTTATGGGCTCTTTTAAGGGTTAAGATGCTTTATGAAGAACTTTTATCTTTACTCGGATCTTCTCTTTCGTTTTAAGGGGAAACGCCCACATTTCGGATAAGTATTAGTGTTAATAAGAACAGTTCTATATTTCGTGTTGTTCTAAAAGCAGAGCAGAAAGTCCTTGTTCTCTAATGCCACTGCAAAAGGCTGAATTATATATTGTGATCTATAGCGTAGCGTCGCTCTCGCTAGGAAAGGTCGAGAACTGAACTTACTTTCTGTGCGTGTGCGCGCGCGTGTGCATGTTTTTTTTCCCCTGTGCAAATGCATTTCTTTTCACTGTGCTCTTTGCTTCCAATTAACTGAGTAGGCGTTTTAGCCCATAATTAGTATCTTCATTTCCTGTCTGAAGCTTCATTATCAATGCAGCAAATTTGCCCGCAGTAATAGCTTCTAGTACTTAACGATGCCATTATTCTTAATGATACTGTTTTTAGCTACAAAGGAATAATTATTGTTCACTTCTGCTGGAACCGCATGCAGAGACAAACTGTTTGGATTTGTCCTGTCAGCTTCGTGTGTTCAAATATACAATATTGGGATATGATCCTATTCTATTCTTGACAGTAGATTAGAAACGGTTTACCAAAATCCATAGAACAGGTACAGTAAATATATAAATGTGTGTGTGTGTGCAAAATGCCAATGTTCGTTTTGAGAAAGGATTATACTGTACGTATATATAAATAGGAAATTCGACTGCAGATACAATTCTAATTGCCGTTGTCCCAGAGATTATTCCTGCCCTAATGGACCTCCAGAAATACCGGGAATGTCTGTATGTGACACAAACTATACCACGGTATCGTGGATCGTCATTGGTGGATGTGTTAGACTAATCTTTAAAGCGTCAGACTGCTGATCAGAAGGTAATGAGTTCAAATCCCAGGGCCAACAAGCTGCCACTGCCGGGCCCCTGAGCAAGGCCCTTAACCCTCTGCTATTCAGTTGTATAAATTACATAAATGAAAGCTGCTTTGGTTATTAGCTAGTCTGCTACATTCTTGGTTAAAGCTAAAGATTTACCAGAAACTATATGGATCATCATACACGGCTGTGTATGAACTAACACGTAGCATAAGCAAAAAGGAATCTTTTACCCAAAAAAAAAAAAAAAAAAAAAGCCGTTTTGAAGGTTTAATTGAAACGACGACGAGGTTTGCCTCAGGTACTGTACCAGTGGCAACATAAAAGGCCTTTTTGAAAATGTCTTGTCATTTTGGATGAAGCCAAAAGTTTGCATGTAAATGAATAGATGAATATGCATGTTCAACATCATATAGCTTTGAAAAAGCAGGAATTTGTAATGCGACGAGACAAAGGTCTTTGTTGCGGCTTTCCTCTGTTTCTACGCCAGTTCTATTTCCATCGATCAGCTCGAGCTGAACCATCTTTCTTGTTACTCGACACTCGAGCCTTCGAACCTTTACAGTTATCTTTGTTCTGCCGTCAGAAGCACGGAAACTGGCGTGCGCTGCTTTACATGCTCTGATGAGTCTGTTCACCTTGTCGTTGCTAAAGCTGGCAATTTCTGAGGCGCTTTTGAAACTTCTGACGTTTCGGTTCTCCGTATCCCTCTATCCTAGTGAACACATGCTCTCGTCTGCTCTCCTCTTCAGAAGAGCTTTCTAGAAGATAATCATTTAAATTGTTTTACCACATTAAAGATAAGAACTGATAGCGCTATAGAGCAAACATCGAAATCCAGAGGAAGCTTACCCGGACACAAAAAAAAAACTTTAGAGGCAGTTACCTGAAGGCAGGCTCAAATCTGGGAAACTGGAAGCATGAGGCAGCAATCATCCCCAACGCACCATGCAGACTTTAGCCATGAACACTCAATGAGGTAAATGCTATCACCTCTAGGGGTGGATTTAAGGTGTGATTAGCACTACTTAACCACACAAGCATTCAGATCTACTGGAAAACCAGCCACCATTAAGGAGGAGTCAATTCATTATATGTCCTTAGTGGGAAGGAGTATGAGGCTTTCAGAACAAGGATATGTGGGAACAGTTTGGATCGTTCCGTGTGATGTAACCCTACAGCGTATTTTTCCACATCCCCTATGTGAATGGCAGTGTAAGGTAGAGTACACAAAGTGTGTACTTCATTGCTTATTAGAAATCCTCAGAACGATAAACAAACACACAATAAATACAGGAAATGAAAATATATATATATATATATATATTTGCTCGCTTGCAATTTTGAGTGTAGTGACTCCAGATGACCAGCAGGGGGAGACATGTGCTGGATGCTGTTTACGTACTAGTCACAGACTCTGAAGCTCTCCTCTCCTCTTCTCTCCTTTTGTTCACGAGTGTTTGTGTTCATGTCTGATTATCTTCCAGCTATTGAAGTACTCATTCACACACAAAGACCATACTGTGATCAAAAAATTCAACAAGAACATGGAGGACTGTTATTGCAGCCAGACAGAATAAGAAGAATTATAGATTTTCCAGAAAGTAAAGGAATAGCTTCTAAAACCTGAGCACGTGAGTAGTAGTAGTAGTAGTAGTAGTAATAATAATAATAATAATAATAATAATAATAATAATAATAATATGTATAATTTCATCATAGACATGTACATAATGCAAATAAAAAAATACAAGCTCAGCCATTAACGTCTGTGATTAACATAATTGCCCGTAGATCCATTGCAGTCAGGCAGTATCCTGATGTGTAGGGTGTTGAACATACCCCTGCCTTCTCCCATGGGGGTAGTTAGTGGATTATGCTCCACCTGCTTGGATCTGACATTGATTGTGGCCCGGCTGTTAATGTCAGCCAGATTCATTTGAGGATTTCAGAAAATGCCGATCTCCTGGGAATTTCACGAATAACATTCTGTAGAGTTTACGCAGAGCAGACTGGAAAGATATGCTAACTCAAATAACCAATGAATGCAACCAATCCTGAGGAGGCTTTTTTTTTTCTTAAACTCTGCTGCTGTAACATGATTGACTGATTGGATTAGATTGAGTAATTGCATAAATGAGGATGTGTACAGGTGCAACTAATAAAAAGTGATGTGTTTGTGTGTGTGTCAATTAGCGTATCTACATTTCCATAAGAGCAGCAGTTCAAAAGAATAGCTAAGATGATTTCTTTCAGCTGTTATTTACTATAATCAGATTTTCTGTGGGTCAGAACTTTTCACCTTGTTAGTATTTGGTTCAATGGATAAACTTCTACAACCTTCTCATCATTCCTCCTGAAAGAACTAGTTTCTGGGTCCTCCTTGTTTGTGACCTGAATTTTCCTTTAAGTCCAAAAAGACACTGGAATGTTTATGGATCATGTCTGAAATGTCTATGCCAGAGTAAAGGATTCTGCCTTACTACTGTACCTAGTGGATCTACATGCTTTGGTACCTGATTCAGCTCCTTCACTAATTCCTGTGATGTTTTCTTGGGGTTCAATTGAAGCTTTTGCCCAAAGTTTATTTTTACACTTGCATTCAAGTGCTTGTTCAATTATGGGTATAATCTTGGGAAAAGAAGATCCCCCTGCTGCTGTTGTTTGTGGCCCAGGTTCACGATTGGCTCTGGTGGTATTTGGTCGTATTTCACCAAGCGGTACGCTTTCCACAACTAAATCTAGATCCTCCTTTTTTGGTTTGGGCGTCCTGTAAAACTCTGTGTGTAAAATTTTATAAATGAGAACTCCGGAGACAGATGTACAGTATGTTGGTGGACGTGTTTTGTCTTCTATTTAAATTTGTTTGTGTATTTTCCCAAAAGTGTTTTTCAGTGAATGTGCTCATCAAATTAAATGGAAACCTGTGGCTTCAGGTTCAAGTATACGTTTTGCATCTAAACACATATATAAGTGGTCTGTAACAACCTGCAGGTGGGAACAATCACAAACCATCGCCTGGCGGTTCGACCCGCCTTCTTTCTTTGTCTATAGCAGATGCTTGACCAAGGCTATTAAATTCTTAGCACATCTGGATCGGGGTAGATTACCGGACAGGCCTCTTCAAGTCTGCAGGTTCAATTCTGTGCTTTTGCGGCCTATTTAAATACATTAAAAACGTGTCCTAACACCGGCGTGGTCTTGGCTGTATAATTTGGCCGTTGTCTTGCTGAAAGGTGAACCTTGCCAAAGTCTGAGGTCATGCAGACCTTAATGACCTCCCTGAATTCGTTCATCCTTGCCTCAATTCTGACCAGTCGACTGCTGACAAGTAACCCACAGCATGATGCTGCCACCACCATGCTTCACCCTAGGGATTCTATTAGCCAGTGTTAAGTATTCTTATCCTTACAGACTGCCATATTCCGTTTACCGATCCTTGCCTACAAAGCCAAAAATGGACCAGCTTCCTCTTACCTCAAAGCTCTTCGCACTCCTCGCACCGCACCACTTGGTTATCCAGTGTCAATCTCTTCATTTCCAGAGACTCCAAAGCACATTTGCCATAAATGTAAATGTAAACGGATGGTCTGGGAAGTACAATACCACCAGAGGGAAGGAGAATTTGGGACTGGCGCACAAGAATGTGCAAGCTGCCGAAGAGAACAAGCAAGACACTGGCCTGGGACCAGGTTTTTGGGTATACGGAAGTGGATTTTTGTATCTTGGTGGTTTCTGATCTGCTCTCAAGTTTATTCAACCTGTTCAAATGGGGTATGAAACAAGCTATTGTCCCTAGAATGCTAGAACATACTGCCCAGGTGTTCCAAAGGACAGGGCAGAAGGCATTATTAGTGTCAACATGACCAAGTCCTCATGAAGAGGACTTAAGTAAGGGGCGCACCATCTAGGACAGTGTTCTTTATCCTCATGTGCTTCCTACTTCTAAAACTTCCGGAATTATTCGTGTAGGATTTATCTCCTACAGATCTCTAAAGAACACGGTGAGTTGTCTATGTACCACTGCTGTCTAAATGCACTGTTTATTTCTGCTGATTTGTGTCAGTAAAAAAAAAAAAAAAAAAACAAGCAACGACCCACTTTTGAAGCAAGTATTTGAATGACAAGCAGTTGATAAATGTTCTTGGCCAACCAGAGCATCAGAAGGAGAACAGGGATCACAGGGATAATTCCTTTCAACTTCTCTCTTCCTTTTATCATCGCCCTTGGTAGGTTTGTTTGTGATTCACAGAGGGGAGCACATGATGTGCAGCTGTCTTTATTTGGCGTGGACGCGTGAAGGTATACTAACGGTGTGTGTCACCATTGTTGACCTGGCTGGCCACTTTTGTTCACGTGAAGACCTAAGAAACTGAATAATGAAGCATGACTGTATGACTACAATGACTGAATTATAATGCACCAGATTTCTATATATATATATATTTGTTTGTTCACTACTAATTAATATCGAATTAAGGTCATTCTGACATCATCTTAACGTTATTGAATCACATATTGGTTGTTTAAAGGAACACACCGGATGCAGGGGAGGGTTGTGTTCAGTGTCACACTCCACGTTTCTGCTGCATTATATCATTAGTTCGAAGCACATAATGAAGTCAGATCTAGACTAGCCTAATTTTTCATTTTTGGCTTTGGTCAGGACTTCTATGTATACAGCATGCACGTATATGTTGGTTGACCTGATTAAACAATCATACAAGACCTACAATAATCCTTCTTACATCCATCTACGTTTAGATGCGTGGAGGAATATCAGAGGACTCACAAAGGGGACAGGCCTCATATTGCCCACACCTGAGCTCCTTCTGGGGGATGTAGTTACTGTATAGCTCCTTTTTTTCTTCTCCTCTCTCTCTCTCTCTCACACACACACACGCATGTGCAGCCTTAGTTAATCTTCTGTTCTTTGAGAGAAACAGCGCTCCCTAATTCTCAAGGTTCTCAGATATGGTTACAGTTTACAGTTACAGTACAATTTTTTTTCCTCCACTGTTGCACAAGAAGAGTAAAACAAAAAAGTCAACAGAAAATGTCACATACGATCGAACAACCTGAAGCTGCATGGTAAAGTGTACGGAAGCTATGACAGTTATTTTACATCAACGCATTGTAAACACAAACATAAGAGTTATTGCTGTCCCAAGTTTTTCTGTAATTAAAGCTGAACAAAAATGAACTTAACGTCGGAGCTCTTTTTCTTCAAATCTTTATGTTCAGTCCGCTTTTAGTTACGCTTTATTTCCTTTTTTCCTCCTTATTTGGTAGAGTAACTTGCATTTATATTTAATTCTCCTTGTCTTAATGTCTCTTGGCTTTGGCTAGTTTTTTTGGCGGGGGGGTTTATGTATATTTGTATTTCCACTTTTTTCTTTTTTAAAACACCTTCGTTTGAGACGACATGAACCGTAGATTTACTAATCGTGCTACTAGTCTTTAAATCTCAGTTTGAATTTCAGTCAAAACAAACCCAAAATGTAGAAATTCAGCCTTTTCTAATTTAGAGCATATGCACCAACTAAGAAATGTTTTCCTGATGCATGAAAAGTCTCGCACTTTGACAGGAGGCAGACGATTGCTTATGAAAACAGACAAAGGGTATACATCTTGGCTTCCTGCTCTGATTTGGCACTTTTAGTGCCAAACTGAGCAACGCCAGCTTCTCCTCCATCTGCTAAGGCTGAAGAGGGTCAGTGCCCAGTTCTCTATTTGCCCAGTCTTTACTTTTAGCCAACAGCCACCGTAGAGCGAAGTACCCCATACGCAGGAAGCTACTTCCTAATGCTAATTTCTAATACTTTGATTCTAATTACTATATAATTCACATCAAATTATTAAGATCTTTTTTTCCCCGTCTGTGGTTTGTTTGATTCCTGCAAAACTCCAAATCCATTTAGGGGAACAACCCTTCTTTTTTGGTTTCTCTCTTCCTTTCATCCTTTTCACATATTTATGTATGTGTTGTGGGTTACAGGAAGTAAACATCTCAACTAAATAGAAAAACAGAACATCTCTAAAGTCTACCAAGTGCTTCCTGCTTCTTTTTCTTGGCGATGTCTTTGGCTGGAGGAGCAAAGAGACCTAGCAGATTTAAAGGCACTATGGTGCATTTATACAACCTGCTGCTGTCCTCCTGATGCATTTATATCACATATATCGGTCACACACTGGATACAGGTAACTGGACTCTAATGCATGACTCCATACACAGCCAGTGGTACAGAACCGATTATTGCGATTATCACGCGTTTTTCGTCGTTCATACCCAAGCCGTTTTCACTGGCAATGGAAATTCACTCCCTGTCATTAGATGGTGCTAATGAAAAACAGAAATACTCCGATACACAAGGTGGCGCTGCGCAACTTTATGCTTCGGACACTCACTTGTCACACAGAAGAAGAGAGCCGGTATTTACGTGCTTGTCAAAACCGTTCACGTGCTTTTTGTTAACTGCGTCTAAAAGAAAACGTGGATATTCTAATCAGCAGCAGCAACGTTTATAATAAAGCTCTTTGTTTCCCAAAACCAATAAGACCAGCAGCTCTACATTCATTGGCAAGAACGTATTTTGCTTAAGCACCACCAAGTTGTGTTTTACCATAACTTCGGCAGCTCCTGGAACATGAACAAAAACATCAATCCCATTGGTTGGCCAGTTTTTAACACAGTGAACACCAAACCAAAAAATAAACGAGCCAGAAGCATTTTTTTAAATGACGCTTTTACGCCTGCTGTTTTACGCGTTGGTGTGCATGCTCACATCAGTGCCCTTAACCAATTGGAGTTGAACGTCGGGGATAACAGCTCACAATACTCGAAATTAATTTGCGAAAAGAAATAAGGCTAGACGAGAAAGTTAAGAGTTTTCTGGGAAAGAAATCAAAATGAAAAAAAAAAAAAAAAAGAGGCTGCTCCGCTAGACTCCAAGGAGCTAACTGGCAACTAGGACAGAGAACTCGGAGGTTAAATACACAAAGAGACAATTAGGCACAGATGAACCACATCAGGAAGGGGGTGAGTAGTCACACAGGAAGGAAACAGGAGTACTTTCAGAATGAAACAGGAAACAGCTGAGGGTTAAAACGAAATATCAGCTCACACTGCTTAAAACAAAAACACATCGTATTTCACTTCAACAGCCAAAACCACGTACGTCACTTCGATAGAAATGGAAATATAAGCAAAAAATAAAAATTAAATAAATGAATAAATAAATAACTCAGACATACACGGACACTGTATATTTGTTATATTTAAAAACAAACAAAAAAAAAAAAAAAAAAAGAAAGAAAGAAAAAGGTGGTGCACTCCTCTGCTTTTGCCACACCTGCATTTTTGACTCTCTTTGTAACTTATTTTTGAATCCTATTGTGCCGGCTCGTCTATCATCTGCAGCTACGAACTTCCTGAACTCAGCGGTTGTTGTTGTTTTTTTTTTTTTTTTTAGATTTTCCCTCTTCAAGAAACTGTTATTTTAAACGAGTAAACAGAGAAAAGTGTGTGGCTCCAGGATTTCAGCAGCTAGTACAGTAGCATTGTAGCATTCTAGCATATTGCCTCAAGCTTAGAAGAAGTGTGTTTTTAGCATCCTATAGCTTCCCTTAATGCGAGCTAGAAGTCTATATTTATTTCTATACTCGGTGCAGCCTTGAAACTTCTTTGTAAATGAAAACTTTGCTGAGTTCCTCTTAGTACAAAGATGCAAAGATGAGAAATGAAGATAAAACAAGGGACGAATATTCCAGGCGTTTCTCAAAGCAATCGGAAATACGAACTGCCCGATGGTAATTAAAATCTTACGTCCCCAAGGAGCAGGCATTTAACTAATGAAAGCTGTGTTGTAATGAATGGGAGACTTTCTCATTAGCGAGTAAAGAATGCACTCAAAAGAGTCACACACGGTGAAAGCAAGTCATCGAAACACTCTTCACCGAAAGACAGAGGGAAATGTTGCAATAAAGCCAAGATCCTTGGCTAAACAAATTTCAAGGCCTAAAAAAGACAATCATAATTTCTGCTTTGCGAATAAGAGGGAAAAAAATAAGTTATTTTAATTAAAAAGTTTGGGAAGGACAGTAATTTTGATTTTTTTTTTTTTTTTTAAATAAAGCACAGTATATTCATTTATTTTGAATGATCTATTCGAAGGCATTGCTTCTCCTTCGAAATTTAAATAAAAATCAAAAGAAAATCCCTTTAATAGAGTTCATCCTTGATGTACCTGAAGAAGAGGGAAGAGTAAGAAGGTTTAAGGAAGTGTGGAAAAAAGAAAAAAAACCTTTACAAAATCCCAGCTAAGACTTGCACTGACAAAGACTTAGATATTCAATTTAAATTATGAACATGAAATCACACCAAGCAGCAGCTTCCCTTATGCTAAAGAGCATTTAAATTCTAAAGATGATTTTTTCCCTTCTTTACATTGCTTATTAGCAATAACGTGATGTTTTTTTACTTATTCGAGATGCATCATGCTGTTTAATATTTCCCTGAATATTTATATTTATTTGGTTTACAAGTTTTAGTTAGGTCACTTGTGAATCATGTCATGATGATGTCATCGACTTGTTGTGTTAAAACTATGGTTTAAAACACAACATTGACATTTAGGGCCTTTAACAGCCGATCTTATTCAGTGTGACTTACATTCATAGCTCATTTTATACAGGTGTGCAATTTTGGGTTAAGGGCCTTGCTCAGGGGCCCAGAAGTGGTAGCCTGAAGGAGTAGGGATTTGAACTTACAACCCTCCAAATGGTGGACCAACACCTTAACCACTATGTTACCACATCCCCTGGCAACACAACACACTTTTGTTCTCCATCCTTATATTATGGGCTGTCAGGAATTAGTGATGTCACTCAGAGCCAACGCTCCCTGTCATTATCTCTGAGAAGAACTATATGAGTAATATAAGTCTAGTGCACATGCACTCTCCATCCAGATCTCTCGGTCAATCTAGTAGCTGGTTTACGCGTAGGAACTTTACTCTTTGGTTTTTAACAACTACAACAAACCTTTTGTGGTGAAAATATAGTAATGAAATGAAATTAGGGCATATTCACTGTCATTATCACTACATAT
>JAOTRN010000002.1:3478898-3491062 GCA_028566695.1 Bagroides melapterus
GAGACTTTACATATCAGATTTGGAGCAGGTTTTACGCCGGATGCTCTTCCTGACACAACTCTCCCATTTCATCCAGGCTTGGGACCAGAACTGAGAATTAACCCTTTAGTGGCTGCGTTAGGTCCCTGTGCAGGATTTGAACCCGGGCCATGAGAATGAGAGCACGGGATCCCTCCACTGGATCACCAGGAGGCTTTAATTTTTTTATTATTATTATTTTTTTTATAAAAAATAATTTCCAGGAAAATATTTCAAATATTTTTGCTGCAGAAATTGGGCTCACGACAATATCCAATGCAAAAAAAAATAAAAAATCAGCACGACTTTAAATCAGCACATTAGACGTAGACGCAGAGACTTGCCTTTTATATAGTAGTCGACAAAGTTGTACGCTTCTCCGAGTAGAGAGTGAAGAAAAAAAATCGAAGCAGTGGAGAAATATGGAGAATCTGGGGACCAGAACAGAAACTGAGCATCGGAGCTGCACACAATGGCCAAAGATTTCACAATGTGAGTTAATGAGGCACAGGTGCACTAATTAGCTGGGTAAGGGTTTAGTGGTTTGGGTGAATCTGGGCGACGACCCATCCAGGATTAAGAATGGACTGCTCTCTTGTGTGTCAAGCGTACATAAAAAATATAACCTTGTTTTTTTTTTTTTTTCCCCCAATTTGAAAATCTGATTATTTATTCCGTTCGCTCGATTTCGTTTGCGGCCTGTACGTTACGCGATAAACCGAAAGCCGAGACGAGACGATTTATATCATTCGATTTATTTGAATCTTCGCTACAGTTTGATGTCCCTCGATGAGAAAAAAAAAGTACTAAACTGTTCAGCCTACTGCTGCCACCAGACAAAAGATGAGCTGGAAATTCTTGTAGATGGCCTTGTTTTTGCTTGACAGGGGGTTGACAGTACAGTAGCGTCTCATTACCATGGTAATATAGGGTTTGAGGTAATTACCTAGCGCTGATGAATAGGCAACATATCAAAGCACACTTTTGCTATGGCCTCATCCTGACAAGGTGGAACATTCGCTGTGCGTCCCTTTTGTGATCGGCAGCTAACTGGCTACAACACCTTAATGTGCAGGTTAGTGTGAATCCTGTTATTTAAGAGCAGCAGATCCATTCTTTCAATCTAGTCAATTATCTCTGTTCACAAGTCCCCGCTGAGCAGCAGCGAGAGAGGTCTTTGGTTAACTCCACTCTACCGCCATTTACCTGCCTGTTTTTTTTTTTTTTTTTTCCTCCCCTTTTAAAAAAAAGATCATGACAGAAAAGAGAGCACGGGTTCTTCTGCAAAACATTGTTTACGGTTCTGTCTTGCTGAGGCTGATGATTTAATTTATAGCTGTCATACTGCGATTGAAAAAAAAAAAAACGACTGAAACTTGGGATCCGTACGAGTTTTACGTGACAAAGCGAGTAAATAAGGTCTGGCATTAATGAAACATGAAACAGAGCTTATGGGAAAAATAAAAAAAAAAGCATGAATAGATTAATTGAAAGATATATGAAGCTGGAATGACACTAATCAAATTGGATTGTTAATTATACCGGGGCACTTGTTGGGATGTGAATGTTATTTATTAAGTTTTACTTTTGCAGAGTAACGTTAAGGTTCAACCGATGGAATAATTTTTTTTTTCTTCAGTAACTCAATATTTACTGTAAGTTGCAGTTCCCTATTTAAAAAAAAATAGCCCAAGTTCTGTGAGAAATTAAAAACTTTCATGTGCGATTCATGAAGATTTCGTACATTCAAAGAGAAGATGCTGACTCCATTGAGGACAACAACCTCGTAACGGATACACGACTGTCAGACTGTATAGAAAGGACATTATTCGTGATAAACACTCTCAGGTCTTTATAACAGTTTATAATCTCACCCTCCAGTGTCACCTAAATGAGGATGAGGTTCACTTTTTGAGTCCGGTTCCTCTCAAGGTTTCCTCCTCTTCCATCTAAGGGAGTTTTTTCCTCACCACAGTCACCTCTGACCTGTTCATTAGGGATAAACACAAACGCATTTAAATATAAGTCTAATATTGATCATACTGATCTTGAACATTCTGTATTATAGTCATCTTTGTATAATATTAAAATTTTTTTGAGTTATTTTTTTTTTTTATGTTTTGTAAAGCTGCTTTGAGAATCCAATCGAAATTGAACAAAATTCTGAATATAAATGATTAAATTTATTGTTTTTTTTCCTCAAAAATTTCCATTAAAGCAAGACAGAGGATAAAAAAAACGCAAACAAACATAAAACATCATGAAATCGCATTTTTCCAGACAGAACGACGAACGACGCAGTAAAAATCTGAAGCTAGATCATTATGATCTGTTAGAGTGTTAGACTTTAAATAGAAGGATTTGTTAGCGAAGAAAACCTGTCTTCGTGTTAGCACGAGGTGGGCCGGATGTAAAGATACCATATAGATACCAACAAACTAAAGGATCACTAACAAGATGACTCAGGAAATGAATACACAAATGTGGGTGATGATAGGTTCAGGGCAGAGCCTTCTTAAATCATCAGTGCTCTTATGTGGAGGCTTCGCTGGTAGCATGCGGTAGGACTGTAATGGAACTATATCCTCATACACAGCACACTTTTACTACTAAGCCTAACACCGTCACGGGGAAAAAAAAAAACAACAAAAAAAAAACAAAACACATTGAATTGCCTCAACACAGATTTTTGCTGGGTGAGGGAACAATATTCCATGTCATTAGTGCTTGAAAGTTCCTTACATGGATAACCCCAATTTGTCTGGACTGACCTTCTTTGTCCATTCTCCATCCAGTAATGTTTTAGAATACACCATCATCCCAAACAGCCCATCTCTCTCTCTCTCTCTTTCTCTCTCCTCACACACTGAGAGTCTGTGCTTATCCACACAATTGAACTATCCTGAGAAAGTATCCACGGCTTTAATGACATCCCATTTCCCAGTCCTTTAAATCCATTAGTGCCAATTATCTTACTTGAGTTTGCATCCATGTTAATACCACATTCTTACAGACAGAAATAATGAGAATAATATCACAATTAGGATCTGAGAGGTTTTGTCACTTTGCAGCATGTTGAGGGAAATGGGCCGCCTGCTACTGTATGTTTTACACATCGACAACAAATTATAAACAATATGCTTTTCTTTCTTTCTTTTTCATTTTAATTTGTATTTTTGTAGCCACGGAATCGAGAACGTTTTTCTCGTTACCTTGAAAGCGTTTCTAAGAAATGTATAAAAAAAAGGACTGCAGCTGTAATATCCACGTTAGATATATCTAGAAATATCTATTTTACAAGTCTATTTATTTCCTGAGCTGATCCTGATCATTTCTTTTTTCCTGTGAAGACGATGCTGCGATAGCTGAATGAAATTCTGTAGTTTTTTTGCGGGAAAATTCTCACGTGCTCGGCTGTGCTCTGTATGACGGTACGATTTACACAACATCTCTTTACGTTAATAGAATTTTATGATGCTTATTTACTCTTCTGCTCTTGATGAATGTGACAGTGCTGTGAGAGTCATGGGCAATGAGGATGGAATGAAAAGCCTGAACCGCGCTATACTGTAAATTCAATAAAACGTTAAGTCGGTATCTGTGTCAGACGAGCACAAAGATGAGTTTGGTTGAAGTGGGAATGAAATAAGATGTAGCAGGGGATTGATCTGCATGGACAGAGACAGTGACTCACGGGATTGCTGTGGATGAAGTCGCCCGGGGACCGTCACGCCGTCTTTGAACCGGCGTTACGTCTGTTGGCTTTAAGATCGGATCTTCATCAGCGATCATTTGAAGTCTTCGGCTGGAAGGAATAAGCTTTGGGTCTGTGATGAACTCTGACCTTGACTATAAACTGTTGTAGAAAGGACGTTAATTTATAATGACATTATTTCCTGGCCAGTGTCACCTAAATGAGGATGAGGTTCACTTCCAAGTCTGGTTCCTCACCAGTTTTTCCTCACCATATGTGTATATATTTTAAACTTTAGGACTTTTATTCTGTTTCTATTCTTCTGTACAGCTAATTTGAGACAGTGTCAACTTTTAAAAGCGCTACGTAAATAAACTGAATTGAATTGAAATGAATTGAAAGTATGTCCCCAGTACAAGAAGCCCTCGCTGTGTCATACATGTCTGTTTCAATAAATGGCCAAATGTATGTGGACACCTGACCTTCATACCCATATATGGTCGTTCCTGAAAGTTCATCCCGCACCGTTCTCTCGGATGCCGCATTACGACTTCTTCTCTGGAAATAAACAGGCCGAGCTTTTTTCTAGGTAGAAGTTCCTGACTTTGCTAACGCTCTTAGATTCCTGCTCCGTGATCAATAAATAAAGAATTCTGAGATGTGGAAAGGTTAATATAACACACAGGATTCTTAACAAGCACATATAGTATATTGGTGCGATCGGTCGGGCTTCCGCATATATTTGGCGATACAGAATACGCTCGTAAGAAAAGATTATACATTCATACAAAGTTATCATGTATTCGTGGGGGAGTTACTGCACTGAGCTTCATATGGCCTTGGAGAATTATTTCTTTGAAAATAACAAAAAAAAAATTCTTTTTTTCTTTTTTTCCATTTCATTATATTTTTGCACTCAACTTGTTACACTAAAAAGGACTATTGTTTAGATATCTGTACAGACACGGGAAATGGGAAAGATTATGTCCGTTATATTTTCTGTTGAATGGATGAAGTTGGTAAAAATGAAACTGATTTTAGTGAGATTTTATAAAAACTTTTCCATGCACTTTAGTGAGATTCAAGTGTACTGGGATTTGGGAGTGATTGGTACAAAGTTTGCTTCAAACTGTGTGTGTGTGTGTTTTATATGTATATCAGTCCTCCTGTTTAATCCTTTTCTCATCAGTGATTTTAAATGTAGTCATTTTGCTGATTATTAGAACGTTTGCTCGCTAACTTCCCTTTACTTCCGCATAAATGTCCGACACTTAAGAAGGAGCGAGCGTCCGCAAAGCTCTTACATCACAGAACAATAAATTACTACTAAACGAACATTTCTTAATAAATGCGTGACAAAACGAAAACAAAACAATTGACCGTCTTTATGAGAATAAGGGCTTAACCTTTTAATCATTTAGATATTAACAGCGGGGTACACGCAGAGATAACGAGAGACGTGACCACGACAAAACAAGAAAGAAACTACACGATAATGGCCTCTTAGGACTTCCAGGAACATTTTGGCTTAAATATTCCATTGAAAGAACTTTCACGGGAGGCTAAAAGTAATTGCTTCTTGTGTCAAACCCAGGCTTTACTGCTGACATATTCATTCATCTTCAGTAATCACCTACAGTATGGTTCATTAGAGTCGAAGTGAATCTGGAGCTTATCTTGGGAACGCTGGGCATGAGGTGGGAGAATTCAGGCAGTACGGGGCATCGGTGCCATCACAGGGCATCATTCACACACACATTCACACCTACAGGCAATTTAGCATCGCCAGTCGGCTTACCTGCATGTTTTTGGGAGGTGGAAGGAAGCTGGAGAGCGACACAGAATTAAACCGAGCCCAGGATGTGCCAACGAGCCGCTGTGCCATGGTGTCATGTGAAGGCACAATACAATCGTACTGTTATAGAAATACTGACATAAAATGGTAGCGAGGTTTCAAAAAAAAAAAAATAATAAATAAAATAAATAAGGGATCTCATCAATCACCTCAGCCTTGTTCATTGGGGATAAATACCAACACATTTAATATGTCTATATTTTAATATTCAACTTTCTGTACTATATTTCTTATGTTGTGTAAAGCTGCTTTGAGACAATGTCCATTGTATGAAGATTCACACAAATAAAACGGAAGGGAATTGAATTGAAGAGTCTTTGGATTGAGCGGAATGAAGTGGTCACTATGACACTCCTCAAACGTACTTCGTTTTGGACCGATACTCCGATTTATACGACGGTTATGAGTTGTCTTAATGCCACAAAAAGTTCTGAGAAAAGATTTTCCTTCTGTCATGAGAGTTAAAGAAAAAAAAAAATAAAAACAATACAATATAACGAATGCATCAGTAAAATAATGAATCGTTTTTGGTGTTCAGATGATTCCCAGGTTGGTTCCGTGTTTGTAATAAATGGGTCCTGTAGTTAAACTGGGAATATTGTATGTGTAGTACTTACGTTGACGCATAAATCTCTTTCTGTCTGTGTGTGTCCGTGTGTCTTTGTGTCCATGTGTGTGTCTGTCCATGTTCCCATGTGTCTATGTGTGTGTCCATGTGTCTTTGTGTGTCTGTCAGTGTCCCCATGTGTCCCTTTGTGTGTCTGTGTGTCCGTGTCCCTGTGTGTGTCTGTGTCCTTATGTGTCTGTCCGTGTCCCCATGTGTCCCTGTGTGTGTGTCCGTGTCCCTGTATGTGTGTCTGTCTGTGTCCCATGTGTCCCCGTGTGTGCGTCCGTGTCCCTGTGTCTGTCTCTCTGTCTCCCCATGTGTGTGTCCGTGTCCCTGTGTGTCTGTCTGTGTCCCCATGTGTCCCTGTGTGTGTGTGTCCCGGTGTATGTCTGTGTTCCCATATGTCCCTGTGTGTGTGTGTCCGTGTCCCTGGGTCTGTTTGTGTCTCTCTGTCTCCCCACGTGTCCCTGTGTGTGTGGGTGTGTCCATGTCCCTGTGTGTGTCTGTCTGTATCCCCATGTGTCCCTGTGTGTCTGTCTGTGTCCCCATGTGTCCCTGTGTGTGTCCGTCTGTTTGTGTGTGTGTGTGTGTGTCCATCCATGTGTGTGTGTGTGTGTTGTACTACTAATCAGAAGGTTGTGTGTTTGAATCCCAGCTACACCTAGCTTCCACTGCTGGGCCCCTGAGCAAGGCTCTTATCTCTCTATTGCTCAGTTGTATGAAAACACAAGTTTCTCATGTGTGTGACATGAACATACCTGGATTACTGTACTGTACTGTACTGTACTGTACACCAGTCTTGGAGACATGTGGTTCATCCTGCAGACTAAATGTTCTCATCCATCAGATCTATGGAGCATATAAGTTTCATTCAAACCTGCTTTTCACTGGTTACCAGTTCAGATAAAATCTGTTACCCTATGTCTGATCAATTGCCCCTTTTTTGGTAATACAAACACTCCTGGATTCACCCTCTAGGGTGACATGTACTGTATACACTGCACTGTACTGTACACCCCTGAACTCTGAAACGGAGGAAAGCTGTGAGACTAGGCGTTTAGGAAATCTATTCCATCCTGTTTATTTCCTCTTGTACTCAATTTTTGTGGCCCCCGTTTGTTTATTATTTATTACAGAGATCGTATTAACGTTAATATCCAGTCACCCTCCACATTAATAAGAAAACCTGTACACCTGCTCAGATCTGCACTTATCCAGATTCCAGAAGAAACGGTGTAAATATTTCAGAAGCTAGTGAACTCCTGGGATTTTCACCCACAGCAGTCTGTAGATGGTGTGGAAAACAAAAAACTGAAGCTTAATCATCTCTCTCTCTCTCTCTTTCTTTCTCTCTCTCTTTCTCTCTCTCACTGATAATATAGTTTGTCTTGATAAATGACTCAAGGTCATTGGTTGGTGCACGAACGGGGACTTGTTTTGTAAAAATGGCAGACTTGGAGGTATTTTTTTAAAAAGGATTTAGACAAGATCTTGCCTTTTATCACATAAAAAAAAAAAAAAAAAATCAGGAGATGAAAAATACTTTGTTTTTGCCAGCGAGTACAATAAAAGAGATTATTATTATTATTATTTATTTTTTTTTTTTTACAAAAAAACAAATGTAATATGAGTAATATGATGAAATGCACTTTAGAATATGCAATTTAGTCAAATAAATGAAAGATATTAAGGCTTGAATAAACTACAATACTCTCTCTCTCTCTCTCTCTGAAAAAAAATAAATAAATAAATATTAAAAATAACATTAGTGTTAGAAGTTCTTTAAGGGACCAAGATTCTATATTTACTTAAAGAACATACAGTTATACAGAATATAAATCATATACAGTACAGTAGAGCTCTGACGTACCGCTTTTGGACCGTTACAATAAAATACAGGATCTTTTATTAAAGATTCACCATTTACAACTTCCATTGATTTAATTAATAAAAATTACACTGTCCAGTGCACAAGATCAAAGAAACTGTACAACTGGAGATTAAAGAAGATACAAAAAAAATAAAAAACACCTGGTCTTTTTCCAGCCTTTATATCTTTATATATTATAACTCAAAAAGTCTTAAATGTTTAAAACAAAACAAAACAAAAAAAGGTTGTGTTGATGTAGGCACCAGCAAAAAAAAAAAAAAAAAAAGGTCAAAAATTATGGTAGCATTTAATTTTAGATTTTATGACTGTTTTGGTCAGTAATGCTAAACACTTCTGTCATAAAAAAAAAAAAAGATTTAGTGAAAAAAAAATAATAAATAAATAAAATATTTAAAAATAATAATAAATAATATATATTAAAGAATATAAATATATAAATTAAAGAATTATACTGAAATTATTTCATTTAAAATATTTGAGTTTTTACTCCTAATATGTGTGTAAAAAAAAAAATTAAAAAAAAAAAAAACTACCTGATTGTCAACAAGAGGAAATTTATATATATATTTATTTATTAATTAAACATTTTTTTTAGACATAAACCTATGTTCTATATGTATCCTTTTGTCAACACAACTATTTACCAGGCATCTAGTTTGATAAAGATAAACTTTTTCTGCCTGCATCCACAATAACCAGCTGGAGAATGTATGACATTTGCCAAAATGCTGCTTTCTTTGTGTTCACGTAAGCAGTTGATAGCCTCTGCAGAAACCTTATCAGTCTTCAGGTGAAAAGAATATGTCACACATAAATGACAAAGGTCAAAGGGCAATGCAGTGACTAATACTGAGAGAAACCTCCAACCTTTTGTCCTCTATTGGGTAAAAGAAAAAAGAAAAAAAATTATACAGAGACTTCAGGCTTACTCCTAAAAAACCCTTCTTAATTGTCAACAAAGGAAAAAGAAATTTCAAAAGCAAGACACTAATGTGCAACAGTCAAAGACCATCAAATCTATTCTCAATTAAAGAGAAACATAAAATATGCAAGTGCCAGAGCAGAATCGGTAAAGCTTTTCTCTACCCTCCCTAAATAAAATTTGAACAACAGATCTGAATCTTGCATGATGAAGACATTATGTGTCATAATAATTAGGAACACAGACAAAAGAACAACTAATCAGCATGCAAATGTATGCAGACCCCAGTGTTTCAGATGAGACAGATTTTCTACCTTTTTCCTTTTTTTTCTTTTTTTTTTTGCTCAATTCATCTTCATTGCTAATCATTTGAGGGCTGCCAAATGTTCACTGACACTAATGTATTACAGGTCAAGAGAGGCAGGTCTTCACCTATTACCCCCAAAACAATGTGCTTCCATCCCATTCCCACTTCAGGCTTTGCAGCAATTACTGCCAGATGCAATCACAAGCCTTGAATAGGAGCAACTGGGGCTTGTTTGTGGTTTGGATTCATTAAAAAGGAGGGTGAAGAAAGGAATAAATTACTTAATTGTACTGTGGAAAAAAAGCCAGCCAAGAGATGGGCAGTATATGGCCCACTGCTTGATTAGGAGGCTAGAGCACTCTTGGAATGGAATAGTGGGATAGCTAAGTATGGCCCATATACAAGATTTTTGGGTGTCCTCCAAAACAGATGGCTCCACATATCGTCCACTCTGTCAAACGGCTGGCCATTTTTATTCATCTGGGCTTTGGTACAAAGTTCACAAAGAGGACTAGTGGGACAATGAAGAGAGAGGAAAAAGATTTTGCTTTGCTTCGGTGTTCAGTTTTGATCTTTTTCCTCCTCTTGTTTTATTCTGGAGATAAAAACAAAAAGTTACAAACGAGTGGCTAAGCGTAGAGTTATGCGTAGTAATACAAAACCGTCACGTCTTTAGATCCATTATTTCGATCCATTGTCGGACCGTTGCGTGGACTTCGCCGTAAAGAGTGGACGTGTTTCGTATATATACGCGGTTCTGACCTTGAACTTCATTTTCTCTGCTACGCTATATATAGCAGAAGCAGTACTGGCTATGCTATGCATGTTTATATATACAGTCGAAACGATCTCAGGATTCAGGCGATTTTACGTAGCTCGTCCTAAAATATTAAAGAAAAAAATATTAAATCCGCATTATGCCGCATTATTACGTGACCTTACATGACATATTAACAACGTAAAATGGCTTAAAAAAAAAAAAAAAAAAAAAAAAAAAAAAAAAAAAAACACGAATCCTTTTTATATAGTAATTCAATACATACATTCAATCTAAGCATAGCACCGGTCCCGCACAGAAGATATTAGTAAAAAACGTACGCTATGCCTGATGAGGCCATTTCGCTCCTTCTCGAAGGCGTACATGTTTCCGGATTGAAGCGCTGTAGGTTTCGTTACAGTACTACGTTTAGTCGAGCAACTGTTTGGTGAATGGTTGTTAACGGTGTGATACGCTTAAGGTTTCATCTCTGACTGTTTGTACAGCACTTCATAGGGGAATTTCCCACTTACTGTACGTCTCCCGGAACCAATTAATGCTGGAAACACGAGGTCCGTTAACGGGTAGGTGGGACACTGAAAACGCTCAAGACATAGCAAATGATCAACAGCTTTCCCTCCTGGATCACCTCAATCAGCTGTTAATACCACGGCTTGGGAATTGCAGATGTGATCTGAAGTATGATCACAGCATGACGGATAATCGTCGCAATTTATTAAGATCTCTGTTTTAGAAAAAAAAAAAAAAAAAATGACAGTGCATAAGCAGCACTCAAGGCCCATAATGATGGTTGAGGATGTGAGAAAGCTCTTGGAAAGAGAATAATGGCCGTAACAACAGAGTCCTCCATGGAAGAAAGGAAATGAGGGGGTATTATAAAATCAACAGAGTGCAGCTCTCGATGATAGACAGCCTGGGGTACAGTACAGTAAGTAGCAGCATGTTTGAAGAACGCACATATTTACAGTACTTCTGCACTCTTTCCTCAAACAAAGCTTTCAGGATCTTTTTTTTTTTTTTTTTTTTTTTTACATAGAAGAAGAAATGAATACAATTATATTAAATGGAGGTGAAGTGCACCTGATGTGCAAGAGTGGGTTTTTTTTGTAGTAAACAATTCCTAAGCAGACAAGCTGTTGTGCTGGATTTTGTCTGAATTTAAAAAAAAAAAAAAAAACGCAGTGGACGTTAGTGAAGCCGTCAGTCTTAAGTGCGTTGGCAGGGAGATGATCGTTGATGCTCTGGGGTGGAGTCTATACAAAGCCTCAGGCTTCAGACCATCGACGTGGTGCTTGGGTTGTGTCGTGTCGTGTTTATTCTCACGTCATGTGTGTGTAGCAGCCAGTAATACATCTAGAAAAAAAGAAATAGTTGGATGATATTTTTGTAGGTTGTCGCTCCAGGTCGTATTTGCGAGACGAAGGAGTGTAAAATGAAGGTGTTCCAATAATGAAAATGAAATTGTCAGATTCAGAGGAGCTGAAAGTGAAACTGAAAGTGTGTGAAATCAACCGCTACAATTTAGAACGTCATGAGACAGAGACAAAAACCAGGATTCAGGACAAACAACAACAAGAAAACAAAACAAAAAACACACTGCACCACACACACACACACACACACAGACACACACCATACACACACACCACACACACACCACACACACACAAACACACCACACCATACACAAACACACACACCACACACACACACACCACACCATACACAAACACACACACACCACACACACACCACACCATACACAAACACACACACACCACACACACACACACACACACACACACACACACACCACCCCCCCCCCCACACACACACCACACCATACACACACACACACACACACACCATACAGACACACACACACACACACACACACACACACACTGACACACGCACCCCCACACACACCACACACTGACAGACACACACACCACACACTGACACCGCACACATACCACACACACCCAACATACACCCACACAAACACAGACACTAGACAGACAGACACACACGCACACACCACACACTGAGATCGAGACACACACACACACACACACACACACACACACAC
>JAOTRN010000002.1:3496227-3507239 GCA_028566695.1 Bagroides melapterus
TTGTTTGAAGTGTTTGTAAACCAAATGTTATGGCACTCTTGTTCATACAGCAGAACTTTTAAAATAAAAGTGCGTAATACGTTTCTTTTTGAAATTCGTGCGTTGCCCTATAACTATATTAACTATAACCCCTTGCTTCTTGCTTTATGATCTTTCATAAAGAGAAGCTAGCATGTCTTGAAATCAATAAAAATAACAAACCACTTTACAGACTTAGAACGTCTGTATAAAAAGTAGGTATTGATTTTCTGTTTTAGCTGACATAAAGACATAAAGAAGAGTAGCTCCACTGAAAGCTGAGCTGTTTCTCACTTACAATCTGGAGTGAATGACTTCCTCTAATGCAGTTCCAGCAGAATAATCGCCTAAACAATAAAAGCAACTCGTTACGTACTCGTGTTATGCTCTCGTCTATTTTATTCGTTTTTAAGCAGGTTTTTATTTACCTCGGAGAAGCCCATAAAGAAATACAGTAGATGAACTGGTTTTCGTAACGGCAGGACCCGGTTCATTTCGTTGTCGCAGCCGAAAGCCAAAGAATTTCAAGCCAACAAGAAAAATCAATAAAACATTAAATATTTTACCAAGCAACAGTTTGTAAAAGCTATGATCGTGACCAATTTCGTCAGGGAAAAAAAAAAATCTATAGACTGTAACAGTTCTTTCCTTTGCTCTGTTGAAAAACACTGCAAGTGCTTATCAAAGCTTAAGTATATTCATGAAATTGTAAAACATTCTGCGCAGCACAAAAGCTTTTTTTTTTGAGGATCTATTATATCTGTAACGTGGCCTTTGTGTTGCATAATAACAGATTCTTTTTTTTCAGACAGTGAAGAATATGTCTCTTTTTTCCATCTCGCCAACGGAGATTATAGGAATAATTGTTCTTTAGACGGCACTCGACGTCCCGGAATAAAACACGCATATGCCTCCGAGTGTGAATGTTGACATTTGGATGGCGACGAGCCACTCAGGGTCATTGTTTAGTAACAATATTCAAGTGCACCCTCAGGGTGTTTTTTTTTTTTTTTTTTTTTTCCCCTCTCCACGGTGGACCATTTTTCACGAAGGCCATTTGGCCATATAATGATACCTTCAATGCACTTTCTAGCTCTTCTAACTTTTTATGCTCTTGAAGTCTCTGCTACACCCATTTTGTGTCTGAGAGCCGGATAATTTCCGGCGAGAATATTTGAGTTAATGCTTGAAGACGACGGGACCGCTGCTTTATATGATGTAGCATCTGGTAGGCCTCGAGTTTCTCAACGAGTTCCTAAAAATGAGATTCGGTCTATCCAGTTCGACTGCTGAAATACTGCACGTCGAAAAAAGATACACATTAGTGCATTCTATTCACGTCAGCACACGATAACGACCGACGTTTTGTGACTTTTTTGTTTTTCTGATATATTATATGCTCTGATTTGATCTCTAAATGTCTCTATAAGCAACAATTGTTATTTATTCTGACAGGAAACGGCCCCACAGTGAATGAACTAATAGACACTGAGCGCATTCTTAACACAAACACCGTCTTGTTTATGTGTTAGGTGTGCTCGTTATACTGATTACTGTAGATAAATCTATTCTAAATCGCCACAATGCAAAAGTGTACTGTATTAGATTGGTGTATTATGTATAGATTTACAGAACCGCAGGAATAAATCGAACAGAAGAGCGACACGACACAACACGTCACCTCACCTACCGTGCTACTACAGTAAGTGTAGCCCAGTACTACAGCGAAATTTGTAAACTTGCTTTGTGTTTCTACTGGTTTTTCTCTGAAAAGCTGTCAAGAAGGGGTGCTGAGAAGAGAACTGCCAGAGAAGGTGAACAATGGCAGCGATGAGAGCTCTTCAGAAAATGGTGAGAAAGAGTTGGCTGCACTGGTGAGCATGAGTGGACAGATGTGCTCTAATGTGTTTGGCTGCTGCTCAACACACAGCAACACCCAGAGAGAAGCTCAAACAAAGATAAAGATGTGGTAGTTCTTCTGTAAGCGCCATTCAGAGACTCTAATAACCCTGCCGCAAAAAAACATGACTCGAGTACATTATAATGCCTCGCGCACGGACGTGCTATTAAATATTCCGATACTGTGCGTGCACTTAGTTGTATGTGCCTCATTGTCATGTAGATAAGATAGATTTGCTCAAATGCATTAATTCCCTAATGCCCCCAACACATACACACTCACACACACTCACTCACTCACTCATTCACCACTACAACCACAACCACTCAAAAAAAAAAAAAAGAAAAAGAAATTCTTTGTTAAAATCAACAGCACTTGCCCTCGAAAATCTTCTTACATTTCCATTACTCTCAATGCAGTTATTCTGTCTGTAACTTATGACACATCAAACACAAACATCCTCAGCATCCACTGCACTTTTTTTTGTTTATTAGCGACACGTAATTTGCATTCTGAATGCTTTTTTTTTGAGGTGATGAAGACTTGGTTCGTTCTCTTAGCCCGATAGAAAAAGAAAATGCCACTTTGCTTCACACATTAGCTGCTTACATAGAAAGAAAGCTAATGTATCATCTAATTGGGTGAGCCACTGCATCTGATTCCTCTCAATCAGACTATTAGTTGGGTAATTACCCATCTGCCTCGGGTGGAAAATGGCAAGGCAAACACCAAGCTAATAACATTCTCAAGGGCTCTCCAGAGCCAACAAGATGATGTTGATGTTGGGTAATGCAGTCTCAAACTATTTCAGCACCGTGGTGAAAACATTACCCGGACTCTGTTTTGCCAACTTCCTAAAATTGAGTCTATTCAATTATTTACTTAAATACAGATTGCTCCATTTCCCACCCATACGTGGCTTTATTCACATCCATATAATACGTGGCTGTGATTAAATAAAGACGTGGAAAGGTAAAATATTTGAGGCGCTATTAGGAAAGGAACAATATAGGACAGGTGAACTAATATTCCAACATCGTACTCAGTCCTGTCAGACCTGCATGTTTAAACACAAATGCTAGAGTAATTTCTGGCATTGTTTTGTAAGAAATTGTTGTTTCTGTTCAATTTGTTTTTTTGTTTTTTTTTTACTAAATAAACATTGTGATTTTCGCTTACACTGTCAGAATCTTTCTTGGACATTTCTTTTGGTATTCTGGGGGCGTGTCCAGTGCCGTGTGCTTTTGTTTTCGTTTGTTGTTTCAAGTGGTTGCCCCGCCCTAGCCTCATTTCCTTTCGCACACCTGTCCCTTATTGGTTTATTATTTATTATTCATCCACCCGCGTTGCGATTTGCTTCGCGGAACCGTTGTCTTAGTCTCTGTGGTTTAGATTGAGTATTTATCGTCTCCTCTAGTGTTTTCCCGGTTGGTGTTTTTTTTTATTATTATTAAATCATGTTCATGGTTATCCCTGCATTTGGGTCTTGATTTTATATCGTGTTCGTGATATACTCGTACTAACACTCTCATTTAGATGCAAGATCCTTTTGACATACCCTGAATAGACTTTAAAAAAATCTCAGCATGTGTAGAAATGTCAAGGGAAAAATCAACAAAAAGACAACAGAAGCAAAGGAAATCCACTTTTTAAGAATGCTGATCAATTTTGAGTAGAACAGAAGGTTTTTATGCTCAAATATGTAATACATCATTTCGCCTTTCCTTGTTACACAAACAGAGCGAGTCATTTGCCAGAAAGAACAATGAGTAGATGCAATATCAAGACAGTATGTGATTATTGGAATGGCTGCACAACCGGTTGCCCGTGAGGCGCTATATATGTGTTTTGATCATGAAAAAAGGGGATATTTCCGTGAAAAACATTTGGATTATGATTATAAATCCACATATAATCTGGGTGGCACACAGAGATGGGTATGTAAATAAGTCTTTTTCCTGCTTATTTTTGCTTATTTTGACCGAAGTTACCGATGTGTGTAAAAGCAGGAACTGAACTCAGTGAACCCGGAAATGGCATTCCAGGCTGGCATGACGTGATTTAACAAAGGGGGAAGATTCAAAAACTGACCCTAGTTAGTTATATTTGAGTGTAATAAACATAAATAAAATAAAACTAATAAAATAAATGAATTTTTAGTCAAGCTTTTTTTTTGTTTTTGTTGTGTTGCGTCTTCTTTTACCATCATCTGGTAATATATATGCTTGTTTTAGAATTTTGTAATATATATACTGAAGCAATCTCACGTGTGTTACCTTAATTTTGATACCAGAATTATTCAAATACACCTTGTAGTTTTTGGGATAAACTCATTTAAATTTTTCAAAAAAGAGGCTCAGAAATAGACGTCAGTCTTAAGAGGTTTAAAGACATTCTACAGTTCACAGGTAGACGTGTTATCTGCGAACCAGCTGGTCATCATCTATGGTTTTCCCTGATGAAGAAGTCTCCTAAGGCCAAGACTCCCATAACTAGCTTTTTTATTTTTTTTTTCACCCAGTTCTATGGTCAGGTTCTAGAGTTCTGCTTGTGAATCTAAAATGTCCAATATGATGCTGATTTCTTTTGTTCTTTTGTGATCTTGCATTATATCTCATTATTCATTAGGAGCTGAGGCTATGTATATCATGAATACCAGGAATATAATGTTTAATTAATCAATAGGGTTGACAAAAGATTCATTGATCAAATATTACAGGGTATGATAAGTTAATTGGATATTGTTTACTACCAGTTAATACCATTATCTGTGGTTTCTGAGGCAAATATCATCTAGGGGGTCACCTGAAACTAAAGAAACTCTTGGAACCCACTCTGTAGAACAAACATTTCTAGCTTCTCTATTGGTGAAAAAAGGCTAAGTCAATTGTGCCTTGCTGAAGTATATTTTAATCAAGAACACTCCAGGCAAGAACACTCCAGGCTACCTGAAGGCCATATCATTTATAATTATTACCCACAACAAGGGGGCACTTATACAGTCCATCTATGCATGTGGCTGACCCAGTGGAATGTTTTCTTGTTATAAGAATTTAGTTGGGGATGGGCTGTAACGTGACAGAAATGCTAGGAATTCGTGCACATATTATTTGATTTCTCACCGTTGTGCATGAAGGGCCATAGTCATAATCAGAAGTTTAAAATCAAGTCAATTTTTCGCAAGAAAGTAGCTGTTCCCTCTGATGGATGAGTAGCGCCCATCGATCTACATCTAAAAAGTAGACGTAACTGATACGTCACCATCGTACGTCCGCCCAATTTATCAATCTGTTTATAAGTGATGGAAGGATATCCCTTCTTACGACCATTACACATGACTTTTCCAGGAGATCCACTTTACAAAACTGAAGGAAACTGAAGAGAAGCTCATTTATTATTACACTTGTTCAACAAAATACCACCAAATGCACTTGAATTCCTGGAGATGACTGAATGTGTCTGCCTTCTCCGTAGACCGTAGAGTCTAGACCATCTCCTGTACAATCACCAAAAACCAGGAGACATTGCTATCCACACTGTATCCGTTCTTCCTATCTCCTAGCTGCCTCAACCTCTGTGCAGAGCTCCATACGAGGTTTACAGGTATAAAAGCCAGCTCCTTTCATATGACTGTTCAGTCAAGCTCATGGCAGGGGCCGCACTCCCACAGACCCACATATATCCACAATCCATGGATCCAGAAACAAGGTTATGGATGAGGAATTTAAACGAGGGTACATCCACACAACTCCCTTAACAGACCGACGCACCGATGAACATCCATTTACGCAGAAAACGCACCAACATCTGCAGAGTTAGAACACGTTGACAGACATACACCATTCGTTCAAGCCATGGTACCAAGATTTGCGCCATCCACCTTACAGATACCAGAACAACGGTCCCATCTGTCGGTCTACTTCGTCAATGACTTCCTGACTCAAAATGTCATTATAGTAATCACAGACCAATTTTCTGAGTCGCTTTACCTCATTCCAGTTCACGGCCACTGCCTTTGAAATTGGCAAGCTCATTTTAACAAGCGCTTCCATCCCAGAGGATGTTGTGAGTGATGGCTTCATGGAAATGCTGGGAGTTTCTGTCTGTCCGACCTCTGGCAATTATCCTCAAGCCAATGAACAGTTAGAGCAGATGAACCAACTCTTAAGGGTTCGTGTCAGTACTTGAATCTGTCCCAAACTACATTTCCCAGAATACTCTGCAACCTACAAACATATACACCAGAGACTACAATTCCTATCATTCACCCTCACTGTCAAGTTCACATATATATAGATATATTCCTGCCTGACTTATCAAGCCTTTAAATATGTTTCTATTTTGTTTTTCACTGTGTTTCCCTCTTTATAGAGTTTTGTCTGTTTACGGTTTTTCAGCTGTCTCACGTTTCCGACCTCTGAAACATCTCACGTTTTAGATGCTGCCGGTCATTTTAAATAATCTTCCCCTGCAACGACACGGAAAGGGGCGTCTGTCCTTTACTAGACCTGAGAGGGCTGAATTATTTGCTGCCTGCCTCCCAACGTTGATAATAATCAAGGAATAGTGTAAAAGTTCTACTGACAAAACAAAATAAGATTAATGTGCCTTTTCAAAATATATCCTCAACCTATTCTGAATTCTTGCATATTTTTTGTGTTTTTACTTTGAATATGTTTAGAAAAAAATGTCACGTTATGAAGCTTACACATTTTTTTTTTAAATATATATAGACAGAAAAGATTTAAAGCGCCGCTTGTAAAATTTCTGTTCCGATTCAAATGTATAGGTGCATTTTGAAAGCCTATAACCATCTACAGACATCACCAAAAAGCACATTCAGTAATCTAAATGACTAAGGAACACATAATTAGATCAGTTTAGATGCTATCTCTTATCAGAGAACACACAATGTCATTTGCTTGTCATTGAAGGTTCTTATCTATTTTGCCTAGCTCTTCACAGCTAGTATAGATTTCCTAAGAATGTTGGAGTGATTTTAAAGGAGAAATGAGGAAAGTCTGGCTCGGACGTCTATATTATGACTTTAGCGCACGTTTTAAAGGAGAAGTAGGGAAATCAGAACGAGATGATGTCAGTGAATGCACGTTGAAGCTTTAAGGGTGTGTGTTTTGATTTGAGTGACGGATGCTTGGTTTACACCTCAGTCTTATTTTTAGTGAGAGAGTGGATTTTTTTTTTTTTTTCCCCCGAGAGTATGATCACCTGTCCGTCTCTATAACGGATAAATATTGGCCCACACGCTGCATTCCACAGATAATCACAATTCTAGGGTAAGTTTACTACATAAAAACTACAGCAAACATTATGAATAATTAGCAGCCTTTGTAAAAGACAGATAACAAGCAAGAAGGAGCTCTGGAGGACAAAAGAACAAACCGAATTTGTCGTTCCTACAAAGGGAGGGCATGGAAAAGTAAGAAGGGATGAGAGAAGCTTTACGAGTCTGTGGTTTGGATTAATAAATGGTGTTCCTCTCCTCTAAGCTTGTGTATATACTGTAGTCTATGTCCGTATAGTCCCAAGATTCTGGTGCTTCCTGAGGTCCCGACTGAGTTGCTTGAACATTCCCGAGGTATCAGGACAAAAAAGGCAAAATAACAGCCACAGCTGTACCCCTAATTAACTGCTAATTATGCTAATTATGACGATTGTCCAATCCAAAGCTTGCAAGCTTTTTAAAGAGACAGTCAACTTGGTGTATTCTACTAGACGTCTGGTATAGTAAATTAAAGCTGATTATTTTAGAATCGTATTGTACGGAGTTGTGAAACATGAGAGCGGAGCAGTAACTAATTAGACATTTAGTTGGAAGGACACTGACCTGGAGATCAATTATTTAAAAAGGTAAGGCAGGCATGTCATGGATGACTGATCGTTATCAATCAGAAAGATTTCAACTGTGACATGAGTGGATCAGTGGAGAGAGGTAGAGCATGGTATCAAACTAAAGCCGGGATCAAATGGTTACAACCCTGGTGAACCGACTAGAATAGAAGCCCGTGGCTAGCCTGAGGGCTGTGGATGCCAGAAGGATGTCTTCACTGAAAACAAGTAAATAAAAGATAGCATGAATATCATCAGTCTGCAAAGACACTGAGGGGAGAAAAAAAAAAACACTGAATGGAGACCTGCAAATATTTGTTTATCCTGATCAAGGTGGAGATTGATCCAGAGCCATTCCAGGGAACTCTGAATGGTACGCCAGTCCATCGCAGACATCAGGATCACAGGACGCCATGAGGTGGGAGGAAACTCATCCGAGCATGGAAACATTGAACAGACAAACCTCGATGTGTCAGGGAGAAATCACGTTCTAAAAGGATGCATTTCGATTTTGCACGTGAGAATATGCGGGTTGGAAGAATCCGAGTATTCACATATACACATTCTGTTTTGTTACATAGCAAATAAAATAAATGTACGCAGTAATTAAAGTCATTTATGAGAAATTTATCACACTAGTGATAAGCCAGTTGTAAAAAGTATTTTTAATTTTAATTTTTAAAAAAAAAAAATTTTTAAATATAAAAAATATTAAAAAAATATTTTAACTTTTAATTATTAATTATATGATCTTTTTTTTTTTTTTTTTACTTGTCAAGCTATATGGAAATTCCTCAAGCTATATGGAAAGAATTCCTCCAATAATGTTTTCTAAATAAAACACTAAATTGCTTCAGCTTTGGTTTCTTAGTTACAATGACGTCATATCTGGCACTACTTTGTGAGGTGGTCACTAGATTTATACACACACACACACACACACACACGATCATGTTTGGACATTAAAATCAGAAACCTCCAAACTTTCATTACTAACTATCAGACTAAACGACTATTTTTCATGCTGTCCGGTTTAAAGGCCACGTTGATTAATATGACAGCATTTTGGATGCTCCGTCACTGCGGTCTGGTGAAAAATGGGCTTAAGAAGAGCTCCAAATGGAATGATGGGTAATGAAATTTTAATAACAATGTCACTTTCTTTTATTATTCTGGTCAAGGTCACAGTGAATCATGTGATGCATGCACCATTCATATGCGCTCATCGTATCTTACTTATTTTTTTGTTTTTTTGTTTTATTCCAGGGGTTGTTGGAGGAAGCCGGAGAACCCTGAGGAAATTCCGACAGTATTAATTATTATTAAATATTCCGTAAATCAATTTTATGGACGTTCTCTTTTCTTAGTCCTGTCACTCACTCACAGAAAATACATTGGTTCAGTGTTCCAGATCATCACAAAAATGCTCAGAAGGGGTCTGAGACTCTAACGTGTAATGGAGTTACAACTGAACAGAATTCTAGAAACGTTTATGGAATTTTTTTTCCCCCAGTGACAGGTTTCTCTCAAGCTTATGTACGCATTGAAGAAAATTAGCGAACTAGCGATCACGCTGACGGCGTGTTCTCTCATTGCATTTTTTTCTTCTTCTTTTTCTTTCCTATATTACCAGAGGACCCAGTCCTGAAATTCTGGAAATGACCCGACCATACCAAAGGATCAACTGCACGAATGCTAAAAGAATAAATAAACCGAAAGAATGAAAATTGGTTTCAAACCCAATGCAGATTCCTGATTTTTTTTTTCGTATCACCTACTGTACAATTGGCCTTTCGTCTTTTTACCACTCAAGTCTGTTATTGTGAGTCCTGCTAAATGTCTTATCATTAGAATACAACCCCACACATCCATACATACACAACATTGTTTAAGTACACTTATCAATGGAGTGTGTATATCCAGAATCATGGGCAAACACTTTTCCTGGAAATTGGCAGCAACCGACATGCAGCTGGTTGTAAAATTTGCATATGTGCTAAACTCTTGAATGGCAAATACTGAGCCGACGTGATAAAGGAAAAGAGGAGCTAACACAAGGCCCATAAATTAGGGACCAATCTCCTCCATCAATTTGCCTGACACAAATGACAGTTTAAATGGTTGGTTGGCGAAATTTTCTTTCTGTCTTTCGTGCACTTGCTTCTACCCTCTGAGGTAAATGTGACTATTTAATAATGCCTCCAACTTCGCTTAAAAAGTAAAAAATAAATTAAAAAAAGATAACATCAGCAAGTATGCTCTACGGCTATGTCACCGGAAAAAAACGTGTCAAATATAGCAAATTCAAATATTTTTGAACTGGTATGTAGTGAATAAACCAAGTTTGTTAGAAATATTGGATTAGAAATGATAAATCCCCTACATAACATAATTTATCATTAATATTCTATCTACTGAGTCAAAAACAAATTCTGATAAGTCCCAGTCAGTACAATAAATAAAATGAACTTTATATTTGGCCACATATGTCTTCATATGCCCCAATTTTACACAGTACATGCTGTAAGCAGTCAACCGGAATGAGTCACTGCTGGAACCCAGGCCCGTTTACTAGATGAAAGACTTTTCCATGTCATGAAAATGAACACACACACACACACACACACACACACACACACACACACACAGACAAATCTGGGACAATAAAACTTAAAATCGTAAACAAGAGCAAATCATCTGCATCAGTAAGCAGCATAGCGCCTTATTAGTACAATGACATTAGCAAGAGGTGTTGTATAAAGTACCCAAAAGTCACACTTGAGTAAAAGTACAGGTATTTTGTTACAAAATTACTCAAGTAAAAGTCACCCATTATAATTCGACTTGAGTAAAAGTCTTAAAGTATCTGAAATAAACTGTACTTAAGTATAAAATCACATTTTCATGAATGTATTCAAGTATGGAAAGTAAAAGTAGAAGTTCATGACCTTAATAAAAAAAACTGTACAGTATCAGTGTTTCTATACATGTGCCCTTGTAACAGTGCCTGTGACATTTATAAATAATCATCATATTCTATTTGCTAAAAGCTAAACTATAAAAATGCATCGACAATGTTTTTTTTCTGTCCGTGACAGAAAAACATAAACCACAACTATCCAGTGACAACTAACGCCATGTTACATACCACGCTAGCTAAATAACAAGTGACGTCATCTTTGTGTAACGGTAATATAACATATAGATAAAAACAATGTTAGCTAACGTTACATCAACCAACCTACAC
>JAOTRN010000002.1:3592441-3609524 GCA_028566695.1 Bagroides melapterus
CTTTTGCCGATATTATAGAGGTCTTACTAGAATTTACGGTGACTGGGTGCAAATGAACAGTGCAACAAATATTTGTAAACAAATCAATTGCTTATATTCTCCGAACCTTCTTTGTTCACCAGTGGGTAGCGTAATTCTAGTCTATGCATCTTCATTAGATGTACAACATTACCAGTTAAAGCCAAAAACCTCTATACAACTCACCACACATCTCATGTTGCCTGTATTAGCCAATTCTTAGCCAATGCGTCCAAACTTATTTCAGGTTTCATTCAGGCATTGGAAGATGTCATTATCCAGAGCAACTTACATTTATCTCATTTTATACAACTAAGCAATTGAGGGGTAAGGGCCTTGCTCAAGGACCCAACAGTGGCAGCTTGATGGACCTTGGATTTGAACTCACGACCCTAAGATCGAGAGTCCAAAACCTTAACCACTTAACTACCACAACATGATGCTGCCACTCCCATGCTTCACATTCGGATTGTTGTTCTCAGATTAAAAGCATACGTAGTTTTACGTTTTTGTTTCATCTGACCAGAAAACGCTCCTCAATCACCTGCAGCCTTCAGTCTGGCTTTTATTTTATTTAAATGAAACATTCTTGTTCGAAATTTCTGTGGTTCTGAAGTCTCTTTAAAATCTCTTTGAAATTTGTTTCTGATTTCAACTCCGTCCATTTTCTTTCAGGCTATCGACATCATGAACGTCGCGTTCGGAAAGGACCATTATTATATCGCTGAGGTACAAAAGGAAATAGAAGGACATCAGTAAACGAGAGGACCGCCCGTAAATTCAAGAACGGCTGAACAGCATGCAACCTTTACCTCTGCTTGCATACAGAAGACGTCCGTTTTTTTTCGATGTCATTAAGTTTTTGTTTGTTATTGTTTGCTGATCTTGAGGTGCTGATCTGTTACGAATAAATATGCACTGTCTGTGTGAGCAAGGGCTAACAATTACGTATTAAACCTAACCATCCTAAAGATCGTCTTAAAGATGTTTCTTTAACTTCTTCGCCATATCATGTATCGACTACGGCGTAAACGACTGTTTGCTTGGCCTCAGAATTTACCAATGATTTAATAACACTATGCCTGGATGAGTATTTAACATATGACCAAAGCGTATATCTGCGATTCTGAATATTAACCGTCTCAATGTGTGGCACAAAAAAACAAACCAAACAAAAAAAAAAACCTGCCTTTTTCATGCCAAAGCTCTATAGTATCTCTAAATCCTACACTAGGTATTTTGGTTTTCTTACATTTTTTTGAGGTAATATTAAATTTCTAATTTATGGCTGTCGTGAGTGTAGCATAAGAGGAAAAAAAAGAAAAATGCAACAGTGATTATATAGGAAGAAAACCCATGAAACGTCTCAGTAGCAGAAAAATGTAGAAGCACCAAAGCAGTGAAAATCTTTGGCAAATTTCCTATCATTTATTTCATCAGGCAACCTGTGACACACCTTGGGGCCTTTTACCTACAGATGGACAACTAAATAATGTGTATTTATGATACCCAAAATGCAAATGACTTCTGATGACCAAGAAAATAAAAGCATGTAGGTGTCATTTCTGTTTGCAGTAAATAAAGAGAAAAAGGTCAAAATGATGAACGTCTTCATTGTTTTTTTTTTTTTTTAAAGAAACTAAGGTTCAGGGTGGGGTTTTGCCCAAAGAATAGCATTGGAAAGGCAAAGATTGTAAAGTTGTACTGCTTTAATCCACATAAGCATTACATTTAATGTAACTCGATCGAACGATTTCTATTTCAATCTGGATACACAAAGCAGTGACGATTTGTTTAAGAAACACAGGATTTGATATTTTATTTGAAAAATCTGCAGTAAATCAATTAAAACAAATATTTATTATAAAATCAAAACAAACTGCTATTTATTAAACAGGGAAAAAAATAAATCTAAAAGTTGTTCAGAAATAAGGAATTGCTAAAATGCTCCAATTTAAAAAAGAAACAAAAACTGTAAAATCATTTTTTTGTTCTAATACACCGTATTTGTTTGTTGACAGTCAGATTTTTCTTCAATTTCTTTTCCACTTGCATCGGAGCTACTTAGGGATACCGGCTACAATCTCAGACTCTATGCCACAGTGATCCACACCTCTCAGGATCTTGAAATAACCTGAAACAGGAATACAAAAAAAAAAAAAAAAAAGAAATAGAACTGAACAACGATTTCTGTTCTCACAGGCTGATCACTAAATAACGTAAGGCACGTGAAATAAGAGTGAACGCGTCACCGGAGGTACAAAAAGGTACAGAAAGCCAAGACTCCAGCTGAACTCAATAATCTCAGTAATTTGAAATTTCTTGCCCCTCCCTCAGTGGAAATTAATATCAGCTGCTTCAGTCCTAATAAACAGCATCTTATTACCAAGGTGTCACAAGAAACATGTCAGGGCATGCCTCATAGTCTTAACAAGCACAACACAAAAATGTGTGACTGTGTAAGAATAACAGTAGTTAAAAAAATAAATAATTAATAAAAATAAGTAAATAAATAATTAATATATATTATATACTGTATATATATATATATTTTTTTTTTAAAGGGTTAAAAAGATCAGACTGCTCTATACGCTGTATGACTAGTGTTTTCTGGTGGGTTCCTCTGGCCGACATTCAGGTCAGAGAGTTCAATTTTAGTTTCATTAGACCGTAGAATGTTTTCACTACACATGAACACGAAGTGACTTCTGGAACTTACGAGTGAGCAGCCATTTAACTCAGCTTCATGTACCGCATCATCTCACAAGGCTCTGATTGGTGGAGTACATCAGCGTTTTGTTTTTGTCCTTCAGATTTTATACTAGTCCAGCAGCAAACTGCTTTTGTTTCTCATTCTATTCCTCTCTATCTGTTGAATAAACTCCAAAGCTCGGCGTGCTACACAGACAACTTGAGATAAAATGGATATTATTTGCATTATTATCTGGCTTTAGAAAAGAGCTACTTTTAATTTTCAAAGTAAACGCAGGGAAGGGGGTGGTGGTGTTAGTGTCCTGATTTTTTTTCCCCCTCCATTAGTAAACAGGGCTTTGAACAAGCCTCCAGCTCTAGCCTGTTGAAAGTTCTCTGCAATACTAGTTCGATCCGCTCGTCTGAACATTTAATGTTAAGAATTGTAGGTTTTTTTTTACCGTTATCACCCCAGTCAGTGTTCCACGAGTTGGCAGCCAGCCAGTAAGGGGTTCCGTTTTCCTCTCCCCAGCCTAGGATCTTGATAGCATGACCTCCTAATTGAGATCCGGTGACGTGCTGATAAACACCTAGAAATCACAACAGAAAGTGCATAGGGCTTGTTATAGTGACGTCTTCTATAAAAAAAAATAAATAAATAAAAAAATAAAGTAAATCGGTGCAGATTTCAGTCTAGAAATGTAACAGGTGAAGATAAACTCTTGTACAGAGGATTTAACATAACAGGAGAGAAATGTTTTTTACCCCTCGGTGATAAAAATATTACTAAGAGCCTGCACTCAAAGTTTCCATACCACATGAACCACTTTCTAGAAAATCAAATCATTTATTCTCACACACGTAGAATTAATTTTAGTTAAGATTCAAGCCTCACCAGACTTGTACAGAAGAAAGTCCTCGTATACAATGAAAGCTCCCTCCACTGGGCCGTTCTTGTAGAGCTCCTGCATTATCTGCTTCTCTTCAGACGGAACGCCGTACGCTCGTTTTCCTACAACAATAAAAAGCCCATATTCTGCTTCAAACGTTCACAATGCGACATGGAACCGACTACAATCGACGTGACCGCGTTTAAATTCCTTTCGCTTTGATGCCGTTCACGCTCAAACAATTTTAATTGATGTCCATTTTTACCGTAGTGCTTGTCCTGCGTGTAAGAGAGACTGTAGCCGGGTTCGCATTTCTCGTCGCAGCTCGGCGTGTCTCCACCCTCGCCGGTGCACGGAGGACGAGAACCGTTTATGTGGTGCTCGCATGGCTCAATGGTGTAAGGTCGGCAGCCTGAAGAACCCAGAAAGAGTCGGTTAACAAAACGAAACTCGAATTTTAGCCGTGCGCGAGAGCGTACACTTACCAATATGAGAGTCATAGAGTCCGCCTGTCACTAAACCCTGTGTAGTCCAGAAATCCCAAGCAGCAGAAGGATATCCTCCATTACATCTATGTGACCCAAGGAAAGGGGAAAAATAAATAAATAAATAAAATAGTAGACAAGAATTTAATGTAGTAAATCAACAGATATGCAGGAATCAGATTCCATTCTCAAGTAGCACATTTATGTTGGAGGAAAAAAAACAAAACAAAAACAACATCATCTTCCCGAGCTTCTCCAGTAGAGTTTAAGCTTGATGGTATTACGAGAACTAACCTCATGACGATATGTTTTTGATCAAGATTACAAAGTGCTTTTAAATTGCTTTGGATTTGGTCACCAGTTAGAACTCTGTATGTAAATGAATTGTTCACACTCCCGATATGAAGACAGCATGTCCTGTGTGCATGTTCCTCTGTCTAGAGTTAAATACCGTGGCTTCGCTCGTACAGCGTAGGCTATCTGCACTGGAACATGTCTGCAATCTGAAACTGATGACTGCTGCAAGTTTCACTAAAATAAACGGAAGTTTGCAGACAAAAGGTGGGGTGGCGTGACTGGACCGTCACAGATGACTCATTCATAGATGTGCTAATGTTTAGTTGAACAGGATCTGACTGGTTTGACCATCAAATTCTCAACAAGCCTTCTAATTCTGAAAGTAGCTACAGTGCAACGAGGAAATCGCAAACTAGTTGATGGTAGAAATTCAATCGGACCCAATTTCATCTCAAAGTTCTAGCCCAGCATGATGTTCAAACACAGAACTGTAGATTTACAGGTTTGCTCACTCACCCCATCCCACAGTCAGAGCAGCAGGTCAGCAGGTCCTGAGAGGAGATCTCCACACTCACTTTGGCATTGCTATGGATACAGATTCTGTCAGAGATCGCTTCAGCTGCTCCGAAAGCCTGCGTGGATGAAAAGCGTCATGGAAAACCAGCGTCTCGGTTCTACTTCTCGCATCAATACTCAGTGAATAGAAAGAGCACACCGAGCGTACAGCACTTACCCAGCATGACCCGCATGAACCCTGGTCTCGGATTTCTTTTAGAGTCGGGCAATTGGGCCACTGCTCTCTGGGATCAAAATTCGTTGGAAGCTTCACGTCTCCAGCGTACTGAACCCTGTGTATACACCAAAAAAAAAATATATATATATATAATAATAAAAAGGTGTACATAACCATTTGATGATAAAATTAAAAAAAGCATATTTCTGTTCTGACCAGTTCAAGCATTTTATATACTGTAGGTAATTAATAAAAAAAAAAACAAAACAAACCCTGTCTAAAAATATCTGCAAGTCTGATGCTATAGTCCTTATGTAAAAGCAGCATCAATTATTAGATTTATATAAAAGTTACAAACAGACACAAAATTTCAGTTCAGCTGCTTCCAATCAGTTTGTAATTTCAATGTTTTAATATTTAAAAAAAATAAATAAATCAGTGCCAACAAAACAGTGCTTTCGTATTTCCATTAAAATAATTCCTCTTATTAAAAGCGTTAGATCTGACACTTTGTTGTACGCATGTGTGCCCAGCTTCAGGTGGGGAAGGAGGAAGGAAATTTAAGGTGCAGAGAAATTTCTGTCTACAAGTTTCATCTTGCTGAAAAGAGGAAACAAAGCCATATGATTCATAACAAGGGTCATGAGATACGTGACCAGAAAAAAAAAAAAAAAAAAAAAAAGCCTTCGAAAGGGTTTCCTCTTTCACTTGCATGACAGTCTTCTTTTCCTGAATATCAACAACTTCATTTGGACCTACAGATCGTTTTATTACAAAGAACATATTTTGCACTTATGCTGAGGATAAAGCAAAAAAAAAAAAAAAGGCCAAAATTCCTGGCCAATTTTTTTTTTTGATTGAAAAAAAAAATTAAGAAATTCCCCAGGTAAAAGAGGAATAAAAAGCAATAGGCTGCAATCTATTAAATGAAGCTCATTACACTGAATTGCAACAGTGAAAATGAGTTAGCATAAATGATCAAAAAAATAAATAATTATCTACTTGAAAAGAGGAAACAAGACAGATGATTTATCACAAGATTAAACAGACGTAGGACAAATGAATTTTTTAACCACAATGCATTTCCCTTAATCATTACAATGGCACTCTTTTTCTGAATGTCAGCAAACTCCACACTGACCTACACATCATTCATTATACAATTTACAGCAAGTCATGACGTATACAAAGGCAGATTAAGGAAGTTTCATTTCTTAAACGCATTCTGTTGGTATTTTTGTTGAAATATACTCACATGACTGGAAGTTTTGGTCCCTTGAGCATTGTTCCACACAACTGCTTCACATAGCTGTAATCTACGTTGCCAAAGTTATGTCCAGCCTAAAGATAAAACCAGACACGATCCAATCCAAAGTTCACAACGGATCTTCTAAAGCAGTGATGGCTTTAACTTTAAATCATCTCTAATCTTGTCTTAACATAATCAGCGCCATTGTTTTTAAACAAGGAAGCTATTAGAGTAGCAGAAACTTTACATACCGTCCATGTCGTGTTTGCTTTGTTGATATAGTTGACCATCTGATGAGAGAGCGCACGTAGCTGTGGACGAGCCCAGCACACAGCCAGTGCTGAGGCCAGGTACAGCAAAAACAGGCACTTCATTCTAAAACACAAACGATACAAAGCTCGTGGTTAATGTGTCTAGAAAGTAACTTGTACTGAAGTGGTCAAGATTATCCGTAATGTGGGTAAAGTGCTGTGGGTTTCTGTTCCAATCATGGATTAGCCACACCTGTTTATTCAGTTATTTTTGGCTTTTCATTAGACTCCGGTGAGCCTTCTGCTTGGCTGGAATGAAAACCAGTACACACACACCCTTTCTAGAGAAGATTGGACACCCTTGGTCTGGTTAATGGGACTTGAGGATGCATATTAAAGGGATCAAATTTAGGTTTCACTCTAGGTCTCACTTCACACAACAAAACTAAGAAGCCTTAATAAGACCGCAGACCGTTTTAGGAACATGAATCATGATGTAGGAAGTATTCTGAGCCAAAATGACTAAGCAACAATGTTTACCACCAAATAGAACTTGATTCCTGAGTGCATCTAATGCATCCCAGCATGCCCATACTGCCATTTCTGAGATATCCATATCATTAATAAGATATAGTTTTATAAATCCTGCCTTGAGGCTTTGTACTGACATCCAGTTAATTGCCTTCATTTCAAACTGGGATGAAGGCCAGAATAAAATGCGGACGAGCTCGAGTCACGTGACATTATGCAGCGTAGGTCTTCTTTAGGAAGCAAATGTTCAATATGGCCATAAATTGTCTCAGCCAAAAAGAAACTTTTTTGTCTATCAGACTATAAAGGCTAAGAATTCGGTATTTTTTGGTGCTACCGCCAAAAAGGATTTAAAAAAATAAATAAATAAAAATCGAGATGCCAATGAAATTATGGGCTTACACACCCCAGTAGACAATATTGAGAAGAATCACCAATAAAGGACAAATCTGATGTCTGGAAAAACAAGAGAATTCAAGACATTTAGAAAATTACAAGACAAGCTTTTACGTAACATGTCCGCTTCTCTGACGGGCCTAGACGATAGTGGTGGTGGTGATGATGATGAGGATTCTTTTCTGAAACCTGGCAACCCCGATTAATGAGATAAGCGATATTTTGTTCAGGAAACGTATGTACCTGCTGGATCAAAACACAGCTGAGATACAGACGTCTAATAGCGCCCAAAAAACCTATTGTGTTTTGTCGAATACCTATGACGTATTAACTGTGAATATTCACTAGATATTAGCCTATAGCATACGTTAGGTGTACCAAATCTTGGCTTATTTTTTGTTTGTCGTCATGCCGCACCCAAATCTAAGGTCAAGAGCCGCTACTGCGGACGAAGAGCGTTAAACAGGGCAACATTTTGTACCAAGTTCGTCAGCAAGTTTTTTTTAGACTCCTTAACCTAGTGAACTATCACGTATTTTCGATATACACTACAAAACAATAAATTGCTCCATTCCTGATCAATAAAAAAGGGTTATAAAAACAATAAGACCAAAATAATAATCCGACGTCATATCCTGTTTAACCCAAAACGATAAAAACATGACACACTATAAACACGTTACATAAACTACTGTTTCCTTGTTAAAAACAGCTCTAAATTGTTATTTACGTTAGCTGAGTTAAACTAAGGTTGTTACGAAAGACAGCACGTATAACTTGATGAATTTAACCACTCATACAAATTAAGTGCACGCGTGAAGTTATCTCACCTGGATCAAAGCTTCCTAATGTGGCGTGTGACTTGCTGGGGCTTTTATCAACACGACCCCCGTGTGAAAGTAATCATGTGATTAGTCATGTGCGTTTCTGAAGAAGTTTCAAAACGAAACCGTGGTTGGGGGAAAAATATCTTTCCGTCAAAATAAAAGCTTGCAACTTCACACGCTGATTCATGAAAAGATATATTATGAAATTAGACACACACTAAAAGACATATTATGAGATTAGCCGCAATCTGTATTCGTATGAAACTTTAGTATAAAAAAAAGCATTGTCACCAGTCACCAATATTAAGCTACTAATTATTTTTGTATTGCCACCATAGCTTTTTTTTTTTTTATGAAAACCATATTGTGTGACACACTAGCTCACATGACCCGATGACTTAACAAGATACATGATGTGCTGTAAATCTATCATAAGTTCAAGTTACCCCGAAGCGAAAACTGAGGTTACAGCGGATACAGGTTCACATAAACTCTAGTCTCTTTTCCAAGCTTCAGTTTCCCTTCGTTTTTTTTTTTGTCCACTGTCCTGTTCTTTCATCAAAAGATTGGACGTGTTTTGTGTATTGTGATTTTACACCACAGCTGTAAAAAAAAAAAAAAAAAAAAAAAAAAAGAGGTTATATGAGTTTCTACAGGCATGCACAAGATTACTTTATTGTCATAACCAGTCCTCTATAGTGCTTACAATCCGTCACACTCTTTGAGATCAGGACTTCTGGTAGTTCCAAGAATATCAAAGTCTATTAAAGGCGGTACAATGATTTCATATTTAGCTCCTAAAGTTTGGAATAGACTTCCTGGCAGTGTTCAAGGCTCAGACACCCTCTACCAGATTAAATGTAGTTTAAAGACATATCTCTTCAGCCAGACGAACACATCTGATCAAATGCACATTATTATCCAGTGATTGCTAACATTATAAACAGCAGCTACGCTAATTCCTCTCCACTTGCTTGTCTTTTTCTACCCATTCCGAAACATTCAGAAATTGTACCAGTTCCGGTGGTGTTCAGTGTCATGAAGATTTCAGACTTTCAACCCTGTCAGGATCCTGGGGCATCTAGAGATTGTACCAGCTCCAGTTGGCTTCCGCTTCATGTTTTCAAGTCCAAACTTTCGACTTGAAGGTTTTCAAGTCGGACATTCAAAAGAGGAGATGCCAAATACATGTGGTCTTTGAGGACTCTATATTGATGTGGTTCTTTTTTGAGTCTGGTTCCTCTCAAGAGTTTTTCCTCACTACAGTCACCTCAGTCATCTCAGGCTTGTTCATTGGGGATAAATACAAAGACATTCAAATATAACTCTAATGTTAATCTTAAAATATTAATCCTAATCTTGAACTTTTGCATTATAGTCATCAATGTATAATGTTAAACCTTTTGTATTATGTCTTTATGTTTGGTAAAGCTACTTTGAGAAAATGTCCATTGTCAAATAAAATTGAATTGAATTGAATCGAACTGAGTACGCACCAAATAAGCACATGTAAAGAACCTGTGTTCACCTGAACCACTGCTCATTCTTGCCTTTGACCAACCAGCAGGACGATTCATACAATACATTTGCATAAAATATCAAAATGGATGCCATTGTGATTGCTTTCACCTAGACACAACTGATTTGCATGTATTGACATCCACAAAACAAAAAAAAAGGTTCAAATTCATAGACAGCTGGAAGAGTGAAACAAACGATCAGGGCAAAAACTGAAGAAAAAAAAAAGAAATGAAAGTTATCTGAACTCGAATTGAATGATCACGATACAGGCTGAAAATCAGAAGTGAAAGTTATTTTGACTCAAAGTGAATGATGAGGATAAAGACTGAAAGCCAGAAGAGGAATCAGTCACCAAAATTACCTCAGGCTTGCTCAATGGGTGTGATAAATACACACATTAATTAATAGATGTCTATTAATCTTGAAATTTTAATATTTTAGAATTTTAGAATTTTAGAATTTTAATCCTAATATAATATTAAACTCTGTTCTGTAAAGCTGCTTTGAGACAATATCCATTGTTAAAACGCTATACAAATAAAATTGAATTGAATGGAATTGAATCACATCTGTGGAAATAAAAAATATCTAATAATATATAATATTAATAATAATAATATGTAAGTAGTAAATCTTCTCACAGCCAAATAATTAGTTTTCATCTTTACGGTTATACTCTATTGTTTTGTCCAAAATAAATCGTTTGTTTTTTGTGTTTGGTCACTTTCTATATTTTTTATTTAATTAATTAAGCATTCTAAATGTAACAGTATATTCTATTTATAAAATTTCAACGAGTAATGCAAATTATATGATTTAAATTCAGTCAGTTTTAAGTGTACAGTGTTATTAAACCTTTTATGTGTGAATGTGCACACGCTCAGGAGCAGGAGTAGAATTTCAGGATTTTTCTAAATAAATAGGATCTGTTTTAGACTACCAGTTTCATTATGTAAACCCTTCCATGAACATTTATTATGACTCCACACTGACTTAAATCGCTGCCTCGGTGGTGACGTCCTTGAAAAAGTTGATGTTAAATGCTACAAAGCTGTCACAGTGGCTCCTGGCATTGAACGCTTGTGGGTTAAATCGTCAAGAGACGGTGCAATTTCTCCAGGCAATATCGTCGTGGCAGAAACTGCCTCTGCATGTTCAGCTCCCAGGGGTTTAATGGTTGTTTGAATAGTCATGCCTGTGGTGATAGATGGATTCCACCTTAAGAGCAATAAACATCTGCCAGTTCCATCGCACTCTGAAGAAGTGCTAAACTCACAGAACTCATTTGTCAGTGGAGGACACGAGGAATACAAGATTTTTACCAAAATTTCCAGCATATAACAGGTTTTTTATTAGTAGTTTATTAGTTTTTATATAATACAAACCTAATACATCCGGAAATGAGCAATAACTTATAATCACACTATCCAGCGTAACCAAGAGTGGGATTGGTTACCATTCGAGTCTGGTTCTTCTCTATATTTCTTTCTCCTGACATCTTAGGATGTTTTCCTTACCACCTTGCCTTTGACTGGTCCCGATGACTATTGTTAAAATTGGTAGGACTTTATTATATCATCTTTTGTCTGGGGACTCCATATAAAATAGATTTTTATTCACATTTGTTTATTCAGTTATTTCCAGTGGGACGAAATACAGTAATTTAAGTTTGGCAAAATTTAGGATTAAGGATTGCTCCTCTTTGATTATCCACTTGCCTGGGGTGAGTTAAACAGTTATACAGTAATTTAAATGTGGCTAGAATTTGCCTAGCCTGATTGTTTGCTCTGTTTTCCTGTGTGCCTAGTTTGTTGTTTTCCCTTCTTGTTTCTTTTTCTTGGCCTAGTTCTATCAGTCCTATTGGAGGAATCCAGGCTGCTCTGTCTATTAGTCCCATTGGAGGAGGCATGGCTTCTACATCTGTTCACGCTACTGGAGCAGACATAGCTTCCATGTCTATCAGTCCTAGTGGAGAAGGTGTGGCTTCATCCTTAAAGGAGGAGGCATGGCTACTAATGGATGACCCGGGCGTTCCGTGTCTGTCAGGAGTTTTGGAGGAGGCGTGGCATCGTTGCAGCCATGTCCATAGTCTCTAATACTCTATCCATTCTACTGTCTACTTCAATTATAATTGAGTCTTAAGAGTGGTATGTATTTGACTTTAAATGATTGAATACTATTTGAATGATTCTTTTTGAAAGCAATATAGAGTATATTTTAGAAACGCACAACTGAATGTTTTTTTCCAGCTCCGGCACTGAATAAATGTAAAATGTAATTCAGTCATCATTGCTCATACTATTGAATAGATTCTCGATAGATAAAGTATAATCTGCCTTTAACACTTCACTTCCGTTCCCCATGAAACGGATTCGAACATAACGAAGATCAAATAAGCATTAATCACGACACGTTGCCTTTTGAACATATAATATCACAGCTTGAATCATATGATTTCACAGCAGCGTAGCCACAAGATGGTAGCAAAACATCACTGACATTTCGACTGCAGATTGCTGATAAAATAAAACCGTAATCGCATGCATTTATTACAAATCAAATAAATAAACATCTCATAATCAAGGAAACGAAGGAGGCGGTTCAGATAGACCTTATTTGACATATAAAATAGGACAGGAAGGTGCTAAGTTTGCAGGTGCACATATATTCGTTTACAGATGTTTATTCATATTACAGTTACCACCAAAAGTTCACACTGTGCTCCTGTATTAGAATGTGTAAGGTATATCAAGTGAGGTAAATGTAGATAAATGCAAAAAAAAATGAAATAACAAGAAGGTACTGTAAAGTGAAATTCTTTAGGGGCTGGTCGAAGGAACGTTTTGTCATCACCAACAAAACAAACCAAATAAATAATACAGATGTGCTAGAGGCTAGTGTCTGTACTTTAACTCAAACTCTTTGACAATATAGACTAAATTTCATTGATGGACTTCATATTACAAAAGCTGTTAGAAACTAAAACATGAGGTTTATGTAACGTCATTAAGAAATGAAATGATTTTATTGGAATTTACAGCTAGTTCATTATGGTAAAATATATAGGCATGTTTATTTTTTCTTCTTCATAGTCCTGTAGACTAACTAGATCATTTATCTTCAGTATAAAGGCTGAATTAAATATCTATTCCTCACATCTAGGAGAGAGGATTGGACCACATAATATTTACAAATACACAGCTATTGATTTGAAGCAGGATTGTACTTACTGTATATCGAGTTAAAACTCTCATCAGTTTATTTCAATTCAGTTCCTTTCAGTGATGTGGATATAACCCAAAGAGATGACTAAAGGTGGATTATCCACCCAACTACTAAGTGACTAAACTGATACTGAGGTTAATGTAATTCAACCCACTTTACCGTAGAAAAGTGGGAAATTCTATTTTTTAGCAAACATTTTAGCCTAGCTGTTTTCATTACTTTTCCCCACGCCTCGTGAATAAACATCGCCATAGCTTAGAACCGTGTTTGTGCAACGGTTATTTCTTTGCCGAACCAAATATATCTTCCTTTCTATTTCTATACGAACACTGAATTTCTTTGAATAGTGTCAAGAATATCCTTTGACCGCAAACATTTGTTTTTCTTGATTATAAGAAGCCATTTAAGTAATGTTTCACAACGTGGCATCTTCTCGACTAGCTTCAACTAGCTTCGGGAGAAATCGATCCAGTAAGCATTTCTTAATGTTTAAAAATAAAATAAAAAATTGTTTGTTAATCGGAAATTCTAATAAAAGGTGACTGGTTTATCAGAGTAAATTTCATTTAAAGTAAAACTACGTGTCTTAAAACGTTTTAATTCAATGTACAATATGTCCAATCCAGAATTTCCAGGAATGTCACACTAACATCTTTTTCAATTGTTAAGACTAATATGAAGAGCTTTTATAAGAGCTACTATAATTACCAGGAGTAACAATGATATACAGTATAACGTACAAAATTCTACTCTTAGCCTCTAAAATAAATCATTTCCCAATGAGATCCATACCGTAATTACTCTAATATTCATATTCAACAACCAAACACGGAACAATAGTTTGTTGATCACAAAAACCCCGAGATCGAGTGTCTGGTGGTCCAGCTGTTATATGGTTGTGTAGCGCTTCCCGTAATTGGTCAGCTTAATTTTCTCAGGTAGGATGATGTGTACAGAGTGCTCCTTGTCATTGGCCCTCAGGAGGAAGTTTCTCTGTTTGCGCATAAGCTGACTATACTTGGCGTTTGCCAGCCACGTCTCGCAGCGATTGAAGTAGATGATGCTTGTCGTACCCAAGACCACCAGGCAAGTGAGCAGACCCAAAATCGCAAAGCAGATAACCTGGCTGTGTGTGACCAGCGGACTAGAAGCATGCACCGTCTCTTTCATGGTGATCTTCAGGAACTCGTGCTCAGGGTGTCTCAGCAGCTTGTTGAAAGGATGAGCAGGGAGACTATAATGATGGGAAGGATGGCTTAGGTTTGGTGATTTAAACTTGGCTTTCGGTTTGAATTCATGGACTTGAATGTCACACAAAGGTCCTGTTAAACCAGGTGGACAGATACATCGAGCTCTTCTGCCAGGCTCAGTTATGCAGGTTCCTCCATTGCTACAGATGCTCTCAGAGCATGAAGCCAGACTAATGTTGCAGACGGGGCCAGAGAATGAAGGAGGACAAACGCAGGTGTAGTCAAGTCCACGATCGGTGCACGTGCCGCCGTTTAGACACGGGTTTGACTCACAAGCGTCAAAAGCAATCTCACAGAAATCTCCAGTGAATCCGGGAGCGCACAGGCAAGATGAGCGAGTGTCAAATCCGGTCCTATCCACACAGGTTCCATCATTCTGACATGGAGATCTGGAAAGAAAAACAGAGCATTAAAAAAAAAAAAAGAAAGAATGATTTTAATCAAATGAATTTGCCTGAATGCCGGGTTGTTACCTTACAAAAAAAAAGATGAAGGAAAAACTACCAGGTAGGTTGATTATTTTAAATGAATACATACTGAGAAAAAGAGTTAAATCTTTGATTATCAGATCTATTATATAAGGGTTTAATTCTGAGGACAAATTTTCTTGTTGGCTTACGAGAGCCAACAGTCCAGATTGCTATAATAACACGAATGGAAAATACATCTTTATAGGATTGATCAAAAACAAATTACAAATTGGTGAATAAGATCGATGTTACCCATTCATTAGACACTCTCCTTTCTTCAGCTGGCAATTTTTGCCTGTATATCCAGGAGGACAGACGCAGAGATATCCACCCTCTTCGGTTTCAATGCAGGTTGAATTGACAGAACAAGGCTGTGATGTGCATACATGACTGTCTGGAGACAAAATAAATGATTCATCTCATCATTTATTGCACGCATTCCTTAGGCATCACTTTATTGTAATTATCTTTCCCGGCCAAGGTCATACTACGCGTAATTGCCGAGGCAAGTCTAGAGGTCCAGACGCTGATTAACAACAACGGAGTCTCACCTTGGTCACACTGATTGCCCACCCAGCCTTGCTCACATATACACTGCCAAGCTTTTTCACATGTTCCATGAACGCAACCAGGGAAAGGAATGCACTGCTCACATGTTGCACCTTGCCAGCCAGGGTTACACCTTGAAAAAATGATTATTTCAGTAATAATATGTGGTATCATTCTATAATATATATCTATATTACTCAGGTGAGTAATAATGATTCCCTCATTTTCAGACATTCTCTTCAGAAATTTTGCCTCGGGATATACGACATATATAGTTTGATTTTGTCCAAGTTTGTGAACTTATTTAGTTGGTATCTCCTATTAATTTTATTGTTTTTCTTTTTTCCTTTTTTTAAGATGATGTTAAGCCATGCATCATAAAATATAAGGAAGCTAAAGATAGCACATAAGACAAAATGCATATTTAATGCCTCAACATACCTGCACACTCCATCGTCACAAAGCCCATTTTCAAGCTTGCACCCAGAATCGCATTCTGTAGCAATATAGAATCGCATTACAAACAAACAAAAAAAAACAAACAAAAAAATGTTAACTCATTAATTGCGAACGATTTGACGTCGTCTAAACGGATCACTGCACGTTTCGCACGCGCGCATCAATACACTTTCCAGGAAAAAAAAAATGCAAACGACTGTGTGCGAGGACAATCGTATTTTCTAGTCGTCTACTGAATACACAGAACAAAATAAATAGGTCAGAAGGAAATTTACCTTTGCCGAGCACAGCAAAGCCGTGTAGAATTGAGGATAAAATCGCCAGGCTCAGAAATCCACACACATACATCCTCGGGCTTGGGTTAAGTCCTTGTGCTCCTGGAGCACATCTCAATTACGCAAAGTTCACTTTCATCACAAACACTCAATAATACACAACCGCGCTACAAGACTGGATCGAAACACTTCCCAACGCTTTCCTTCTGCGCGTTCCGTCCAAACTGCACACGCTCCGAATCAACAAAGTGACACCTACAGTATCGCGTCAGCACGAAAAGTAGAACAGAAATATTTCAGCGCACTCACATGATGCACAGTAAAGGAGATCCGTTTAATAATCCTGCTGCTCGTGCGACTTGATTTTAATAATAACACAGTTTTGTTTTCGAAGCAGCAATAAATCCATGCATCATGTACAAACCCCACAGTGCTTTATGAACACACACACGCACACACACCGCAGCGTGCACCACGGGCTCCTCCCAGAAGTGTCCAGCAGCACACACACACACCTCCTAAATGACCGCTGACAGGTTAGGTTTCCTTCTCTGAAAAAAAAAGGCTAAAATTTTTACATTTAATGCATTTAGCAAACCCTTATCCAGAGAGACTTACAGTCATGTCTCATTTTTATACAACTGAACAATTGAGGGTTAAGGGCCTTGCTCAGGGGCCCAGCAGCGGTAGCTCGGTGGAGCAAGGATTCGAACTCACAACCTTCCGATTGGTAGACCAACACCACCGGTCAGGTCTGGGTTTACTAAATAAATTCTAGTTTGTCAAAGTACAGTATTTGTTTTTTTCAGCTAAAAAGGTTTTTGTATTTAAAGGATGTGTAAACAGTTAGATAATTAAAGCAGTGCACTTGTTTAAAATAAATATTCAAATTCAAATTTCCAATTCAGATTTTATTTATCACATACACAAACATACACAGTATGACATGCAGTGAAATGCTTTGTA
>JAOTRN010000002.1:3651643-3682934 GCA_028566695.1 Bagroides melapterus
TACATCTATATGCGTTCTGTACATGTAAATAACAATACAATCATGAACGGAACCTAAGATAAACCTCCAATAAAAATTCCAGAAGCAGCCGTTCAAGCCCAAAACCACGTCAGTAGCACCGTTGTGTTAAACCAATGAGCTTGTACATTTAGAATCATGAACAGACCGTTGCCTTGCCATCACTTTGGTAAAGGTTAATCATGGTCTCAGATCTTTTCTGTATTCTTCAGGGAATCTTCTTGAAGCTGATTTACTGCTGATGAACTGACTGGTCTGCATCTTGTGGTATGGCATCTGTATTGCCTTCCTTGAACAGTGGATTGTGACACCTCTGCCCTGTGAAAGCTGCTGGTGATGATGCCGACTATTGATTCAGTGTTTTGTTTTGTTTTTGTTGTTTGCCTGGCTGTTAGTACATCGGTAGTTTCTTTCTTTATCAGGACATTCCAAATTGTTGTACTGGCTATGCTCAATGTTTGTGTAATGGCTTTGCCCTTACAATTGCCCTCCTCTCTCAGCTGGCTTTTCTCTTTTCTCTTTAATCCTCTAAAACAACAAAGGCAGCCTTTATAGGTGAAACCCCAGGGCTCAAAACAAGAGTGATTAACTGTTTTAACAATCGAATTAAGTTCCTTTTTAAAAAATAAAATAAAATAAATAAATAAAAAAAAAAAAAAAAAGGTGCCAATTTGTAAATGAGAGCTCGATTCTGATCCATCGTCTCAAAACTTGCTGTTCTGAAACTTTCACAGGCTGTACTGTGTGATGCCGGTACATCGCAGATCAATAATAGAGTCAGATCAGCACAACCTCAACACAAACCCCACATGGTACAGATAGATGTGAAGGATACTGAGTGCATGCTTGACTGCTTTGTCCTGATTGCTCCTGGCTCCTTGGTTTAATCTATCTAGACTGTACTATAACAATCCTACACGGTCCTAAATGGTCATAGCATGCCCTAAAAATAACGAGATACGCCCTTTTACGAGTCGATTCACATTTACTCCATCATTTTTTCTTTATTTTTTTCTCGGGATATGCAAACTAATGAAGGTGAACTGTTTTTTTTTCCCCCCAGTAGGCTAATTAAGAGCTAAATCTGAATCAATCAATTTGCTACAGAGCTTAAATTTCAACAGTAGAGCAGTCATGTTTTCTGCCTGTCAATCGCTTGCACTGACAGGCTGCCTAACTGCACCATAAATCATTCTGGTCTCTGACAGACTCCTCATCCGTTATTCTTACTGAGAATACAGGAGCGCTGTAGAGCAGCAGAAATCAATTTTATTCGGCTGTAATGAACAAATGCTTTATGTTCGTAGAGAGCGGACTTTAATACGCGACTGGCCAGAAAATGTGGCGTTCGTTCGTTCACGCTTTCATTTTCATTTGATGATACTCCATAAAAACGAGCAAAGTGACATTCGTCAGTTACAGCGGTGTACCTTCAAAGCCGCCTTCCCACTGTAGAGGTAAATGGTTACCATGACTACACTGTTTCGTTCCGTGCGGGGCTAAATTTTGTGAAAGATTACCATTTCTTCTATCTTCATCATCTGGGCTGCTACAATAATGATGTAATCCTCCTGAACATGAAAGAAAAATGTCAAATTTGCCATCACACTCCATTCTGAAGATTTGGATTTATGATATTACTACTTTGGCAGGAATGTTTACCAGAATTTGTGCCAATCCTGGCCTCCAGGAGTACCTCAGCTCATGTATACAGAAGATGGCAGTTAGCATTTTTTCCCTCAGATTGTGTTCAGGCGCTTTGTGGTGTAGCATAAACAGGTGTTCAAAAAAAGAAGAAGGGAAAAAAATGGTTTAGAAGCCCATGCTAGCCTTAACTCTCCCTGGTTGGTAGGAACTGACAAATGACCATACTGGGGATCCAAATGGAACAGTTTCTTCTTGAGCTGACATTTAGAAAAAAGAATTTCTCTGGTGTTTATATCTTTAACATCTTAAACTCTCAAAGAACGAAGGAAAAAAAATGTTCAAAAACTGTTGCCACCGAACAGGAAGCACACAACTCTGCAAGATGTCTTTGTAAGCTATAGCTTACAATTTCACTTCGCTGGAACCCAAATATTTGGCAGATGCGGTTATCCAGAAGTGAGGGTTAATGGCCCAGCAATATAACGTATTCGAGCAGTCTACAGAGTAGATCATGTGTGAACTGAACACATTATTCTCTCTCTCTCTTACCTTCAGCCAGTGTGGGTTTGAAAAAGCACCACAGTGTATGTAATAAGGTACTGCTATTAGTGATTTAACTTGTGTGGTGAATGTGTATATTAGTAGAATTCATACTACATTTAGGATAAATACATTATAGTATGGGAAAAATGGTAATATTCCAGCTATACCGTCTCCTCCGAAAGTATTGGAGCGGGAAAGCCAGAGTTTTACAACGATCACATTTTGGCGAATTGCGATGAATACGAGAGGATCGATTTCATTTCCTTATATTTACATCTATATGCGTTCTGTACATGTAAATAACAATACAATCATAAATGGCAGTTGCAGCTTGGAGGTCCTAGGATTTCAACCACAACCTTTTGATGATTAGTTCAACGGCTTAACCACTGAGCTTCTTCCAGTATGACAATGCCCAGTGCACAAATCAAGCACCCTGAAAACCTGGTTTGCAAAATTTTGGAGCAGAAGAACTCAAAAGCCTTGACGTCAACCCCACTGAACACCCTTGGGATGAACAGGTACGGTTTCCTCCTCACCCAACATCAGAACCTGAGCACACTAAATGCTACTTCTAAATCTAATGAAAAGAGTAGAGGTTACGGTAAAAGGGGTTGAAAAGTTTTGGAGATATGAGTTAGCGTACGTTTATAATGTTGGTATTGGGAACAAGTGAGTCAATGAGGAAAGTCTATGTTTTAATCCGTGCAGCCTGATTTCCATGTCCAAATAACTTCATGAACTTTCTTTGTATTTGAGAAGTCTAATCTAATCTAAAAAGAAGAGATTAAAGCATGAGCTAAACAGGAGGCTATCAAGTGGGTTTATAAAAAAAAAGAAAAAAGGCCAGTAACCAAACCACAAGAGGCAACGGCTAGCAAAGTGAGGGTATTTACAGGACGTGCGCCTGTAGGGCCGCGTTGTCAGAAACAGAGGCCTATATATAACGACACGCACTCGTTTAACAAGCAGAATGCGACTCTGCAGCTCCCTAAGAGACTGATTCAGTTCTTCCCTCGAATTTCATTACTGAACCCCGCACACCACAGACGCAGCATTACAGGGAGGCAAGCTTCATATCAAGAGAGACAGGAACAAATGAGATCTTGATAGCATCTGAGACTCAAAGTAAACAAAAACGACGCTCACATAATAAGCAGTCAGATGTCAGTGTATAATTTGCAAGCGAGATTGAGACAGTTAGAAAAATTCCGAACAGATCGATTTTCTACAATTAGAAACAAAATCGAGTCAGTGTCTTGGACACTTTTGGACAATTCATTACTTTCTACCTCTGCAAATGTGGCGGTCTGTAAGGTAATAAAGTAAATATAATCTTGAATCTTCCTCACTCTATGTTTGGCTGTGGCTCAAACCAAGCCCTGGAAGTGCACTGGAGGAACAATGCCCTTCTGCGTCCACAATTCTTTTTAGATTTGTTTCATCTTTCTGAAAAGCCTTTTCAAGTTGAAACCAAGACGTGAAAACGTTAGCAAAACATCCAAAGGAAGACCTGTCCTCTTCTTTCCAATGTTTTCCTTCCATGGACCTTTGGAAGTCTTGGTTAAAGCTCTGAGTAAATTTCGCTCTCTTTCATCAGCTTGCTAATGTGTTTGAATGAGTTGAAATCAAAGGAGTTGTTTTTTTTTTGTTTTTTTTTAACAATTAACCACGGTAATTATAATGTTGCAGTGACGTACAGCACCTCGTTAAAAAAAAAAGCTTCCTATTCGTCATCGGCGTGAGACGTGTGCTTTACACCTAACTCATACAAACCTTGACTCAGTCATTTAGAACTAATGTAATTGCACACATTAACATAACAGTCCTCATTTTTAAATGAACTCCAAACAAGCTATTAAAACCTGCACCGGCGAACCAATGACCTAATAAGACGTTAAAATAAAAATTGTTTCGGTGTCATATTTAGTCAGTATTGTGTATGCACTTAGTGTTAAATTCATTAGTGGGAAACGTGGGATCGTAAAATTAGAACTAATCAGACTGCACAACTAATTAATACAGTTCTAAATTGAAATGATTAAAGAGAAGAAATTGGATGAGTCGCACCGACTGCAAATGATCTCGCACCTCACCGGCGCCTTGCACATAAATCACACCATCTGCTCTGCTCATTCCCAGCCAGCTGTCTGAACATGTGCGCTGTGGGAGTAATACTAATGCTCCTGCACACGCTGGGGGAAAAAACTGCTCATGAATATTTCGAGTCGTAATTACGCAAAAAGGTCACGCAGAAGCACGTTTTTTTTTCTAAATCACTAAAAGGATGCAGTGCATGCCAAAGAGTGTGAACCTGCATCAGTGACCCTGAAAAGCAGGACAACTACTCGACGCAAGCGAAACTCGCACTCCAAGGGCCTCGTTTATAAATAAACAGGTTGTGGTGATGTCTTGTCTCATCTGATGCTATAAATGTATTAGTAGCTGTCTATGTGAAGAAGAGATCAGTCTGGTCCGTGTGCAGGCACCGTGTGTGGCACCATCAGTCAAGACTAGTCACGTTATTTAACAGGATGATACTGTTAACCTTGTATTGGATTTAAGACAAACCACAAACAGAATGAAGTAAAGTCTTGCTTAAAGCATGTTTTTTTAGCCAGGGTTTTCACCCTATAGGCTCTTTTGCATAGCTTATGCATGGATACACTGTTGTAAAAACAAACACACACACACATATACACGTAAGCAAACTTGCATCTTGATTAAACCCCAAATTGAGTTGTTTATCCAGCATTCATAAATAAGTGGTCACGGGGTGGGAGCGTCTCTTGGGTACTTGGGCTGCAGAATGTTTAAATTAGGTCAGATTTTATGGATTTGCCTGCATTCAGGCACAAGCTAACTGAACAATTCTATAAACACACTTACTTGCATCAATACAGTAGGGAAAAAAAACATCAATTAAATAATACAGCAGTAAAAGTATATGGAAGTAACTCTATGGAAGGGAGAATGGAAGGAAAGATGGGAGGAAGGAAGAGAGAAAGGATGGATGGTTACAGCTGTAACATTTTTAATATGATACTAGTACGAACACCTTGAGTGTTAGTCAAAAGCTAAATTTTTTTTTTTGCTTGATGCAAAATTATGTTGCCAAGTTGCCTTAAAATATCAGATGCATGGTAGCAGCCCATAAGCTGTTCCCTGTCTTCATATAGTCCAGATTGAACTTGAACCAAAAAACTGTATCTGGAAACAAGACACGAAAATGTCCCCCAGTGGAAAATCACTATATAAACACACTTACTTCTTCCTAACCCTAAAAATGTTCTAAAATAAAAAAAAAAGATGAAGCCTAGAACCCAAGCCTCATTAGTGCAAGGTCTCACACTCACCTTAAAGGTCTTGTCCATGGAAGCTGAGAGCAGAAGGTGACTGAGATGCGGCACTGGGCACCACTGTACTGTGTTTACTGGCCCTTGATGTGCAGGAATCTGATGTTGAACACGTTTGGGCAGCTCGCCTTTAAGTATGTTCCTGCCGAGGAATGGCTGCACTCTCTCAGATACTTCTGAGAGAAGGCGCAGGTTTTTAGCCCGCAGGTCAGGTGAGTTTTCAGGGTGTTCCTGAGCTGGTGACTCGGGCTGCGTGATCATCTTCTGTCTCTTTGACACATACGGTCTCAGTCCACCTGAAACAGCCTGGGGTCTTTTTGAACACACTGATGTTTGTACAACAGGACATGCTGATTCAAGCCACTTTGAACTTGGTGGAGTTTTATGATCTTGTGACTGGTATTTGTGGTAATGGAGATCTGAATCTGGTCTCTTTAAAGGCAATGTAAACGTTTGAATTCGTTCTTCTGACTCCGTTGAACTGACACTCTTTCCTGGTAGGGACTCCTCTGGATCTAAACTGTCTTCACTGTCACAGTCATAATCCACCAATGAATTCATGGTGCGATGCGATATGAATTAAACGTTTATCTGTTGTGCTGTTAAAGGTGTTGCTTCTGTACAGAGAATGTCGCCATCTGTTGGAGAGGTTGTGAAAAAACGCTCATGTTTCATTTATAATGCTGTGTGCACTTAAGTGGGAACTCGGAATGTTCCAACTCGGAAATAGGAAACAAAGGAATACTAACTGTAACCTGTCTATATAACCTGAATTAAAGAGTAGTTGGGTTCGCCCTAAGTTTACTATTACAACAATTTCACGGTTAAAACGCCAAAGACTGTTTACAAACCTTACATCACGCGGTTATTTCTTGCTCTTACTTTTCACAATGGGCGCCGCCATGTTGGAGAGTCGTCACGCAATCGCATCTAGGAAAAGAGGGATCTCTCGAATAATGCATGATCCGGGTAGGAATTACGAGACGGAGAGCGGGTCAAACTGAACTTTCTTACTGCGAAGTCGGAAATGTACAAGTTCCTGCTTGGTCGTGAATGCAGTACAATACCAAGGAAAACAAGTCAACTGAAGAGGATTTGCGGCTGCACATGCAAAAGCGCTAATTAAACCAAACTGCAGTTGTATATCTAATTGGCGGCAGCAACTTAAAACATCTCGTCGCGTCTACCAAAGGATTTTCTGGAAAGACAAAAATAAAACATCCGTGCATACATATGCATATCTAGGACGCGCCATAATTTGGTATAAGTAGGAAAATGCGAGTCGTTTCGGCTACAGCAACCATACAATTGTAATGCATGCGTTTTGTATTCCAACCCGTATTCCGACCTCCTGTGCTGGGATTGGTTAGTCGTTCATACCGATATCTCGTAAACTAAACTATATGCACTCTTTTCCGGTATCTTCCATTTTGCGGCGCTGGTCATGTACTCTTATTGTGACGTCACACCTTATAACGACGCTACGAAGCGTGTGATTAAAAAACATTAGATAAAAATAGATTTAATTACCAGCCCCTTCAATTTTACGGCAATAATGTTTGGTGGGAAAATATTTAAAATAAAACTTTATTTAAAAAAAACATCAATTATCTGCCCTTAACACAACACGTGACCAATGATGTAAACGAGAACTGCACCCTAGTGACTGTTTTGGGTTTGGGGGAATGGGGTAAGTAAATAGTAAAATGAATGAATAAAATACTTTAAATCTGAGGCAGATAAAAAAAAAAGGTGATAAACAAAAATCTAAGAACTATAGACCACATTACTCATGCTGAACATCTTTTCAGCACATTTACACAGTTATACGGAAAGATGGTGCCATATAGAAGAGGATGGAGAAGGGAAGAATTTGATTCCTCTCAATGTTTCTTCCTTATGTGACCTCAGGAACTTTTTCCCTGTTACTGTCATCTCTCGCTTGCTCATTAGAGATCTACAATATATAGCATTAATATATGAACACCTGACTATCACAAACAGATGTGTTGTTGGAAAAACCCTTTTCAAAACCAGGTGCATTATTATGGTGTAGTTTTCAACTTCAAGTCAAGTCAAGCAGCTTAATTGCCATTTCAATCATATATAGGTTATGCAGTACACAGTGAAAAGAGACAACACTTCTCCAGGACCTTGGTGCTACATAGCTACATGGAACACAGAGCTAGGGACATAGCTAAAAGCATTAGTCCTAGTCACATAAAGTGCATTTGTGCAACCTAGTGCAAACATTGCAATACAAAAGACAATACACAAAAGCAGCACAGACCAGTGAACATACTGTATGTTGGACAGTACATGTGCAAAAATATAAGGAAAAACCACATTACAAAAATACTTGCTGTTATAATCACCTCTACTCTTCCTAGTCTACTTCCTAGAGAGTGACTGTAAGGATTTGCCAAAGCAACACTAGAGCATTAGTTAGGTCAAGCGCTAACCCACTAGAGTCGACGTTCCAGTTCATCCCTTGGATGTTTATTGGTGTTGAGGTCAGGGGTCTATGGAGGTCACTCACATTCTTCAACTCTAATATTGACAAACCATGTCTTCATGTGGCTCGCTTTGTGCACAATGTCATGCTTGAACAAGATTGAGCCTCTTAGCTCCTTTGAAGATAAATTGTTAATGCTACAGCGTATAAAACCATCCTTTATTGAGAAACAACAGAGTACTGCAGTCATTGGCTATAAAATACAGCTCTCAGAAACGCAACTGCAAATTTGGATGATTTTCAACAAATGCAAAACACTTTGAGTTAAAATATAAAACGGGTCACTGAGTACCCCTTACAAGAGTTAATGTATGTTTTGGTATGATATCATCCTCTCAGGGGAGTCATAAATGTTCAAACTGTAGTACATTAAGTATATCTAAACATCAATGATTTGTCAACAATATATCCCATGACGTTTTTCATTTAGTATGCCAACTGTAGTTCAGTCACCTGTATTTAAGCATAGGAACCATTCTGCATAGATATAGACCAAAATGTGATACGATTCTGGAAATTCGAAGATCCGAAATTCAAATAAGAGTATTACTTTAAGTAATTTTGTATGTTTGTATAGTTCTGGGTGTCCGGAACTATGTTTGTTTTTATGTTTCACACGGATGCTTTTTGCCCTCACACTCACGTTGGGAAATCTGATGCAAGTGGTATGTATTGCCGAAAAAGCCGGCTGCTCTAACACAAACAGTACCGCAATTTAATTATAACGAGTTGTAATTGTGATTCTGATATTGTACCTAGCCGACTAGCAGTAAATTAAGGTAGGTGACCATGTGGCTGTATGCTGAATTCACATGATTGGGGTAAGACTGGTGTACCATACTGTAGCACAGGCGTCATGGTTAACACCGTTATGTTGGTTTAATGATTAATGTTTTATTTAAGGACACGCTACTATAAAGCGTCAATTGAACACAATCGCCTGTCAATTTATTTGCGCTATAATAGTAGAAAGAACTGCATTTTTAAGTGCTGGAGTAGTCCTGTCTCGCACATTTGTATGGTGACATTTTAACTATTCTCAAAATGAATACGTTTATAAAATCCGATTAATTGATTAATTTCCGATGTGTTTGAGGAAGCCAATAAATTCAGGCATTTTGTAATGATAACAAAAACTAGTTTCTTATTAAGTGTGCTTTATGTCAGATTGATATTAGGTGTGCGAACTGAGAGTGAAATACACACGTGAGGATTTGCAAACGCAGATTCAACAAATAATTCATTAATGTGAAAACCTTCCTAAATATACATAAACACTCGTGGATTTATGGATCGTGTCTTTCTTTTCTGAATTGTAATTTGTGAATTTTAAATGGAATTTAGCTTTTGTAAATCGTATTTTGTGAACATGAATTAGGTTCTGAATGTTTGGATTGCTGTTTGCTAATATATGTCTTTTTATATTTGTATTCGTTTTGAGGTTATTGTATCTTAATACATTTTGGCCATTTGTTTTTCTGATTCTAAACTCAGCCAGAAATTATCAATCGTATATATGAGCCTGAGCTTAGGTACAAGAGAGAAAGTGCTAAAACGTGCACTGTCGAGAAACACGGTTTAAAATAACAGTACATTTTACTTTAATTAAAGAATGAAGAAAGGAATGAATAAATGAATTCACAGGACTTTTAGATATGAATATAATATAGTGTGCACTTTCCAATATTTAGACCCAATTAAAAAAAAAAAAAAAATTGGCAGTCCCCCATACATCTGGATAATTCCCATAACTAGTTGAACATAGAGACGTTTTGAAACGTCATACTGAATGTTAATCCTTTTTTTCCTCAGTAAAAAGGGTAAATATGGCAGACGGTCAGGGAGACACAGCTTGCAATCTAACTCCCATGGAACTTCATGGGATGTTGAAACTCCAAGGAGACCAAGTCCGAGCCCTGAAGTCAGAGAAGGCTGATAAAGTAAGTAATCACACCTGTATTTATTTATACGTGTAAATACAAGTATCTGATAATGTCTAAAAACAAATGCACACAAACCTGAACAAGTCTGCTGTTCTGTAGTAACAAATTATTAGATTTTGCAATTACAGAATCTATCGTGTCTGTTCAGGCCGAGATCGATGCTGCTGTCCAGCTGCTGCTGAAGCTGAAGGCTTATTACAAAAAAAGGGCAGGGCAAGAATATAATGCTGCTTGTCCCCCCAGTGGTGACGTTTCAGCAAACGATAATGGACCAGCTGTAGAGGAAGAAGATGACCAGGTGGACCCCTGGAACGTGTCCACCAGCAGTGCTAAAGGAGTGGATTATGATAAGCTCATAGGTTGGTGCTCCTACTGTGGCTTTCTTAAAACGTAGATAAAGAAACCTTGCTGAAAACAACATGCTTTCCTTTAACGTGACGTTTTAAACCACAGAACTGTTAAAATCTTGATTTTTATGCTAGAAGCTGTATTAATGAGCTTGATTTTTATACATTCAACTCTAATACATTCTTATTTCTACATGAAAAGCTCATTAAGAGAAACATGCATGGCTTTAGGAATACATTTTAAATAGCAGGGCGGTTCTTCTGTTCACAGTGAGGTTCGGAAGCAGTAAGATCGATCAGGAACTGATCAACAGAATAGGCAGAATCACAGATCAAACGCCACACCGCTTCCTCCGCAGAGGAGTCTTCTTCTCTCACAGGTTTGGACCAAAAATCTGAATGTAATATATATCAGTGCTCCCTTTCTTCTAGCCTCAAGGTTGCAATATTTGCATGTTATGCTTTTTTTTTTTAATTAGAGACATGCATCAGGTCCTGGACGCCTACGAGAATAAGAAGTCGTTCTTTCTTTACACAGGCAGAGGGCCTTCATCAGAAGCGATGCATGTGGGCCACCTTATTCCCTTCATCTTTACTAAGTGAGTATGTTCACGATCAGGATCTCAGAGTGCTTTACAAACGGAAAAGATTTTGTTTAAAAAAAAAAACATGGTGATGCAGCTCTCAGTAGCTCAGGCAAATGTTGCTTTGTTTCTTTGATTTTTCTCTGAATCCACGTTCAGCATTTGTACATCATTATATATATTATATATATACTCGTTCAGCGTTCATACTAAATATATAAATGAATTTAGAGAATCAGTTCACGGTACTTTGGCACCACTGGTGGATCTGGTCATCTCCATCTTCTAGTGCTGGTCCGTCTTTGCTTGATGAAGCTATCTATAAAATGTTGTCGTTAATTATGGAGAAAGTATCCGAGCCACTGCTTCAGTAACAGAATGGTCACTTTTAATGGTCACTTTTAATATTCGCACACGTCCTCTAGGTGGCTTCAGGACGTCTTCGACGTACCTTTGGTGGTCCAGCTGACTGACGACGAGAAGTATCTGTGGAAGGACCTGACGCAGGAGCAGTGCTACCGCTTTGCCGTGGAGAATGCCAAGGACATCATCGCCTGCGGATTCGACGTCAACAAGACCTTCATTTTCTCCGACCTAGACTACATGGGGTGAATAACGTTACAAACCGTTGGAATACACAGATAACGATGGAATATTGTTTGGTTGGTTGTTGTAGTCTTTTCACAAAAGGCCTATAAATAAAATAGTTGTGTAAAGTAAAGCTTCGCATTCATGTTAACGAAACAGGATCTCTTTTTTAAATATGGCTATGCAATACTGTGGGTTCTGTGTCTTTTTTTCGAGACTGTGTAATGTATTTGTATGTATCTGTATAATGTATCTGTTCAGAAGTTCGAGCTTGACTATAAACACGATATATTTGTAATTTGCAGCATGAGTCCATCATTCTATAGAAACGTGGTGAAAATACAGAAGCATGTAACTTTTAACCAAGTTAAAGGCATATTTGGATTCACAGACAGCGACTGCATTGGTAAGTCAGTCACCCGAAACCTAGACTTCTACTGCTGTATAATGTATAATCCTATAATGAATTTCAGGTTTGTTTGTTTTGTTTTTTTCCCCCTAACAAATCTCCACCTCTGTCCTTTTTGTCTGAAGGAAAGATCAGTTTTCCTGCGATACAGGCAGCTCCTTCCTTCAGCAGCTCGTTCCCACAGATCTTCAACAGCAGGACGGATTTGCAGTGTCTCATCCCCTGTGCTATTGACCAGGTCAGTGAGCATGGGCCAGAACATTGGCTGAGAACAAGATTTTTTTTTCTATAGCGCAGGTACAAAGATTATCGTTCAAACGAAATGCGAAAGTGAACAAAGTGTCAAATATATGTGTGAGAGCAAGATGAACACGGTGATAATTCTAGTAGCAAAATATAAACATTTAAACACTAACCAGAGAGCCTTTCTCTGACAGTCATGCCTCAGATATATTTTTTCAGTCCTGATTAGCCGACAGTCATTAGATTGTTTACCCTCATCCCTCCAAACATTTGGAAATCGCCCCACCAGAACCTCTGAAATATTCCCTTTTCTTTAGAATCATTTATTTCTCCAGTACTTTGTTATTCCCCTAACAATAAAAAATACCTACAACAACTTTATTCTATTTATTGTTACTTATTAGTGTTCACCCCCATGTCTATGAGCTCGGTACTATTTAAACATAGGGTGATATAAAACCTTTCTTTTTTCTTTTTTTTTTAAACACACTTGTATTCAGGACCCGTACTTCCGCATGACACGAGACGTCGCTCCTCGAATAGGCTACCCCAAGCCTGCTCTTCTGCACTCCACGTTTTTCCCCGCGTTACAAGGAGCTCAGACGAAGATGAGCGCCAGCGACCCGAACTCCTCCATCTTCCTTACGGACACTCCCAAACAGATCAAAACAAAGGTATTGTACAAATCTTTAGTCTCACACATAAGGCACAATGCCCCGTTCAGGCCAGAAGAAAAAAAAAAATCGAATAAAGCAAACAGAGCCATAACCTGTTCTTTGCTTCACACAGATCAACAAGCATGCGTTCTCCGGTGGGAAAGACACAATAGAGGAGCACAGGAAATATGGAGGAAATCCAGATGTGGATGTGTCATTCATGTACTTGACCTTCTTCCTCGAGGATGACGAACAGCTGGAGAAAATCCGACAGGTATAAAATAAACACTTGCACAGCTAATCTATGACTTTCCAAGCACAAAGGAAATGTTCTTAAACTTTTCTATGATGCCAAGTTACATTTATTCTTATTTTTCTCCTCAGGATTATACCAGTGGAGCACTCCTGACTGGCGAGCTTAAGAAACGTCTCATCGAAACGCTCCAACCCATGATCGCCGCTCACCAGGAGAGACGCAAACAAATAACCGACGACGTAGTCAAGCAGTTTATGACTCCACGCAAGCTAGACTTCAATTTCTAGAGGAAGGAATAAAAAGAAACTGAAGGAGGCAGAGGAACCGTCAGGTGTCACGATAGAAATCACGTCGGAGCTCATGTCACAGCATCCTAATATCCGCAACACATCAGGTCAAAGCTCTGATCATGCTCAAAAAAAAAAAAAAAAAGCTAATTATTCCAGATGAATAACAGCCGCACTCGTCCGACATTTAACCATCAAGTAATCAAATTTAATCATATTTAAATGATGTACAGTAATTCTGTAAAGATGTCACGGTCTTAAGTTGTGAAGATTCAAGAGGCATTGTTCATAGGTTTACATTTTAATCGAATAAAAAATTGTAATCAATTCAAATGATTAAGAAGTAAGAAATAATTCTGAGGTCGCCTCAGAATTTGCACCTTCTTCTCACGCTTCTGGGGTTTTCTCCAGGAACGCTGATTTCCTCCCCAAGTCCAAAGATGTGCACTGTAAGCCCACTTGATCTCACACGATCAGACTAATCCTCAAAATCATACATTTATATATTAATTTCAAAATAAAATCTGTTCTTTATTAAAGAGGATATACAGTCATCTCTGTCCATTTCATCTGTAGCACGTTTGCGATCACCGCAGACGTTAACGTCTGTAGGAAAGTGTTTATTGTATGCTGTGAATTGGGAGCAAACATTTGTCCCTTATCCTGATCACTGGAATCTATTTGTTCATCATCCGGTGATTTTGGTGTTCTCATGAGCTTCCCATACACACCGTGTTCACAGTCTTTACCTTAACAAAACAATAACGGTTGTTCCGGTTACTTCACGGTCCCATAAGATTCTGTTGTATCCTTCAGACTTACACTTTAATCCACTGTATTAAACAAAGCACAGACACGGTTGATTGAGATTAGCTTAAAACAAGAAGAATGATCACGTTTAACAAGAGAACATGTCACTATTCAGCTCACGTGAGGTGTGCTTAAGTGAATAAATGAATAATTCCATGACGATATGTAATACAACTTATACACATGAAGCAGCAGAGTGTTAGTTTCACCAGGAAATGACCACAAAATGAAATAAATACAAATAAATATATGAATAAAATTTGATTCAACTTTCAGTAGAGGTAGTCACTGCAATTCAATGCCAATTAGTTAACGTTAGAAATAAAACCAGATTTCTCACACAGGAATGATTTACCTAAAATTCTCACCCATGACATTACATTTTCTAGTTGTTTATACGTAATCATACGCGTCACGTCATACGTAGATCCACCTATGACTTTGTTTGTAGAAAGCGGATGGTCAGCTCGTACATGGCAAAAACAGCCATGTTGACCGGAAATGCGCGTACACAATTGAGCGTAAGGCCTTTAAAAAGAACGCCGGTTCCCTCAGTTCGGATACTTTCGGTTATGCAGTGATAAAATCCTCTGTAGTGCCTCTTGCCCACACCGTCGGTCTGTAAGCGAGCCTTTATTACATCCATGGGAGTCCCAATGCTCCAGGCACACATTCCTGCTAATCCTCCAGCGAGCATCACCACCTTCCACTCTGGAAAAATGTGGATTGTATTAGACAATAGGTACAAGCCAATATGTTTTTGGTTGCTTAGGGTATATTGTAGTCTATTGCCAAAGGTTTGTGTACAGCTGTATAAGATTATCGGAACAAAGGGACATGATCCAGTTTGTTTGTTTAACTAATCCATGATCCTAATAGTATCTGTCTTCAATTGTTTATCATAATAAAAAATTCAATTAGAGGACAATCAGCAGTCTTTTACCTGGCTGAGCGTTCTTATCCACGGACAGGAAATCACAGACGGTGTTGTAGACAAGAAAGTATGTGGCGAAAGACGGACCGTCTCTTAGCGCCAAGGCTCCGGCTCCCTTGTAAAGGCCCAGCACTCCTTCCTCACGGGCGATGGTTAGAAGACAGTGTACAGGCCCGTGGTATTTAGGCCTGGATTTGAAGTCAGATCCCTGATATAGTTGGGTCTGACACTGAAGACGTACTTTCACAATGTCCGCTGGAGACATTACCGAAACCTGGAACACACAAGTCAGATGTAAAACGAACCTTTTCTGTGCTGATGAACAGAACAGGACAGTGTCTGGAAGGTCTGGAACTTTTGGTATGGTTTTTATGGAATTTTCTTTAAACATATAAATGTTTGATGTAAGTCTTTATTTCCATATAAAGAAAAAACTGACAAGTTACTAAAACACCTCTGTCTGTCTAAATAAGGGCTGCAGGCCATGTGACAGACACTAAATATAATCTTATTTCATATTTATATTTGAGGCCATTCTTCAAATCAACACAACACAATTTAAAATGAGACATGACAAAAATATATTTGTAATGTGCTAAGCATTACAAATGTACTTAATGGGTTTTTATATGGATGTGTGTGTTAGAAATAAAGCATTTTGGAAAAAATATTGCATAGAGACAGTATGACAAACATTTTCCAATAAGGGCAAATAATCGTCTCATACCACAGCAATTTGCTAACAATTACATTTTTAATTTGTTAATAAGCAACACGTATTATTACGCCTTATAACTTGTTGAATGTTATGGGATATCCATAAAAAAAGCAGGATTTTTTGTCGGATGAAGTTCCCGTGGCAAAAGGTTATTAACCTTTACAATGAAATCTATGTAAGATAAACTAATCATAGCTGGACCAATCATGTTTCCTTGTCCTAGTGACTAAGCTGTTACTATAAAAAAAATATATCAGCAATATTGTTGAGCAATTTGTGTTTTGAATTAAAGCCAAACCTACTGTGGCTTCCGTCAGAAAAGTAATCGATACCTTCTGACCAATCAGATTCAAGAATTCAGAAAGGACTGCGGTATAAAAGGTGTCTCAAAAAATATCTGCAGCGACTGTATTTCATGCTTCATTCTTGCTCCATTCAAAAAGATTTGTGTATAGTATAGAAATACATAATCTGAACAAAAGATCAAAAGGTACCTGAGCAATCCCTCCAGCAAAGCCTGCTAGAAAGATATCCTGTTTGGGACTGGGGGCATCTGCTCTTTTACCCCGCAGGTAGTGCAACATCTGAAGTGCATTCCTGTATGTGCCAAACACCACGGACGAGCTGATGGAGACTGTAGTGATGGGCATCGACATGCCTTTATAGAAGCCATACACCTTTTAATATACGGTAGAAGCGTAGAAACCGATTTTAAATATACATCAATATAAAACAAATTAAACACCTGTCATTTTTACACCTCGTTCATACCCCTTCATTCCTGCAGGTCGTGTGAATGCACTGCCAAACCCCAACAAATTTCCTCTGTGTCTGTATCCTAACCTGAATAAATTACAGTATTATTAAACAGAAGAAATGTAATCATTTTATTTCAAAGGAAGACTGAACATTACCTTAACAGTGTCCAGAGGATAGCCCACTGCCACCCCAAAAGCTCCTGAACACCACAAAACAGAGAAACATGACAAACATCACACGCTTTCGGGTTTCTTTTTTTTTTTTTATAGAAATATAAGGACAGATCATTACATTTATCTACAGAAATAAAAATGACTTTTAACAGCTCGCCCTTCGCCACATCTAACCTCTAAACCGCTAAGCTAGCGGAGCTACTGGAAATAGTCCAGGTAATAATCCAGTAAGAGAAATTCTAACCATTACACTGTCATCGCCTTGACACCATCTTTAATTAAGATTATTTCCGTAAAGATGACGTATAAAGCAGACCGTGTATAAAGACAGAAATTGAATTTACCTCCAACAGACCCGGCAATGAAGTCTGCTACATGCATATCTGCTCTCCATAGACAGATACATAGCACCACTACTGTAGCGAGCTAGTTGGCTAACTAGGAAAACCTTGAATGGCACACAAAAATGACTGCGGATTTTATTGCTTCCTTTATCTGACGATTGTCAATTTTTAACTTGTTATTATTACTATTATTATTATTATTATTATTATTATTATTATTATTATTATTATTATTATTCGTAGTAGTAGAATTAAAGCTCAATCTTTAAGTTTTTGAGCTGATCAACTGCCCATTAAAAGATTGACACAACTTTTTCCAAAGTTTTATTTTATTCCTAGGCTCAAAAAAGAGTATTTCTTTGGCTTTAGACGTCACCTATCTAAAATACTGCCACTGTGATTCATGATGATGATTCTATTTATCAAGGTTATTATTAGTAGTAGTGATAGTAGTTGTTACTGTTGTAAATTGTGGTTACCAGGATAAAAGCTTTTATTTCACAAAAAAGACTTTGTTTTTAGCAAACTTCCATGGAAACTCGTGAAAACTGTTAAATGATCTATTGGCAGCGCGCGCGCTGGTCAGGCTGAAGCGCGTGGGCAAGTGCCAAACGCGCATTCCGTCTTTGGACACAAAAGGGCGCGTGTCAAATTGACTAGCTGTTCTGCATGTACAGCACTAACTGGGGATTAAGCCGTTTCTAGTGTACCCTAACGCGCACATTATCTGAGGGCACTGACAGTGGAATTACACTATGCACTTCCTCAAACTGTTGTCACACAATAGTACTGTATATACTGCAAGAGCTTTGTTTGTAGTTAATATTTCAGCTATTCAAAATCATATGAATAATTTGTGTAGAATCAGTGTAGAGAATTTGGACTCCAATCCCAGAATGCAATGCAACAGATTTGAGTCTGAGGATCATCAGTGATGAGTATATGATGTACACGTATTGCAGCTCCTGGTTGTACAAGTTAAGAGTAAATAATAATATAGTAAAATAATAATACATAAGTAATTATAAGTAAAAGGCTTTCTGTTCATAATCTTTTATACCTTGGGACGCATCACTACCACTACTTTTTCTCCATGCTCTTCAGAGTATAGTACTGTAGAAACGCATCCTTTCAATTGTGGTGCCGTTTTTGTTCCAATGAATCTGTTTTGTTTTATTATATTCAGTTTTAATTGTCAGAGCCTCCTGAAATAAAAGTTCTTCATACACAATAATTTGTAGTCAAATATGCAAATGTATATGCAGATAAGCACCACAAATGTAACGACAGAGCTGTAGCCCTGCAGTAATACGATGTATATGGATCAGCTGGGGGGAAAAAAACTGCACATAATACACAAAACTGTTAAAGCTTGTTTATTCTATAATTATCTAGCTTAGTACCAGCTGTGTTCTTAGTGCCTGGACACTGTGTGATTTCTGTGTGCATTTGGCAATCGTTGGTTTGACTTTTTCTGACAGCAAGACAAGTGCGTTAAGAGTAATTGTCCTACATACCACTCATCAAATATTGTTGTTGTTGTTAAAGTCAAACAGTAAACAGTATAATAGTATCAGTTTTACTCTAATGCTGTTGGTGTGAAAGTAGGCTTAAAACATGGTTGTAAGAGCAGTGTAAAACCGACGTATATCTTTTTTTTCCTCGGTTTGAGACACACCCATGGACGCACGCACCAGTGGGCAGTAGGGGTGTTGTCTGCGTTCACTCGAGTCTATTGGCCCAAACGATTCCATAAATATGGATTCGACGTCTCTGCGAGTTACATTTAAAATAGAATGCTATTTTGTCACAGGAATGAAACGCAAGTTCGAACGTCTTTTGGTTGTGCAGTAAAAGAAAAGCTGTTTAAAATACAAGTCGTAAACATACACAGTTAAACACAAGTTTGCAGAAAGTTTACAGAGAGGAAGTTGGCTAATTAGCTAGCCAATTCAATATATACATCACTTAGCTCCGGCTTTCCATAACAGTGCGGTTTCATTTGCGTCAAGATTTAGTTATAAAAATCGTAATTTTTCAGACACTTGAAACTGAAATTAAGGAATGGCATTGGACTTTGCAGCAGGATGTATCGGAGGTAAGTGTTAAAATCCAAGAGTGTGAATCACAAACTATATTAATGGGCAGCAAAGCAGTAGGTGAAGCCATCTGGTTATTTTCCATGTCACCTGGCCTTCTATAATGCGATGAAAAGTAATGACATTGTATATGTATAACTATAATTTGTATAGTGCTCTTTTTTTAGTGAAGAAACTTATTTTCCAAATAGAAAGCTGAAATTTGGAATTGTGGATAATTGCAAATGTAAAAGTGCCAAAGTGGATCATGAATGTAAGTCTTTTCATCCCCCTCAGGGTTGACATGAAAAATATCCGAGCTTGCAACAAAATTATATGAGCTGTACTTTTTTCCTCAGGTCTATTACACATCTCGCTTTCTCAGGACAACACAACCTATTTTTACACCTTGACCACACTTGAGCAGAATGCTCTTTTACTGCTTTCCTACTGCAGTATCCTCATATTTTATCCCTAAGTGTATAAGCTGTAGATCAGAGCACATAGGCGAGAGAAGGAAAAAAAAATTGTGAAAACTTGGTGACACTGGTTTAAGTGTCATATTTAGCAGTAAACTCTGGAGCACTGATTTAAACATCTGTCTTCTCTCTCTGCTGATCTGTATCCAGCCAATCAAAATGGCCGTCCTTTTATCTGCCTACTGTGCAGCTTAAATAGAGCTCACACTACCACACACTCACTCATTTGTATGACTCAAGGACACCAGAGTCGCTTGCGTTGCAAAGCAAATCAAGCACAGACGTGAACTTATGGATATTTGTGTCAAGTGCATGTATTAGTTTATAGCAAGCTTACCATGGTATGCTGTAACTTTGATATACCAGTTATTACTGTGGATCATCCCATATGGATAATATTGCACTTGATATGCCCAAGATGCACCATTTATTCTGTGGATACTCTATAAATAAAAAAATCATTCGAACTCATTCAGTCCTGTACAACTGTGCTGATCGTATCGAATTGTGGAAGTGTCGAAAGATTTATGATCCCATTATCGGGTGTCACCCAGAGTAGGATGAGTTCCCTTTTAAATTTGGTTCACTGCCACTGGTCTCCCTGATATGTGATACGTCCATAATACACAATCTAATTCTTAATAAAACACGTCTCAAAGCAGCTTTACGTAAGCATAGAAACAGAAAAAGTTTAAAATGACTATTTATCTATGCCTAAGATGTGAGCAGAGGTGACGGTGGCAAGGAAAAACTCCCTGAGGTGATATGATGAAGAAACATGGAGAGGAACCAGCCTCAGAAGGGAAGTCTTTTGACCTACATATTTTCTTATTAGCACTGATGTCCAGAGTTTTACCTAGAAAACAAAAAATCAGAAAAAAATAAATAAATAAATATCACAGTCCCTAGTGATTCATTTGATCTTCGGGAGATCCCAACAAAGTCAAAAATTGAGATTGAATCCCAACAATGCCATAGGAGACAAGTGAAGAAAATGGGGCTTGGTCGCTAGGATGGCAAGCTTTCAACTTAATGGTCACAGGGAGGTATGCGGAAGAGGGCAGAAAGCACGTTGTTATGTCTTTTTTGTTATATTATTCATTGCTCATCTTATTCATCTTGTTACAGGTGCTGCTGGGGTGCTGGTTGGACATCCGTTTGATACTGTTAAGGTGAGTTCACTTTTTTTTTTTTTGGATAATGTTTATGCCAGACATATGCGATGATCTGTTATTCTGTCACAGCAGAAAATACTAGAGTGAACAAAGCTCTAGAATGAGCCTCTCGTTAAATAATAATATGTTCATAACAATGTATTGAAACTAGGAGAACATTTCTTTGGGGTTTCCTTTATAAATATATATATATATTAAAAAGAAAAGGAAAAAATAAAAACATATCCATCACACAGTTTGGCTTGAGGATTCAGTTGTTGGTTACAGTGTCACAATAAAAGCATGCAGTAGCTGAGCTCTTCATATTTGGCATTTTTGTCTCACAGTAATGTTATTGTTTGTTCCAACCACAGATTAGAAGTCATGATCATTTCTTATTGTTTTTGAATACTCTCTGAAGTATGACCTTTCTCATAGAAAAATGAACACACGCACACACAAGCTCACACACACGCACACACACGTGTGAAAGACTCCCAGCTCTGGCTCAGGAGCGTAACTGTACACTGCTCCATTTCTTTGTGTGTGTGTGTGTGCGCGTGTGTGTCCTTTTTAGGGCACGATAGTACAATCTTGATTCTGGAATATTAAGATCGATCTTAATTCTAATACTAAATACTAATATCAGTTTAGACAGTAGAGTCCTGATCCATCTGTCCTGTGATTTCTTGTGAAAATTTGGAGAAATACTGCTCATTACTAATAATTATTGTACACAGTATTTATAAAGATAGTCATAACATGAAATTGTTCTAGATTCTAACCGCCACAGAGAGTTGGTTCAGAGCTTGGAGATACGATGTGTTTCATAGCAGCTGTCCTGCCTTTTTTTTTTTTTTTCTTTTTTTTTCCTGTGTTCATTGTAAACCCTGCTACAGGGGCTGTCTTTCACGGCATAAGTGTTACTTTGTTGTAGATGAGGGTGAGGGATTTACAACCCCTGCACGGATTGGTAACCTAGTAAGTACAGTCAAGGTGAATTTCTTCATTTCCATTCGAACATGGCGTGTTTTGGGTTATCATTGATTTATTTTCATCCCTCAGCTACGGCATAGCACTCAATAATCCCTGTTTTTATTCACTACACTACAGACTTAAATTTCATGCTGTTTAAAATGTTGCGTTGTGTTTTTTTTTTTTTTTTGATTCAAAGTTTCAGTTAATGTAGTACACTTGATCAGTTCAGTGTGTTATGAACATGACGTTCGTTCTTATGGTCTGGTTATAATTGTGGTAATCTCTCTCTCAGGTGAGACTTCAGGTACAAAATGTGGACAAGCCTCTGTATCGCGGAACATACCACTGCTTCCAATCTATTATTCGTCAAGAATCCGTGAGTATGACTTAAATTTTTTTTTCTCTCATCTGATTCTCTAATTTAGTGCAGAATATTAGAGAAAAATCTTCCAACAAGGTCTGACGTTGACAGCGGAGATTTGGACACTGCTACGGCTGATATTTTAGGAGCCAGGGTAAGCAAGGACAACATGCAGAGAGCTAAATTTAAGCTCTGATGACGTGCTATCTTGTTCACTCTCCAGGATAAACATGCCACTCCGATCCTAGATGTGCTTGAGGAATATCTTGATGAAGGAATTGAATGCAGATTAAAAAAAAAAAAGATTTGTTAAGGTTTCTTTGTGGTTATTGCCTTTATAAAAGGCGTAACCTGACTGAACCGTGAGAAATAGCCACATGGCTAAGAGCTGCCATGTTGAATTTGTTGCATTGTGGCTGTTTTGTGAGTTGTTAAAAGATAATGTCTTTATTCCTTTTAAGATTTTGTTTGTAAAATGATTTGAATGATATATTTATATACAAAATGACTAGCTCCAAGTCAAACGGATGCACGGTTCACAAACAAAACACACGTCATGCCTACGTGTGTAGGTCTGTTATATTTTGCTATATATGTTGTGTTTCCTCCTTTCATACCTCATTTCCTGTTTGTTTATTCTCTCTTTTATTACAGATTTTTGGGCTCTACAAAGGTATTGGCTCCCCAATGATGGGCCTGACTTTCATCAACGCCATCGTATTTGGTGTACAAGGCAACACAATGCGCATGCTGGGCAAGGATACCCCTCTTAACCAGTTTCTGGCAGGCGCTGCAGCCGGCGCTATCCAGTCCATCATTTGTTGCCCAATGGAGCTAGCAAAGACTCGCATGCAGTTGCAAGGCACAGGAGAGAAGTCGTCTTCCAGGAAGATGTACAAGAACTCGTTGGACTGCTTAGTTCGCATCTACAAGAAAGAAGGCATTAGGGGCATCAACCGTGGCATGCTGACCACAATTATCCGCGAGACGCCAGGATTCGGAGTGTATTTCCTGTCCTACGACGTCCTGACGCGTTCAGTGGGATGCGAAGCGAACGACCGCTACATCATTCTCAAGCTGCTCTTCGCAGGGGGCATGTCTGGGATTGCTTCCTGGTTATCTACCTATCCAGCGGACGTCATTAAGTCCCGCCTCCAGGCAGATGGCGTAGACGGTGTTAATAAATACAACGGTATTATGGATTGTGTCCGGCAGAGCTGGCAGAAGGAGGGCTGGAGGGTTTACACTCGAGGTCTAACCTCTACTCTTCTCAGGGCTTTCCCCGTCAACGCCACCACGTTTGCCACAGTGACTCTGTTCCTCATGTACATGAGAAACAACGGCAGTGCGAAAGACTGTGAGCCTGAGCCTCAGCCTGTACAGCAAACACAGCTCCAAACTACAAGCCTCTGATCGGATCTCATATTGGGCCTCTTTACACAGAATAATTATTATACAGTGCCTGGATTTAGTTCCCGTCTTATCAGTTATCCTACAATCATTATCAGCAAAATGGCATCTGCTTTCAAAGTTTTATTTATTAAGACTAGTAACAATTATGTGGGATTTTTTTTTGGACCCAAGGTTCTGAAAGAAACTCGAAGCATGTTTATGTCTAAAGTGCTGCTATGATTTTTTTTTTTGTACTGAATGTCCTCAGGATGTATGTTCGTCCAGGAATTTGGACTGAATCAAGCTGGTATAGGGAAACGTGAGCAAACAAAAAGTAGCGTTAACGCTAAACTGTTTTAAACTGAGTGAAGGTCAAGGGGGAATGGGGTCAAGTCTGTTTCACAGAAAGACAGAAAAATATGGGTCCAAAAAAGGATTACGCTGTCAAGCATTCAGCATAAACTCAAAATTTCACCAGCTTTATAACAAATTTGCTGAAGTGATTGTTCATACAGTATATGGCCAAAAGTATGTGTACACCTGACCATTGGTCTACCTTTGTGGCTACAGCAGTCTTCAGTCTTCTGGGAAGGATTTCCACTAGATTAAGGTGTTCAGTGGCTGGCTGATTAGATGACAAGTGGACAGATGAGACGCATAGACAGATCACATCCATAGATCAGATCAGAACAATCCCTGATCAGAGGACAGTTGTACCACTGAGATGCACAGATGTTCACACGTGGGATTCTGAATGCGTCTGAGTCCAGAGACGGCCGGATCAGATTTTCCGATACAGAAAGTCCGTCAGACATCTATCAGCCTTCAGTCTTCTGCATCTTTATTTACAGGCTATATTTAATCATGTGTTCTGCTAACAAAATAAGAAATGAGACCATGCAAAGCACTTGCATTCATCTCGCTTGTCATAGCATCACCTTTATCCAATAGCCTGGTGACATAATTCCAAACAGATTCACTACGATTTCCAAGACGTGTCAAAAAACGCATTTGTGTTCTCATTACAAACACGACGTAGTCGTACGCAGCTCAGACCACCTCCTAACGCGGTGCGACACGAGACGTGTTTGAGGCCAACACCAGTGTCATGATGGAACCAGTCTGGGATAAGCTTCTTAATTACTCTGAAGGGAAGACAGTTTAAACTGCTGTATGCTTCCAACACTGTGGCAACTTTTTGGGACAAGACCCACAATAGGCTGTGATGGCCAGGCGTTCACATACTTTTACCCATGTAGTGCATCTGTGCTGGAGTAATTCTGTTCATTTAGAAAATGGTGCTGCTGAGCTTCGAAACAATGTTGATTTGCTTTGTGTGTTTTTTTTTTGTTTGTCTCTCCATTGCTACTGGCATTCCAAAGGAAAGATGGATTCTGATTCGACTGTACGCTTTAATGCCTTGAACACAGCATAGTCAGCTACAGCTTTAAATATTCAGTTAAATCTTGAAAATGTCAAAAGCAAAGCAAGCGTAAATATTCACACAGTATTTCTGTACTGTACAAGACGCTAGATTTACAAACCTCAGTGTAAAAGTAAATGTATATATGTATAAATATCACATCAAAAGGATCGCTGGCTGAATTTGAACAGGTGGAAAAAATAAATCAATAAATAAAAATGAAAACAAAAAAACTCCCATCAGCTGTCCACAGCACTGATAGTGTTACAGCTAGCTCTGGTTACAGGGAACACATCTCTGAGTCATTACACAGTACAAGACTAGTGTAATTTGTAATATTTTTAAAGCACAAAGATGATGTCTGATGTTTGCACCTTAATTATAGCAATTACTCCCTTACCTCATATTACTCTGTTACCCCACGTAGGATACTGGTGCATTATTTTAGTGCTGTAGGATTGTTTTAAAGTAGTATGTCTGGTTTCAATTAGTTTAGAGAATCCGAGCAGTGATTTTCCTACTGGCATGTGGTTAGTGATACTTTTATGTGTTTGTGATGTTTAACACTAAGGCAAAAAAAAAATTCAAAATAAAAGTCTCGCATTCATGTGCATAATTATTCATCTTTTTGATTGTTTTTGTTCCATCTGTTTTTACATCTTCTCACATGGAAAATCGAAAGTGGTATTTATTACTGAAGTAAAGCGTAACGGAAATACTGACGTGTGTTGTCGTTATTAGTAGTAATAGTAGTTGTACATAGAAAAACATCAAGGTGGATTTCATCAGCAGTGCTGTGCCATTGCTGGAATTTCCGTAACTTGAAAAACACTTCTAATCCACTACGAAAAAATTATAACCAGCATTCCTAGTAATTCCTATTCCTACTAATGCTTCCGGAAAAACATTTAATGACAATTAAATGGACCTGAACATCATGTGTATAGAGAACAGATGAAAAGTTCTTTACCCATGGAAGGTTGATTGGATGGATGGAGGGATGGATGGATGGATGATCAGGAAGTAGAATACAATGAGCAGATTAAGAACTTTGTTAAATAGAAAACAACATTTAATACAAGTTCAAAATGGAGGTTTCACAAAAACAAAAAACAACACAATCAGCTTCAGTATTGCCCAGAAATACAACCTCAGCTCTCTCAGAAACACGAGCTGTTCTCCCCTCATATGAAGAACCCTCATGTCTACAGACTTCATCCTGTTGCTTCAACCTCAAACCATTCACGTGTCAGAGGTCCGCTTTGGACGATGCCGAGATAATGACATCTCCAAATTACAGAAGTTTTTCCTCACTATTAATAATGACAAAGAAATCAGACTCCTACTGTACTTATATCTAGTCTAAACAGTATGACAAAGATTAAAGATACACCTTATATATACACACACAATATATTGCCAAACATTTTTGTGTGACGTCTTCCTTCACATGTACGTGAGCTTTATCCCATCCCACACCGTTCTGAGGAAATTCCGACCCATTCTATCACAAATGTTTGTTGAAACAGTCTGAATGCCTAGTGTGTCCCAAAACCTCTTACAAATCCAGAAAACACATGTAATATTGGACTGGCACACTCCCATTACCGCACAAAGCAGTCAAGCGTTATTCTTCCTGAGTCACTAGTTGGACAGTGTGTCCTTTTCAGCACTCTGATATATATATAGATTTTCCTGGAAGGCTGGAGGGCAATACTCCTATAATTGGAGTCCAGTTCGAACGGTCCAAAGGAGCAATCTCTGATTTCTATGCAACACAGATGAAGAAGCTGTTTAAACCACACAACAACATTGTCTAATGCCTTTATTCCTCACTCTTGAACGGTGTCATCGCTATGGAGGTGCTTAATCAGAATAGTACTTTCAGCCACAGAAACCTAGCTAAAAAAAAAAAAAAAAAAAAAAATCTCTTAAAGTGACGGAATGTGCACAAGGTTGACGGAAACAATAACAGTGTTCATGCCACTCATCAATAATAGCCCCAGTGAGATCAACACCCACCCCACACATCAGTAGCCTTGACTTCTGCAGGTGTTTCCATAGCCCTTGTTATTCTGTATTTCTCTTTCTTCATGCCTCTTTTTATCCCACAGCTCCGTTACAGGCTTTTTGCCAATACTGGCTTGGACACTGCATGTAAGACTGGCCATGTAATCTTAAACCATCAAAAACTCGTGTTTAAGATTATTATCATCAAAACAACTCTACTTTATTAGCATTAATAGCGATTGTAAGATAAGCATTCATGAATATTCATTGTTTGATCCCCAATTAAGCATTGGGGATCAAAGTAGGTGGTCTTTCATATTATTACGTGTTCTTCCTCTTATGTTCTCAGGGAGATTTTACTCGCCAAAACCCAAGAAACCCCAGCAAAGCCTCTTAGGAGTCCTAAACTGTAGTTGCTCTAACAACATTTGTACTACTGAAACGCTAAACCTCATTTTATAATCGTACATTATGTACCAACGCAAATAAACGTGTATTATTTTACTATCCGACCTCTAAGCCTCTCAAATATGAAACATACACACATTATTTCTACTCTGCCCCACAAAGTGTTATACAAAGTTACCCTAGCTTCTGGAAAAGTATCTTCTAAATAAAATATATTTCTATGACGATGGCACCCTTGAACCCTTGACCTTCTGTAGCCCAGAGCCTTTAACCACTTTAAATCGTCTAACTTGCAACCATGAACTAATCACTTAACAGAATTTTAAGCTTTAAATGTATTTATTATTTTATCTTTAAATTTAGTGAATTGTCAGTATGAAGGTCAGGACAATGGTGACGTCATTGCATAAGGGACACCAAAACAAAAGCGTATATTTAAAATAAAAAAAACACAAAAGGGAAAAAAAATAAAAAGAACAAAGCTGTCGTTTATTCTTTGGCTAGGATTTGGCGCCACCTTCAGCATTTAGAAAGAAATTACAATATTGTCACCGCACGAGGATATTATATTGCGTGCACGCGCGTGGGAATCGATACATTTTAAAATATACAAGAAATTAAAATAACTCACCAGCACGACGGGCATGAAGCCTCCAGATTCTCTCCTATAAATACATAAAACATATATGTTATACGTTTTTTATTATGCTCCAGTTACTCATTTTAAATCGTGACGTGACATCAGAGTTCCATAGCATTAGATAATGACAAACATGTCAAAGGCAAAGATGAAATTTCTTTACCTGAATAGCTTCAGCTTGAGACAGCAGACAAATCTTCCACTTTACTATGGTTTTCATCGAATGTAGTATCTTACCAACGCTTTGGTAACTGCAGAGGATCTGGCAACCGTTCTCATCACATTTACAGCATTTGGCATAAAGTGCGACTGACATTTATCTCATTTTTTCTATACAACTGTGCAGTTGAGGGTTAAGGGCCTTGCTCAGGGGCCCAGCAGTGGTGCCTTGACAGATTTGAACCTTCCAATTGGTAGACCAACACCTTAACCACTAGACTACCACATCCCCAGCATCGGACAGATTACTTAAGCTATTATTACTCATATCACTGTTGCTACATCGATTTCTTTTCATTTTACAGTCAAGCCAATAGAAACAGTCAGGATTTTTTTTTATTATTATTACAGCAGGTATCATTTATACACAGCACTTTTTACAAAAATGTTCATTATTTGGTTCTCAAATAAATTTCCATCTCAAGAAAATGATTCAAATAATGTATTTAAAAAAATCTGAGGTAAACATGCCTTATTTGTGAAAGTTCAGAATGAACACAAAGTGCCAGAGTATTTTCTTGTGCATTAATAGACAAACATCATGTGTATAGGTGATTCTTTGAGGTGCTGCTTTGCATCAGGGAGGTGTTACAGGAGTAGCGCAGACAGCGGTATATCTCCTCAGCTCTGGAGCGGCTCACACGGATTCCTGCCTGCAGTGTATCCACAGAGCTGAACAAGGCAGAAGATATGGTTTTAGATTTGAACCTGATACAGTACAATGTGTTGTGATAAGACTGTATTCAAACAAACGAAAAAAACAATGTGCTTTATGTATGCAGCGGGATCCAAAAGAAGCAGAAAAGTCACAGTGAGCAATGGACACTCAAAGACAACGTGGTAGCTGTATGGCTGGTTATAATACCTGTTGACCAGATGTGCCACGGAGTAGAATCTATCACACATGTAAAGTGCGTTGACGTAGCTCACACACGTCAGCGTGAGGTAAAACTGCAGCGCGTGCTGCCGACGACCTTTGACCTCCACAGGGACGCAGATGGCCTGGCCTTTCCTCTGCTCTACCTGTGCCAGTTGGGCCAGCAGGGTGGCGGTTTCATCTGGACCTGTGCTAAACAGAATTCTGACTCCTGCTCTTACCAGCGCAGCCGTAGTGCTGTCATAATAACGACTGCGCTGGAACACACGCACCGGCTCTCCTACGAAAAAAACATTAAAAATAAAAATAAAGCCTTGGATAGAGGAAAAAAAAGACAGAAATCACATTTTTACAGGATGCAGTTTTACAAGTTGAAGGCAACAAGATGTTACAGTTAGTAAAGTAGCCAATGTACATAAAATGACTGCTGAGGATGCATTTATTCCAAGTCGGTTTATTGTAAGCATTATAAATGTTTATTTATATCTTGAAGGTATCATATACAATCTTGATCTCACCCGGTTTAGTGCGGTCTTTCTCCACCAGGAGACACACGCGGTCAAATAATCCCTTCAGGCTACGTATCCTCTCTTGCAGTCGCTTGCGACTCTGAGGACTGGCCAACTCCGACTCGCTGTGCCACTCTACAGCCATGCGGTTACTCACAATGAAGTCGCAGCTGACCAGAGAGCAGATGTGCACAGCTGCGCCGTGTTTGAGTCGGAGGGACGACACCACGTCCGCACCAGCGCTGATGCAACGGCTGTCCACTAGCACGCATACGCTAGCCGGGGTCGGGTTGATTGTGGGCGTAGTCGTAGGGTCATAAGCAACAGAACTGCTGGTGACGGTCAGAGAAGTGGTACTACAGCCTGCCTGGATATATGACGTAAAAATTATAAATCGGATAAATCGTTTTCTAAGGCATATCTTAGTACACTTTATATGAGATGTTTATTTATTTTTACTAACATAAACAGAGACCTAGTTAAAATAAAAAGGTGTTGATCAAATGACCGGGAGCTTCACTTCGGTCTTGCTTCTTACTTTCACACTCTCGCTGCCATTAATAACTCTCACCTGTGGATTAACACAAGAGGTGGGCAGAGGTTCCTGAAAGTCCGGCGGTTCAGGCGGCAGGGCCCGGTTATTAACTCTGTCCTGTTTGTGGTGCACAGCATCCTGTCTGCTCTTCTCTCCACCTGCTGGTGTAGGATCAGCTTTAGTCAAACAAGACCGAGGCGATGTAATAAAATCTGTCCCGGCTGCACCATCTAAAACGGGAGCCTTCTCAGCATGCAGCATCTTAGGCTTCTTCTCTTCCTTGTCCTCTTCCTCTTCACTCGAATCCTTCACTCGGACGATTCTGGAGCGCTTGGCTTTTCTGGATTGGAGGCTTCTTGTATCTCCAGCAGTCCTGGTTTGTCTGAGATGGACTCTCCGCCGGGTGGCGTACTGTCGTCTCCCGTCTACGTACGAGTCTTCAGGGACGATCTCGAGTCCAGCGTCCTCTTCCTCATCAGACGCACTACCAAAATCTTCCTCGACTTCACTGCCATTGACGACAAAACTGTCCTCTTCGTACGTCTCGTCCTGCTCGGGGACCTACATGCAGAGGTACACGTGTCTCCTGTTAGTTATGAAGATGATAAAGCATTTTTATTTCGAATTATTTATATTTACAGATTACATTGTGTGAAAAAAACGAATTATACATTATATTTTACACTGTTGGGGCCTCAAACCTCAAAGCAGATCTAATACAAACTGGTCAAATAATGTGTCCAAATAAACCACCACATGACAAAGGATCGTGCGTCCTCAAGATCCTAAACTTTTTTTGTTCCACTCTATCCACTTTTTTTTAATATATCTTTGCATAATTGATCCCAGTTCGTTCAATTCCTGTTTCTTAAAGGATCACCTGTGAGAAGATGTTCATGTTATGCACGGGCCTATGCATCCTTTTAAATTTGCTTGTAATGGCAGGACTCTTTACAGATTTCAGATAAACTCCATGCATCTCAGAATCTGGAAAAGAAAAAAAAGAAAAAGTCATTACTAATAATGCACATTTCATGTTCAAATGACATACACAATATTTATTTATACTACTCAGGTCAAATCAGTTCGATCAAAATT
>JAOTRN010000002.1:3685365-3696124 GCA_028566695.1 Bagroides melapterus
ACCACCATCTCACACCCAACACCCCCACCCCCACGCCCTCCCCCCCCCCCCCCCCCCCCCCCCCCCCCCCCCCCCCCCCGCCCCCCCCCCCCCCCGGCCGCCCCCCCCCCCCCCCAATTGTTTTCCTGTATGTCAGAACCATCACATGAGGCTTTTTCCTTACCGTTAAGGCCTTGAGAGAATTGAGTGGCATCAACTACAAAACCTTCCAAAGACTCGTTCAGTTCTTCTCCGTCACATTCGTCGGAAGACACGGAGTCTCCGTCTTCAGACAGCTCTGCCTCTTCATCCAGGAATTGCTTCCCAGCACTGTGCACTGCCTTCTGGGAGATTAAAAAGTGGAAACGTAGACAAAGGTTAACGTATGTGACATTTTTGGCCAAAGAAACATGGCATTTAAAATAACCTTCGCCCCGCATGCAGCAAAGGAGAGCCGACTTTACCTTAGATTTCACCTTAAGAGGACGTGAGGGTCTACCAGGCTGAAACGCTCTGGGCCGAGAAAGCGAGTTTTGCTGAAAGTCGTCATCTGACACTGCTTCTCTGTCGCTCTCCTCTGACTGAACAGTAAAACCAAGGTCCAAGGTTATTCATTCATGACGTAACTTGAAGCAGGCTCAGATTCTTTCATGTAGAAAGTTTTTTTGGGAGGAAAAAAAAAAAAAAGGTACCATATTCAATCGAGCGACACGTTTTCTAGGTGCCTGAACAGGAGACTCAACGTCGCAAATTTTTGATTGCTAGAATAAAAAACATAAAAGACAAAGTGATATAACAGGTGACATGACAAATTTATCAGCAGAACATCCAAAAGAATTTAAAATGAAGAAAAGTATTTTACAAAATAAATAAGTATTATTATTATTATATTTTAATGGTATTTAATACTACTTTAGTTTTTATAATTATATTTAATTTACTGCATATTTACAGACTAACAAGAACTCTAACGGCTTCATGTTATTAAATAATGTATTAATTTTACACTCAATATTTCTTTTCTAAAGAAATAGATTTAACAAGTTCTGTGTTAGGAGCAATATACGAGTGTCTGATGTTCAGGTGAATTTGGTAGCTTGAAATTATTCATTTTTATTTATTGCTTTATTTTATTTATTGATCTATTGAGCTAGCTGCGGTTACCAGTATAAAAACAATTGATTAATATGTAATTATCTTTTTTTTTTTTTTTTTTTTTTTTTTTTTTAAGATGAGTTGACTGCAACTCTGATATGTAAAATAGTTTTTTCAGATGTCTTACTCTGTGTCCTTCGGGAAATTCTTGCACTGTATAATAACTATTGTGTACCACGCACTGTGTCGTGCTTCATACCTCAGGAGATGCCAGGGGATTTGCTCTTCCACGATGTCCTGGTTTTCTAATGACTGATTCCTCTTCACTATCACTGTTCACTGGTTCTGGACGATTCATAAATCAGAAAATTGCTGTCACATTATTGTCTTGGACAATCCATTTCCATGGCAAACAAACATTCGAGAAACGACTCGTACAGCACTCAAACAATAAAATGTTTGAACTGACCTGAACCAGCATGGTCTTCATAAACAGGTTTCCGTGCCTCAAGCAGAGACCTCCGACACAACCTGTTCCCTGTTCCACGTGGCTGTGCTTGTGAGCTCAATACTTTAGGAAAGAGTCCTAGATTTCTGTCTTTCGGAGCCAGAGTTGGAGAAGAAGTGTTCGGTCTTATCAAGCTCTCTCGCTCTGTGATTATGGGTGACAGGTTACTCTTGGATATCAGAGATGGAAGCTTTTTGTTCATTGGCCACACCCTGGGCGTTGACATATGGTCAAGTGTGAAGTTGTTGGAAGACGTATTGGTTTTGTTCAGGGTTTGGGAGGTGAATGTGTTCTCTCTTTCTGCAGTAGGTTCTGTGGTTAAGTCAGAGGCTGGTTCTGCAGTTTCCTCCTCTTCAGAATCTAAAGAAAACCCAAGGTCAAAGTTCACAGAAAAAATGTCCTGAGAATAATTGAAAGCCGCAGACCTCTTCTCCGATGGTGGTTCTTGTTCTAACGGTACTGAGCACTTGGAAGATGCTTCAGCACTAAACATATTTGACGTATCCCCTACATTTTGCGTGACCTGCTTCCTTTGATCAGTGTCCTGCCTGTTGATGGGAATTACATTGTCGTTTTTAGGAGTAACAATGTTTGGTAATGATATTTGAAGGAAAGCATCATCATCATCATCATCATCATCACCAAACAAGTCAACACTTTCATCTAAGCTAGCAGGCTGAATTTTAGCCTTTAACGGTTGATTAGTGTTTTCATCTCCCCAATCATCATCAACGTCATCAAAAACCTCATCCCAGCTAGGACTGTTGGGAGTACTGTCCGGACCAGCAGGAACGTTCTCGCTAGGCAACACTTCAGGTTCAGGAGGAGCTCCTGCTGTGCTACAGTCTAGAGAGTCCAATGAATTCTCATGTTCTTCAAGGTCAAAATTGACCTGGAAATGATCAACCTCTTCCCTGAGACTACTGCAGATCTCATCGGATTCATCAAAGTGATCAGGTTCACTGAGGATTAATGAGCAATGCAGATCGAAACTGTCAGGTGGAGATCTAGACAGAAGCTGTCTGACATTGGACAGAATCATTTCCAAACTTCCAGCAGATTGACTGACATTGTAGAGTTTCTGACAGACCTCCCTTTCTGGTAAATAGAACATGTCCTCGAGATCCTCGAGGGAAGTATCAGGGTTTGTATTTAGACTCTTTTTTTGTGCAGAAGAACCTTGTAGCTGGTCATTATCTTTCTCAGAGAGTTTAGTCTCAGAATGCTCATAGACATCAGTCTGCATGACATTATCAGCATTATCATCATCATAGTTGCACTGAAACACACTTAAGTCTTCAGTAGTGGCATCACAGTATGACTCGGAAGATATTTTGTCTTTTAATAAAACCACTGAAGAAGGCCCTGCTTGGTCAATCTTATCCAAGACAGAACGTCTGGCTTCTCGAACAACAAGTCTAGGTTTAGACCTTTTCCGCTGAGGAAGAGATTTTGCTATTGTGCCATCCTCTGCACAGCCAACAACATCCTCCTTATGTAGAAAGGCTCTGACCTCAGATTCATATTTACAGCCACTCTGTTGGATCAAAAAATAAAAGGTAAACATTTTAGTAAATATTTTAGAAGATTAATTGAGGTTGCAACCTTACGAGAGCTACCTGCAGATCAGATATAACTAACAGTCGGTACATTTCCTGACAGGGGTCTTCACAGCCATTCTACTGTTTCTCAGCAACACAACAAGCCTTTTTTTTTAATGTATTGAATTATTTGTATTAACTTGTCGTTTGTAAGGAGTTGAGAAGTTTATAGCTACTATAGTGCGAGTGGTGTTGTGAATGAACTTCTTTCATGCTCACTGCCTCATTTATCTCCAAAGAGTTACTGTGAACCTGTTGAGAATGAAAGTAAAGTAAAACTCCCTGTTTACATTTACAGAATTTGCAGACACCCATATCCAGAGCGGCTTAGATTTTAATCTCATTTTAGGCCCTTGCCCAGGGGACCAGCACTGGCAGTATGGTGGACCTTGGATTCAAACTCAGTGAGGGATGAACAAATCAATTAAATGTCCTGATGATAGAACAAACACTTGAATTGGTTACTTAGCTTAAGGTTTATAAATAAGGGGAAATGATGAAAGAATGAAAAAGGAAGAGTTTGATTACAAAGGGGAAGAAAGCTGGCAGGAATGTGAGGCTTATCATCTAAGTACTTGATTCTGATTAGCTGGAAATCATGCATTCATACCATTGAATGTGCAAGTATTTCCAGTCAGTTTAACAATCACAACTAAAACGGTGGCTATAAACAGTCGTAAGCAGAGTAACATAGTGAGACGGCTATTGTAGACATTTCCTTACCTATTGTAACTTTCTGAGATTAATGGATCCTGAAATTTAAGATTATGAACACGATGTTTTAGCTAAATGGGCCGAGGCACAAGATGAATTTGACAAGCTGGAGATTTCTTTAAATAAGAAATGTGACGCAAGACTGTTTTCTACGATTAGAGATGCTGCACAGGACTTTCTCTCTCGAATTAACGATTTGTAGTACCTACAAAATAAATATAATCTTATCACACTGTGTTATCTCTTCATCTGTGTATGATAAAGAGCAGGCAGAATTCTAGATCTAACAAATGGTGTATAAATCATACTTAACCATTATTTTCGATCTTTTCAGTCATATTTCCTAACACAAACATAAATTGAACACCCTGATTTCCCTGTGTCTCACTTTGTCCTCCTCCTCCTGTCTCATCTGGTCAATGAGATCCATGATGGCGGTGAAATGGAGGCAGCGGCTTGAATGGTCCACTTTGTGTGTTGGATGAGCCTGATTCTGCCAATGTCTCCATTCCCAAAGAGACAAGTCTCTCACCGGGCCATTCACGCACTCCTCCTATATAAACATCAAGACACACTCATTTACACGAGGAAGGATCTATACATCATTACATTACGTGTGTGTAGCAACACTTGGTGAAATTTATAGAAAGTCTATAGAAAGTCTGCGATAGCTCCAGACTAAAAGGTTCAATGTCTATTATACTTTATCTTTGGTTGAATGACCATGTTATAAAAAATTAAAAAGAGCTCTTCAGTACCAAATGACACCAAAAGTTACAGAGGAATTTCTATTCTATTCTAATGTTTTTAAGATATGCTGCACCTTTATTAAATTTTGTTTACAATCTATATGTAGCAAATATATATATAAATATATATATATTTTTTTTTTTACAAAGTTTGTTGCCTGCATTGTTCGATACACACACCAAACATATCAAATCGTATTAATCTATGTGATGTTCAGTGAGACAAATGCACCTGCTGTTGTGGCTCTGTGTTAAGGCTCAGGAAAGAAGAGCGCCTGAGTCTGGGTTGAGCTTCATTCTCACCCAATTTCATGGTAGTTAACCACTCCAACTCTTCATCAGGGGTGAGAAAGCCATCCTCTTTCACACGCCTGTGCACACCATCCACTTAAAAAAATAAGTAAAAAGTAAAGTCTCATACTAACTGATTTACATTTACATACAGGATTCATACAATGTTTAAATATTAACAATAAAATGTATGCATCTGGTAGCCTCTAACATACAAATATTTAGATCTCACCATTTTATTTTATTGTTATTTAAAAAAAAGTTTGGATTAATACGCAATTAATGACACCTCAGGCTGTTCAGGCCGTACCTTGGGCATTGGGGCCGAGAAGTGACACCCTCCTCATGGTGAGTGACTGGCGGCCGTTGCTGGAACGCCTGCTGCTCTCTTTGGCCTCGAACTGGCCACATATAATGTGCATCTTGTGCAGGGTGGGAGTGACACCAGCAGGCAGCATGCGAGGACTGTGGGGATACATGGAGAAGCTCTGCCTGTTTCCCATGATACACTTATTCACGCTGCGCCTGTTACTCTGGCTCTGGTTATAGATCTGTGAAGTAGATGAGATCAGTATACAGATAGAAAACAAATAAAGGAGATGATTAAAAAAAGAAATCTCAGATGTTTAACGGACTGACCCTCTCCTCTCGTCCTTCAGCCAGTATGACCACTATGCGTCCCTGCCTGTGGCGCCCGGTTCGGCCCATTCGCTGCACCAGACGGATAGGACTTTTCTGAGCATCGAAGCAGACTATTAGGTCTACCTCTCCAATGTCGAGACCCTCTTCACCAACACAAGTAGAGACCAAGGTGTTGAAGCCGCCCTCTCGGAATCTCCGCACCACCTGATTTTGATGAAAAATAACGCTAGAAACTGATAAAACTAAAAATTCTGGACATACATTATTATGATGAGAAAACTTGATAAGCTCACGCTGATCACTGATAACATTAAAACCATAACATTATGTATAGGTTCTCCTGGTGCCACTGAAACAGCTCTGAATCATCGAGGCATGGACTCCACAAGACCTCTGGAGGTACGCTGTGGGTTCTGGCACCAAGATATTAGCAGCAGTTCAGTAAGAATCAGACTTGTTTGTCCAGCACATCCCACAAATTTTCAACTGGATAGGGATTTGGAGGCTAAATCAAACTTTAAGCTCTTTGTCATGTTCCTCAAACCATTCCTGAACCACTTCTGCAGCGCCTTTAGGTGCAATATCCTGCTGAAAGAGGTCACTGCTCATTAAGGAATGCAATCGGCATGAAGGAGTATACTTAATCTGCAACAGTCTTTAGGTAAGGGGTACATTTTATCCAAATGAACGATAGGAGCCAAGGTTTGCCAGCAGAACATTGTCACATAATGCAAAAGAGACTATGATTCATCCTACCAGGCCACCTTCTTGGTTCAAGTTCTGATACTCATGACACTTTTGGTGATGGACAGGGTTAAGCATGTCACTCACCATGTACATCAATGATTTGTGAGAGTCCATGACCCTGTCGTCATTTTGTGCACCACAAAAGACCTGCTGTTTTGGAGACGTGCTGACGCAGTCGTCTAGTCATCACAATTTGGCCCTGGTCAAAGTCGCTAAGGTCGCTTAAACTAGTCCAATTTTCCTGCTTTATATCACACATCAACTTAAAGGACTGTCTGTTCAAGTGCTACGTAATATATCCCACCCCTTGAGAGGTGCCGGTGTAATGAGATATTCGATTTATGTTAAGGTTGATTGGTGGATAATATAAAACTAAATGAACTAAAACAAAAATGTTAACATATCAAAACAATTTTATTGAAAAAAAAAAAAAAAAAAAAAGGTGAAAAGAAGAAACCCAGATAAAGGAAAAACAGACAGTCCACAACTATTAGACTTATGATTAGGTTTTTATGATTATGATCAGGGTTTTACCTCAAGCTGCTCTTTCTGAGTGAATCCTCGCACCCCTTTCCCAGCTGATGCTTGCCCCATAAATGTCATGACCCTGACGAGGGGCTGGTGACGGTTAAGCATCTCTGCAATCTCCTGCACACTCTCACGAAACGATGAAAAGATCATGACTCTTGAACTCTCTGCTTTGTCCCCAGAGCCTGTAGCGCTGCCTAAACCAATAAAATCAGAGAGGAATTTAATTTTAGCCTGGTGAGCACAAGGACACTGACTTTTTGAGTGAAAGAAACTGAAAATCAACACCTCCTGCTGCTGGTCACAGTATTCTGGTATATGTTTAATGTCTCAGTCACATACGTCACATTCAGCAGTCTCTATTACTCCATGTTCATGTTAAATGTACTGTACCTGATTTCTTCACCCAGCTACTGAAATGTTGTCGTATCACCTCGTCCAGTTTCTGAAGTTTCGGGTGGCTGTAGAAATACTGCTCCTCAGGCCCTGGAAAGTGAACCAGTTAGTCAGATAGTACTGAATTCTATATAGTTGAGACCTAGAATGGCTCTTCGGCTGTTTGTCACCTATTGCTCTCTCATTCTCAAACTCTCTCTCATTCAATTCTATATATTTCACTTTAAAGACATTGAGGGAGAAACCAGAGCAAAGTCGAATACTAAGAAACGAATACTAAGAAACGAATACTACTGAGGAAGAAACAGATCATTTAAACCCGCCATTAAATAACCAATAAACGTGGCACATTACAAATTAGCTAACATACAGAAAGCATGACAACACAGACATATTAAAAGTAGTACGTCTGCAAGAACTGAAGGATTTATTGGTCATTAAATAACATTTTATTTTGACTAGAGTGAATACGGAACAAATCCACCAGACCCATAATTTGTCTTAACAGACGATCTGAGGTTAAGGGCCTGTAAAAGCTTATTAGAAATCATGTACATGATGTACCTTTAGTAGGGCTGAGAAACAAGGCTTCCATTTCCCTGTACAGATCCATAAACACAGGGCTGCGCTGCAGCTCATTTCGGGCCCGTGCAGTCTCTGAGACAGAAACAGAATACAAATAAACCGCAACTATCTTTAAAGCATTTAAACTTTATACTTATATATACATATATAAGTAAATGCACCAGAAATAGGTTACGCAAGCGGTTTTCAACAAATCTGTTCCAATCTCTCAAGTTACCTTTAGAGCCTGACATAATGTTCTGCGTGAAAAAGTAGAGAGATCTCAGGCCCATCTGCTGCAGGAGCTCGTAACCATGATAGAGGCTAATACACAGAGCGAAATCCCCCTCCAGTGCACCGTGCTGTGCTCCCTGTCGGCAAAAAAATGCGTAAAAATCCAATATTACATGCACTGTTCACATTTCAGCACCATGGTGACAGTTCAGTGAATAAGATTTACATGAAAATGATAAGTAAGCATGTATAAAATTGACACACTTATTTCTGTCAGGGGAATATTGATTCCTCTTATTTACTACAAGAATAATAAATTAATAGCAGTAGTAGTGTAAACATAAGTCAGTGTGAGCTTGTGATGTGTGACGTATGTGTGCGTATCAGCTTTAAACAGCTGTACCATGAGATTTGACGGAGGGTTGCGTCTGAATTGTTCTCGTGCCAGAATGACCTGGTACTTTGTGAGGGAACGAAGGTCACGCTGGTTAAGCACGCTCGTCTGCGTCAGCCGGGATGTAAACCTTTCCAAAACCTTTTCAGAACAAACATGAGCAGTTAGAGACATAGCGCAGACCAGTATACGTTCTGTAATTAAGAGCACTTGTGGAAAATACGAGAACTGTAAAAGTGAATAAAGTAAAGGTTATTCACAGATCACCTCTATTTTTAATGTATTTTCCTTTATAATGCTTTAAACTGGCTAATGAACCCCACATTACTAAATGGTTTAACAAATCCATGCTTTAAATTAGACTATACAATAATCTTTTGTATCTATAATAAGTATCTTATCCTATCCATTTTCGATGAATGAAAGATTGTTGATCAGAGGATCAGGGTTCAAGCCTCAGGACTGCCAAGCTGCCACTGTTGGGCCCTTAAGTCCTTAACCCTCACTACTCCATGGACAGTGTATCATGTCTGTGTGCTAACCCCAACCTCCAATGTTGGGATATGCGAAGAAAGATTTTCACTCTGCTGTAATGTATGTGTGACAAAAAAAGGCTTCTATTCTATTCTATACAATTATATACTACCAAATTTGTGTCAACAGCTTAGAGAAAACTGAGCGCAATGGTCAGGTGTCCACAAACCTATGGCCAGATGGTGTATGAAAGCTTCCAGGACAAAAAGAAAAGCCTACACAGAGATGAAATTCATTGTGGCTAAATTCTAGATACAACTCTATTGCACATGCAATCCATCATTAGATGCATAAGACATTACTGAATTCCTGAACATTGCCCGCTTATATATAGAGCTGCAGCATCAGCTAAATCTGAATTAGGTATAAAAATGTTCTTTATTTAACAAGCACAAAGCCAATGAAAGAGGTTAATTAAAATATCTGACAGATTACACTCAAGTTTATCGACACTTTCTGCTCTCATTCTAACACATATGCACAAGTAGACATGGACCAAGGAATTTCCTTTTTCCAGCGTCACCCATCACAAGACATACAGACGTGTCCCTGTACAGGGTTTAAATTTCCTGGATCAGTTCAGTTTTGCTTGGTAACAAAGACCAAACAGTGATATTAGGCCAGTGATTTAGTCCTACTATGAGCAATGTGCATGTAAGAGTATCTGAAAGTCAATTTCAACCACTACAAAATGAATTCATTTTAACATACACATGAGGGAACACTTTTTTTTTAAACAGTTTCTAAGCTCAAAAGGTCAGCTCTTTAAGTGATACATGGATGTGCATTGATTAGCTTGATTATTAGCATTGATTGATTTGATTATAGATTAAATCTGGTACCTGAGACCGTGTGGTTTAGTTTATTCAGCTGTTAATTATAAAAAGGGTTAATAATAACACATAAGAAAAAAAAAACTTCATCTCAGTTTGTCCTTGATCACGTGGTATGTTCGATTACGTGCCATCACTCTCTCGCTCGTAAACACGAATTGCAGCAACTGAATTCTTTAGCTATGTTGAGAAAATGTGTTTTCTCTTTATGTTTTTTAAACACTTTCAAGCGCGACTACGACGGCAAGTAATAAGTTAACTCAGGTATGCGCCGTTTAATTGAACTGTATCGCTGAATTTCTGATGGACGGTGGGGGCTGTCGTTTAAATAGCGGCAGTGGAAGTGAGGGTCAGGGGTCGGGACTTCAGCATGGAAGAATCACGCTCTCGGATCTCGAGTCTTTCTCCGAAGATCAGCTCCCAGTCTCCGGCACAGAGGGTTCTGAAGAGATCGAGATGATGGAGGATGAAGAGCAGAACAGACTGCTGAGTTACTGGCAGGAAGTCGCCAGAGAACACCGAATAGGCGTGCCTAGAGGTAAATAATTATCGGCTATAGCAAATACTTTTAATCTATTTAATCACATTTGCATTCTTAGCCAAAATCAGTGCTTAACCTTAATGCACACGTGCCTAAATGAGCACTCCAAAAATTTAGTGGAAAGTTTTCTAAGGAGAGCTGAAATTTTTACACTAATTAACAGGGGACTAAATCTGCATGTTCAACAAGAGCATCTTGTTCACAGAGGTGTGGAATGCTTAATGTAGGGTTTATATCATTTTATATATACAGTTATAATGGTGTAACATGATATCACAGTATCTACACCTCAGGAAAGCATACTGTGACATCACTGCTGTATATATACATATATATACACAGTACTGTGCAAAAGTCTTAGGCACCATATTATCTGTAGTACAAATTTTGTTATATAAGTTTATGATGT
>JAOTRN010000002.1:3756305-3774584 GCA_028566695.1 Bagroides melapterus
AGCCCCCTGCTGTACTCACTGTACACCCATGACTGCGTGGCCACTTCCAGCTCCACCAACATCATTAAATTTGCTGATGACACCATTGTGGTGGGCCTCATCTCTGACGACAATATGTCGGCCTACCTACGGGAGATTGACAACCTGGAAACATGGTGCCATGCTAACAATCTCCTACTCAACGTCGGCAAGACAAAGGAGCTGATCATGAACTTCAGCACGAAGCGGGCGAGGAACTACCAACCTATCACTGTCAACGGGACACCAGTAGAGAGAGTAGACTGTTTCCGGCACCTAGGTGTTCACATCTCGCAGGACCTGACATGGTCCTGTCACACAAACACCCTGGTGAAGAAGACTCGGCAGCGTCTTTTTCATCTGAGACACTTAAGGGGCTTTAAACTGCCCTCTAAGGTGCTAAGGAACTTCTACACCTGCACCATTGAGAGCATTCTGACGGGAAGTATCACAGCCTGGTTTGGGAACAGCACCAAGCAGGACAGACGAGCTCTTCAGAGGGTGGTGCGGTCAGCTGAAGGTACCATCCGCACTGAGCTCCCTGACCTGGAGTCTATCTACAGCAAACGATGCTGGACCAAAGCCAGGAAGATCGTGAAGGACCTCAGCCATCCCAACAATGGACTCTTTTCTCTGTTGCAGTCAGGAAAGTGTTTCCATTCCCTGAAGGCAAACACAGAGAGAATGAGGAGGAGCTTCTTCCCACAGGCCATCTGAGCCCTCAACCAGACCTGCACCTAGAACTTGGACTCTATTGACTCTCTCACACACCCACACACATACTATAACTACCTCAGATGGACACTTTCTGCACCTTTGCACATTTTGCACATTTGTTGCTCTCTCACTTTGGACACTTTCTCTGCACTGATCACTTTTCACCTGCTGCTGTACAATCCTTTACATTTTTATTTTTTTATATATTTTTTATATTTTTAAATGTTTCATATTTTATATTTCATATTTATCTTTTTCTTTCTGTTCTTTTTATAATTTTAAATTCTCTGTTTTTATATCTATATTTCATATTTTTATCTTTATCTATATTTTTATATCCCATATCTTTATTTTATATTGTATATTTCTTAAAGTTTACTATTTTAGATCCTTTTATTCTATATCATATATTTTATACTCTTATTTTTATCTCTCCTTTTTATTTCCTTATTAGCGTCTTTATTTTTACTTTGTTTATATGTCTTATTCAAAATTCAAATTTTATTTATCACATACACAAACATACACAGTATGACATGCAGTGAAATGCTTTGTATGACTGATCCATTGAAGAATAAGACATATAAACAAAAGACACTAGTAAGCAAAATAAAGGATCTAAAAATTGTAAACTAAGAAATATACAATATAAAAAAGATTTTTTGAATTTTAGAAAAATTAGAAAATTTGAATTTGAATTATTCTTCCAAGGATCGGCTGTACAAAGCATTTCACTGCATGTCATACTGTATATGTTTATGTATGTGATAAAGAAAATTTGAATTTGATTTTTAGTTAATATAACGCGGTCAGATCACTTCAGAATGACCTACTCTATGCTCACAACAAAGATCAGACAATTTTACTGTGGAGTTTTTAATAATCTTTATTCAAAGTTACGATATCTGGCAATATAAGTGTACCAGGAAGCAATACTTAATCCATTATAAAATGGAAATCTTCAAATGTTAGTAGATGAAACCATGTTAGATCACTTCAGAAAGACGTACTAGGAAAGACACACCAGGAGTTATTAAAAGTTCAGCTGGATTGAAAATGCGTGTGTCATTAGTGATCGAATCTCTCTTCAGGGAGTCACATGACATCATTTGACTCAGTATGAAGAGTCGAGCCCTAGTCTCAGAATCAGGTTTTATTCGTCTTTGCTTTATAAGTATTTTTTACACACACAAGGAATTTGATTCCGGATGTTTGTGGCTCTCATTACAGACCAACATAACGCACTTTACATTTGTTAAAGACAAAATACTATACACATTAAGTACAAAACATTCAGAAACTTTACACATGGGGGGGTATCCTAAGTATGTAACAGCTGTACATAAAGTGTACATAAAGTGACCATGGTGTGTGTCACATATATTATACTATAATAAATAGTATACTATAAAAGGTAGCAGTAACAGGAATGTGCAGTGAGTTTGGAGGAAGCATGGTGGTATTTTTACACAAAAATACAAAACCAGATGTTTGATTAGTGCAAATAGCAAATAGTGGTAATGTACAGAATGGTGTATGAATACTGGTGTTGGTACTTTTTACAGCAGATTGCACTGTTTATGAGGGTGATTGCCTGTGGAAAGGCAGTGCGTGGCAGTTTTGGTGTATAGACTTCTGTAGCGCCTGCCAGAAAGGAGAAGTTAAAAAAGGTTGTGTGCTGGGTGTGAGGGGCCTGTAAAGGTTTTTCCTGCCTGTTTCCTGGTTCTTCTAGAATACAAGACATGGAGTTGGGGAGGGGAGCTCCAATGATACTTTCTGCCGTTTTTACAGTATTCAAGTGTCCTTTTTTGTGGCGGCTCCAAACCAGACACTGATGGATGTGCACAGGACAGGCTCAGCGACTGCAATATAGAATTGTTTCAGCATCTCCTGTGGCAGACCATACTTCCCCATTTGGCGCAGGAAGTACATTCTCTGCTGGGCCTTTTTGAGGGTGGGGTTGATGTTGAGATACCATTTCAGGTTGTGGGAAATGGTAGTGCCCAGAAACCTGTAGGACTCCACGGTTGACACAGGGTTGTTGGATATTGTGATGGGGAGCAGTGTTAAAATCTGAAGTCCTGATGTCCACTGTCATCGCCACAGATTTTAGCATGTTCAGCTCCTGCACCAGAGCACCAGGCGATTCACCCCACTGCCTATATGCAGACTCTTAGTGTCATGTGCAAAATTCAGGAGTCTGGCAGCTGGGTCCTTGGATGTGCAGTCATTAGTATACAGTGAGAATTGCAGTGTGGAGAGGACACATCCCTGCGGAACACCAGTGCTGACTATCTGTATGCTAGAAGTAACTTCTCCCAGCCTCACCTGAAGCTGGTGCTCCAGTAACATATTGCAGGGGGTACAGTAAGATGTAGGAGTTTGGGGGAGAGGATGTCTGGGATTATTGTATTAAAGGCCAAACTAAAGTCAACACACAAAATTCTCATTAGAGATGTTGCAGGATGTAGTGCAGCTCCATGTTAACTGCCCCATGTTGACCTGTTTGCTCGGAAGGCAAACTGAAGGGGACGGCTAACAGCTGCTCTGTGATGTTCTGAGATCACTTAAACTCCAGATGTGTTGTGCTTCATGAAGATTTCAGAGCTTCACTGAAATGACTCCACCATTGCTAGGATCCTGGGGCATCTAGAGAAGTACCTGCTGCAGTTGGATTTTGCCTCATGAAGTTTGAGTCTGGTTCTTCTCAAGGTTTCTTCCTCTTCCATCTAAGGGAGTTTCCATCTAAGGGGGTTCCATTAATATTAATTTACTAATATTTGTAAAATTTCCTTCAAATGTTTATTATGCCCATGTTGTGTAAAGCTGCTTTGAGACAATGTCCATTGTTAAAAGCTCTATACAAATAAAATAAAATTTGAATTGAATTGAATGTTCTTTAGGTGGGACAATACAAGTTGCTCAAAGGAGTTCCTGACTACAGATGTTTGAGCAACAGGACTGTAATCATTCAGACCTGTGTTGAAGGGTTTCTTGGGGACGTGAAGATCATAGTCAGTTGGTCAGCACATTTTGAGACATTCTAAAAAAGTCCACAAAGTTTTGACCCAGGATTTATTTGAAATAGCTTAAAAAATAGCTTAATGAGTTATGCAATATATCATGTGCCAGACAGCAAAAACAATATAGTTATATATATACAAAATACAGTTTGGCTCATGGCATTAAGTCATATTTTGCGGATTTGCTAATTGAAACATAATCCTTCAAGTGTTTCAAGTTTTAAAGGTAGACCTTGCCATACATGGGCATTTTTTTTAAATATATGCTTATTTTTAAGCATATTTGGGTTTAATGTACCCTTGTGACTATGGTTTTATCGCCCTCTATCGGTCATAACTAGAAACCGCTTGGGATGTACTGACGCATGATATTCCATTTTATGTTCTTTTTAAATACGATTTTTTTTTCACATTCATTTTGTCCTGATTTTACGAAGTGACATTTCAAACCACTCATAAAATGTGTTTCTAAGCAACAAAGATCCTCTATTCACAATTTGATGGGGCAAACAGTAAAACGGAGAGGAAAAAAGTAATGTTTTAAAGTTTTTAGTGAAGTTTGTATATGTTTTCTTCCTGTCATTTATTCCTGGTTTTTTGTTTTCTCAGATGGGGAAAATCTGCAGAGAATTTTCCATTCACGTTTTTCTTTTCATCTTTTTACATACTTTATGAAAACAAAAGAATAAGAGTAAAAAAAAAATTAGGATATTTTTGGGTACAGTCACAGAATGTTGTACATTTTTGTGATTTTCTATTCCAGAGTATGGAGACCCTATTAATGTGGAGGTGAGAAACAGACTGTGAGCAATCAAGAAACCAGCATGCAGAAACCCTCAGGGTCCATTTTCTGTACCGCTTATTCTACACAGGGTCACAGAGAACCTCAGGAAGCTTGGAAAACAACCCAAGGTTCAGCCAGGACAGGATGGCAACTCATCCCAGAGCTCAATCATGCACACGCCTACACACCTATTCACACACTACAGACAATTTAGAGAATTGGAGAACCCGTAGGAAACCACTGAAGCATGAACACCTGCCACAATATTAACACTTAATTTATTCTCACCATTTTAGAGAGAAACTCATCAAGCCACCTAAAATATATAGGTGAGAAACACAGCCTGACACTGGGGAGTTTAAGAGGTGTAAAGAGAGGAGGACAATCTTCTTTGTGTATTCTGCACTCTCCTTATTTTACTTCCTATTTCTCAGAATAAACCTAAACTTTTGTATATTTGTAAAAAGTATTTGTGTTTCTTTTTTTTATTTTTTATTTTTATGATGTGGTTAAAACATTTTGTCTGAAGGTACAACACAGGAAGTTGACAGTCATATGTTAAAATTGATGTATTACTAATGAGATTACTCATGAATCGGATTTCTATATGTTTTTACAGAGACTACTTTGACTGCAAGTGTAAAATTTGTGCTATACTGATGTCCGAAAGAAATTTGCTTCAGAGCCTTCATGGTCCTTAGAATATTCTTGCCTACCATAAAAGTGCAATGCATCTATTATGCAGTGCAACATCAACAGAGCACTTTACCAAGCAGTACAATCATGAATTTATTAAAAAGGGATGAGGTATGTGTTTGAAGTTGAAGTTCTTTTTATACATTTTCTACTGAAACCACAACTGATTCAATCAAATAAAAATGCTGTTTTCTGTTAATTTAATCTATTTTACTCTGCTACTGGAATCCACAATTAATTAAAAGAACAGAGCCAGCAGGTAGCACAGGAATGAGGGTGACATCAGGTTATGACAACTCCACCATTAAGAAAGTAGCAGAATATATGAGGAAACACTGGTATTAGAACAGTCTTGTGGAACACCAAACTTTACTTTTGTATGTATAAAGTACACAGCTTTTCAAAGAGATATCTATCAACCAGATGAGATCTGAGCCAGGAAAGGGCTGATGATCAGCAATGATTAATGATGCTGACTGAAACAAGTATGATTTAACAAGCTGTTTTGTTCAAATATATTTGGAGATTTTAATGAAATGTGCTAATAAATATACAGTATTAAAATACATCATCATAATCATCATTATTAACATTATTATAGCAGCATTATTTTGACCTAGAAGAAATCAGAAGTAAACTGTAAATATGTAAAATCTTGAGCCAAAATGTTGAACACAGTTACTGTGCTGTATATGGGAAAGAAATTTAGGAAAGCTGACTCATCTTGCTCTTTCAGGAGAGTCAATCCCAATAATAAATTAGAGAGCCAGAAAAGGAGCCTGCATTGTAATGTCAAAGCTGCAAGCTCAACGAAAAACCTCGCTTCAGAACCTTGGAGAGCGTTCGGTTGCTGGGCGTCAGAGCAAATCCATGTTCAAGTTTCTTGCCAACTTTTTTTTTTATTTTCTTTTATTGTATGGTAATGTGGTTTCATGCAGTCATATCCTACAATAATTGTACACTCAAACGTTTAACTATATTCAATTCAATTTATTATAATTGCACTTGTATAGAGCTATTCTTTACAGAAACTCCTAGAGTAGACTTGAGTGACATGGAGTGTAGAGTCCCCGAGATGACATCTGGAATTGAGAACATTGAGTTGATCTTCTCTTGGGTGACTGGGAAACTGGGATTGTAAAATAATTACACTTATGCAAGTGTATTATAAAGTCAAACCGCAGTAAGTGTAATGAAAATATGTTTGGTATGATGCGCGTCATATTTTTTATAATTACAGCAGGTCTACCGCTTAGGTTTGAATAAGGACGAGACTAAATCATAAAGATTTTAAGAGAGAGCTGTAAGCAAATGAAAAATGCACAGGTTTGATAAATAAATATCATGGTGCACTGGACTTTCTATAAAACACCACATTAAATCATATTTTGAAGCTTAAGTAGTTTTTAGTTTTTATAATGCATTTGTATTTATTTATTTTGCTGGAACGGTAATGCAAGAGGTATCATTTTGGTTTTGTCCCTGAGCTCTGGTTATACTGTATGCTTAGAGTTTCGTATGTTTTTCTATAGGAATCCTCTGGGTCCTCCGGTTATAATAATAATAATAATAATAATAATAATAATAATAATAATAATAATAATAATAACAATAATAATAATAATAACAACAACAATAATAATAACAATAATAATAACAACAATAATAATAGTTATTATTATTGTTGTTATTATTATTGTTGTTGTTGTTGTCGTTGTTGTTGTTGTTGTTATTTGGCAAAAATGTTTTCCTGATTTTCAATCTAAAACATGGGTAATTTGCTTTGTAGTGTCAGGGACATTTGTGTATACGGGTATTTTTTCCTCTAAATATAATTGATTGCACTCGCGTGAGTTTTTTCAATGAGCAGACATTCAGGTAACGCTGCGTGGCTGCTGATGCGCGCGCTCTACGTTCAAGAGTGACGCAGCGGAAGCACCGGCGCGTGCAGCGGACCATAACAGGCGCAAAGGAAGGGGAAAAAACCGCGCACGCTTTATAGAAATATCATCAGCACAGAGCGCTGGATTTTTTTTATTATACTCAGGACGTCCGTTGATGTGCACAATCGTAACGGTAAGATGGCAAAAATGCTTATTTCTGTGTTAATTCTGAGATATTATTCGACGTGTTGACTGTCTCATGGTGGCTGCACGCGGAGACAAGAATTTGTTCATTTTCTTCAGAATAGGCCTCGCGACATGTTTACTGTGTAAGCACAAGCATAGCTTGGATAAATGTTTGGAATCGTTTAGCATTTAATCCTGTATTTTATGTATATTTCGGTAGTCCGTGTGTGTATAGAGATTCAATGATATTCTCTCTCTCTCTCTCTCTCTCTCTCTCTCTCTCTCTCTCACACACACACACACACACACACACCCCTGGTGAGGACCATTGGCATAATTTGTAGTCCAGCTAATTAGGACTAATGCTATGCTAACTCGCACTCAATCCTTATCCTCGATAACCAAAAGCCTTTTGCCACGTTTTCCAATTTGATTTTTGTTTTTAGAATAAACAAATGAATAAACAATTAAATAAAAAAAGCAGCAGCTTTCCCTGTGGGGACTAGCAAAATGTCCCTACAGTTTCATATTTGTCAAATTCTTCTATCGTTTGTAACTTTGCTCTTACAAAGATATAAACAGGTACACACACATTAAGGCTGCAGTGAAGACCTAGAGTGTGAACCAAATAATAGCCTATTAAATACAATTCGTTTTGGTTACTCACTTTAAGATTATGGTAAGTAAATGGCACATCTGGGTTGAGATACAGTACATTGCTATGTCTGCACACCCCTATTAAAATTGCAGTTTTTTGTGATGTAAATAAATGTACTCAAGACAAATCGTGTCAGATCTTTTTCCATCTTTAATTTGCTGCAGCAACCAATAAAATCCAAGTGAAAAACAAACAGAAATGATTTAGGGGAAAATACCTTATGGAACAATAACTAGGTTGCATAAGTGTGTGCACAGCTTATAGCTAATACCTAGGGTTAGGGTTAGCAGCACTGATCACTCTTTTTAGGTAAGATGTTTTTCTTTGCTATCAGGAGATCTTCAGTGCATGATAATATTTAGATTAGAGTGGGCCATTTCTAAACATTGAACTTCTTTCTTTCTTATTTCTCATTTGGTCATTGTCAAGCTAGAAGATTATAATTTTCTTCCTGGTTGCCATATGACATTAAAAGTGGGCATGATTTACATTAATTGTGACAGTTTAACAACTGCATACCAGCATAAAAGCATTAAATTAGTCATTAAATTAAACCCCATTTAATAGCACTAGTTAAAATGCTATGGATGTTAGACGTTATCATTATTCATAGCTATGGAAAACGATCCTTTATATGTTGAATGACAATATACTTCAGTAGATTTTCAGCATTAACTCAAAACTTTAATTAAATTTTAAATATCCACACATCACTTTTGGAGGTTAGTAAAAATTAGCAAAAGGATTATATCTTTGCAGTTTCATGTCATACAACCAGATGTGCCAGGTGTGAGATCTGAAAGCAGACGTTTTTTTTTAAAAGAATGAATATGAACACACCAGCACTTGTCATCAGCTTTGTGTTGTCAGTGAGTCAATAGTGCACACTGCAGTAAGATAATGCTAGTGATGTGTTTGTATAGCTGCTGATGTTGACAAGGACACACAAACACATCAGGGTGTGGCATTGACGTTAATAATCAGTAGCACAGTACAGGCAGCGTCATGCAGTAAAACGGGAATTAAATAAAAAAAATACTGTAATTTATTACTGTAATTAATGAAGAAATGATAAAGAAATTGGTTAATCTGTTATCTCAGAAGTGTATTTTGTATCTGCAGTTTGTCAGTTTTTCACTTAAATCTAATTGAATCAACGTAAGTTTTAGTGTTGGAGCTTTGTAGAAATAGAGGCTTCTTTAAATCTTCAGAAATTCACTTCCACATGTTTAACCAATAGAGACCATTTTATCCCCTTGAATTTATCTTAACTCAAATTTTAAGAATTGTATTTTAAATATATTGGAAGTCAGGAAATGTTAGAGTAGGAGTGAACATTTATAAGTCAAATACATGCAGTGCTGCAGCTGTAATTTGTTTGCTCTGCTCTTTTTTCCTTCATTATAGGCCATGAAAGATTGTGTTTAGCCTTTTAAGTAAAAGGATGAGATATTAATTATGCAACTTTTTCATCAGAACCTGCTCAGGATGAATGCGAAGTCTGCAAATGCAACATCTATAAATTATCAGGAGGATCCATTACCTGTTTATCCTGATTGCCTTGATCCATATGGCCGAAATCAATAGACAGTCTATACTAGACATGCCATTACACGGCCTAGAATGGTGAAGCATCGATCCGATACCGAGCATCTGAGACTGATGTTAACCTGAAACACTTTAGCTATTTAATATATTGGAGGGATGAGGAGCTTTAATTTGAACAAAACCTCACACATCATATTGTAGTTGAAATTGTCAGGAAAAACAAAGGAAAAATAAAATAAAATGGTAGACCCAATAGCGGGAATAGCGTTTGTTAAACATAAGACAGATTAACACTGGAGAAAAACGGCGCAGAAAAAGAAACTGAAACTTAACTACACAAACATGACAGACAAAAACAAAACAAAGACGAGGATTACAAAAATCGCGGCAAAAACCACGCAGCAGGCTTAAATAACAGACACATGATTACACACATAAGGAACAGGTGTGCAGAAAGGGGACGGAGCAAGGCAAAGGCGGGGCAGACACGTGAACAGAAAACAGGACATAAACAAACATGACAGTCCCAAATTGTCCCAGATCCTGACAGAAATTAAATAATGGGTGATATAACTAAAGGATGGTATATCCAAAAATAATTGGAAAATGCTTGGTTGTTTTATGACCAGGTGTGTACTATTCCCTCATGAATTCACTTATAAGTAATTAGATAAAAGGTCCAGAGTTGATGTCAAGTGTAAAAGCTGTAAAAGCTGAAAAATTGTAGCAAAACTATCAGAGAGATAGCAAAAACATCATGTGTGCCCAAATCAAAATACTGTGTTTGGTACGTTCCTAAATGATGAAAACAATGCACTGGTGATCTCAGGGAGTCTAAAAGGCCGTGGAAGACACTGTAGAATTGAGAAGATTTCTTTTCCCTGTTGAAAAAAAAACCCTGTTGTCCTGAGATGGTTGAATGGATCCCAGGTATTTATGGCTAGGAGTTAAAAAAGAGGGCAAAATTGGCACACACTCTTACCTGTCAGTCAAAGCAAATCATGGACAAACTGGCGGGTGGGAGAACATGGCAAAAAAAAAAAGAGTATCTCTGTCCAAGTCAACAATCAAGAGATGGACAGGTTGCTGCAAGGTGTAAACCACGGGTAGGCCTCAAAATCAGGAATATCAGAATAAAGTTTGTTTAAAATATGATTGTTTCTGTGCATGTTCTCCTTGTGTCAGTTTGAGTTTTCTTCCAACTCCCACAAACATGCTAACAGACTGAAGAGACGTTACTGTATTATAATAATAGCAGGAATACAAGGATTATTTGCTGAATATAGTTAGTGTTGTTTTTGTGCATGTGAAGTAGAATCAGATCGTATACTCTGCCTTGACTCATGGGTTGATGATACCTTCATACATTACATACTTGTATATTGTTAGAATCCAGGCACGTATACAATCATAAACATTTTTCACGCAATTAGAGGCGTATCTTAAAAACATTAGCTTGTATTTGCACAGTAATATAAAGCATACTGTATGAGGCACAAATTTGGCTTAAGTTAAGTATAAACATTTGCTTAGAGCGCTTAACCTTAATGCCTTCATGTAGATGTTGCCAAACAGTAATAAAAGCAGAGATCCTGTCTTCTCTCTCTCTCTCTCTCTCTCTCTCTATGTCTTTATGTTTATAGTGGCCAGGACGATGTCTTATTTTATCCTGAAGTAAAGTCGAAAAGTGACTGGAAAGCTATGATGCTAGAAGTCATTTTGGACTAGCGTCCCTAAAGAATCAAACTGAGCAGCTGGTTTAGACTACATCTGTAAGTATCCTTTGTGTGTGCTTTGAGTCTATATGAGTGTATGTGTGTATTTTGGAGTAAATGCATACAAGTAACAAACCACGTATTTTCTGTATTATATAATCTGAAAAATTAGGTAGGTTGCATTCATAATATGCCTAATTTATTCCCAATCGGATTACAGGCTATGATAATCATCTTAAAACGTGTGTGATGAGAGCAGCTTATAGCAAGTTTGGTTCTGATAAACTATTGATTTGGAACATTAATTGCCTAAGACACCAAAACAGCCTACAATACAAGACAATGTGATCTTGTGTGGCTAACATTGTCACTGCATATCTCTGGTTGTGATACCTACTTTTTCCTCTTGTTTTCTTCAGGAAATTTCATGTGTTGTTGTTACAGTACATACTTTCTTTCTGAAGGTTGCACTGCAAAATATCACTTGTTTGCAAAACATAGGAATGAGATTATTTTATAGGATCTTGGAGATTTTGGCCTATAGATTTTATATAGTATAAGTTAAATCAAGTTCCTCAATCAGTAGTTTAATGAGTTTTAGTTAGCCTGTGCTAATGGATGGACTCATTTATTCTATTCATCAGTGGTTCTATTGCTACTGGTAATATTTTTTAAGGAAATTCATCAGCGTTGGATCAGAACTCTAATCATGATGTAAAGTATTCTAATAATTGTGAAAATGTTATAATGGCAAGATGAATCAAGGTAAATGGCTGAACTGTTTTCCACCTTTAGTGTTACCACACTAAACTACCAACAGAAAGTGAAAAACAAATAGAAATATTGAAAGAAACTTGCAAAATATGGACTTAGTCAGAGATTGATTACTACAATTGATTATATGTAATTTAATAATTTTTTTTCCTGCTTAGATAATACATAACTATTACATTCCTTTCAAGTTCCTTTCTAGGTTCAACACAGCTGCACATGTTTGGCCTGCATGGCTCGCGCAGCCTGGAATAACACGGGAATTTTAGCGATTGCGCAACAACACAACAATACAAGAACATGTGCACTTGCTTATATTCGTTCTTTACTTGTACAGAGTGGTAGGTTCTGACCTAGTTTTCCTAGCTCCAGTTTAGCACATAACATCATAGCTACTACTTATAACACAGGAATATGTGATAGGTCTCAGGAGACATACTGTATCTGAGTCTAGGAATAGCTCAATCAAATTAAAGGCTAATTTTGGAGAAATTGGATTAATGTAATCTCTTTGTATAAAAAAAAAGGTTTATTAGTTACTACCTTGTCTAATGAATTGCGCAGTTTCTCAGATTCTTTACAGTGTCTGCTTTTCTGTTTTTCCAGTCATGATGGTCCTGTTTCTGGTGGCAGCGCATCTTTTAGCAAACAGTTCCTCACATGCGAACTGGACCGCAGGTAGTTCAGTCCATGCTTTAGTTTTCCTCAAAGCGCATTTGGCTGAGTTGTGTTAAACATGTCTGTGTTAAATCTAATAAACCTTTGTCGTTATTGTTTTTTTTCTTCACATCAGAGCCTCCTGCTCTTCAGGGTTCCCACATCCTACCTGCTGCTCTGGTAATTTCTCTTCTTCTCATCATCTTCATCCTCTTGACAGTCTACCTGCTCAGGTAAAGCACACGCACACAACTCACACAACTCCTAATCGGGTTACTTGTTTAGGATGGGAAGTAACCTGCTTGTGTTTGAGTAAATGTCAACATCATTAGTTTTCATTTCACATGTTTAGCCTTAGTGGTAGGGAGACACTGTGGGACACACAAGAGATGAGACACCTCACTGTACCGTACATAATAGACCCAAAATAATAACAATAAGAAAAATCTCTGGGGAGTCGTTTATGGTTGTGTTCTCCGTGTGCGTTTGTGGTGATGTAAGTTGAACCCAAATGCACCAGGGTTCTATAGACTCTGAAACCTGACCTCGAGTGGGGGAACTGGGAACAAATACACTCGTTTTGATTTATTTAACCCAGACCTTGAACTGAAATTGCAAACCCCAACATTCATACTGCATTTTGTGCTACTTTAACTGGGACTCGAATGAACATTCATCTGTGTGTGTGTGTGTGTGTGAGTGTGTGTGTGTGGCCTTACCCAGCCAGTCTAACAGCTGTCTGTGGAATAAATGCAAAAGCAGTTGTTCTAGCTAGTTCTAAAGTCTTTAGCTCTCAGCTGCTGTGTTGAATCAGAACTCTGTCTCCCATGAGAAAGAACAGCTTTAAATGGTGTGGTCTTTTATCCATTGTTTTCAATTATCCAAATATTTTTTAGATGATTTGCATGTGCTTTTTTTTTTTTTTTTTTAAATTCATATTCATTTTGACTTTTTAATGATTTATTAGGTTCAGACATCAAAGGAAGGACCTTGTCACTTCAGTTGACAAAAAGCTACCCAATGGCTTCCTGGAAGACCAAGGTAAGATCAAATCTGCTATTTTGGGGTTGTGTTTTTTCCTTGCTGTGTTATTTTGATGTGGACACAACACACACTTGTAATATGTGACATAGCAGATAAAAGTAAGCGAAAGCCTGGAAGCAAAGGAACAGATTGAGGTTTAAAGGCAGTATAAAATGGTGGAATTGGTCAGTAAGTTCATTAAGGAAGAGATAAATGTGTTAAGTTCATATCAAATGAAAACCATCATATCTTTTTATTTGATCCTCTCCTCTATCTCTGTGTCTCTCAGAACAAACCGTGGTGCTCCTCCCCAGATCTCCCTCTCCATCCAAGCACTACTTCCCTATCCCGCTGGACTCCCTGGAGGAAGAGTACCGCCTGCGCATGGCAGACGATGGCAAGCTGTTCAGAGAGGAATTTAATGTATGAACGCATTCTTCAGCTTGCCCTCTTTCGTCTCCATTCACTTTCTCTGACTCCCTTTCATCTCTACAGTACTTTCATTAACTCACGTTTGTTCACAGTCTTTGCCTTGCGGGTTCGGCCGTGGCACATTCGAGGAAGCGAGCAGAGAAGAGAACCGAGAAAAGAACAGATATCCAAACATTCTTCCATGTGAGTCATAACCACCACACAAAGGAATCCGAGCACAGAACAGCATTCGATTCTATGATAAATTAAAAATCTGTGTATTATTCTGAACAGATGATCACTCCAGAGTGTTGCTTTCGCACATAGATGCCCGTTTGTGTTCGGACTACATTAACGCCTCGTACATAGATGTGAGTACATTCTTCCTTCTTGTTACTATAGATGTAATTATAGATTTAAGTAATTGGACAGACTGAACAATTATTATTATGTGCATGTTTTTGTTTAGGGTTACAAAGAAAAGAACAAATTCATTGCCACTCAAGGTAAGCTTGGAACTATAGCTGTTCTTTATGCTATACTTTTGTATGCATACTAAAACTGTGTATGTTTACAGAACAGTCAAATTAGACTACTGGAGAAAAAAGTAGGATCTGTGCCCCTGACTTAACCCCTTGCTTGTAAGAAGCAGGTGAAGGTTATAGCAGATTAACCCCAGGTCATAGGAAACAGGAAAACGTGAGTGACTTAACCCCAGGTCATAAGAAGCAGGTGAATGTGATATATTTAGAAGAGGATCTCCTCATAAACCTGGCTTATACCTCACCCTTCACACAGAAATCTCACAAATGTCTCTAAATAGTGCTGAACTATATTATGTCTAAGATCTTAATATTAATCTGCAGACTTTTGGTACTACCGCCTCACTGAGGCTGAACTATTTGGGTAAATGTGACCCAAATTGAAAATTCCAGTTCCAGGCCTGTATTAATCCTTTAAAAAAAACTACTTTAAGTTATTGACTAATTAATTACAATCTTGTTCTTCATGAAAATGAAGGATCAAAGCAGCAACAACTTCAGCATGTATTTATCAATGATTAGTAGCTGGATTTATGTTTCTGGTAGTTGTTTTTGTTTTTCAAATTATTGGTCTAGCTCTAAGTCTAGTGTGAGAGTGCCCAGAATCTCCAGCTGGCAATCAAACCCTCCACTCATCCACACCCCCTCACAGCCAAACGACAAAAAAGAACTCTGATCGTTGAGTCTTGTTTGCTTTCAATCTCTCTGTACTGATCTGCCAGTATATTGTATATTATATATTTCTATATTTCTATGTACACCATATAAAAATCCAGTAGATTTCTATGTAGCTCAGTAGCATGAATGAAGAAATGCTATTTAAACACAGTGGAAATGATCGAGGCTTTATGTGATGCATCTGGACGTGAACTGAACTTTAGAATGAAAGGAAATCTTTGATAATTTAGCTAAGCTAAGTACTTCAAGAGAGCACAAACAGATTAACAGGGCTTTGCTTTGCCTTGCTAACACCAGTGTGGAACCTGTTTATGAAGAACGTACTTATCTCTGTCACACACAAGGTGCTGTATCTTTTGAGTACCAACTTGACCTCGGCTCTCAGCACAGATAACGCTCTAATACTTATCACTTGTTCACTGAATAGCTCTGCTTTGTTTTCATGCACAACACACAAGGTGAATGAAACATACTCGCTTGTTTTAGTGGGTGTAATGTTCCCCTTTATAACCTAAGAGGATACTTAATAAGAAGAAACCTGCTGGATGATTCAAAGCATTTGCAATTTTGATATAAAGCCAGTTAATCATTCCTCACAATGTAGGTAAGACTCACCTCACCCTGAGAAAAAAATGGCATCCTTCATCACAGCTTTACCAGAGAAAAAAAATCTACAGTATGTGATGTGATGCCAAGTTATCTAGATGTCTAGAAATGAACAACAGCTAGTAGTTGGTGTAAGTGACCTTTCATCTGGGGGTTTCAGCAATTATCAAGATTATAACACAGAAACACACTTTACACAGCATACAGATAAGAAGAGTGAATGTACGAGTGAATTTACTGAATGTCAAGACTTTCTGTTCTAGGTCCAAAACCTGAGACAGTGGCTGATTTCTGGAGAATGGTTTGGGAGCACAAATCTGCCACCATAGTCATGTTGACTAATGTACGGGAGAGAAAAGAGGTAAAACTCATAAATACAACATGCACTTTCCCTTCTGAGCTTGTTTGCTGTGGCAGTGCCACAATGGTAAATGGTGGGGCATCACCATGTGTTTCTAGGAAAAATGCTGTCAGTACTGGCCAGAGCAGGGCTGCTGGCTGTACGGATGTGTGAGGGTGTCTGTGGAGGATGTAACAGTGCTGGTAGACTACACTATCAGAAAGTTCTGTGTGCAATATGTAAGTCTGAAAAAAAAAAATAACAAAACAAATGAGAAGAATTGCACAAACACACATACACACACACACATACACATATATATATCTTAATGATGTCCACATGTTAAAGCAGTCTCGTATGTGAATTCTAGCAATCTCCAGAAGGCTGCAGGTCCCCGAGGTTGGTCACTCAGCTCCATTTCACCAGTTGGCCTGATTTCGGTGTGCCCCTCTCCCCTATCGGTATGCTCAAGTTTCTTAAGAAAGTGAAGAGCGTTAACCCAGCACACGCCGGACCCATCATAGTTCACTGCAGGTAACTGTGGCCATCAATACAAACATTCTTCATCTTCATGTAAACATAAATATGCAAATTTCTGTGGCATATCATACTGATTCTGTGGACCAGTTGTGCACATGTTATAAGCTCTAAGCCTTCCTTCAAGGCAGAAGCAGATCCAGAGTTACTAGCACACAGAGCATGAAGTTTGAAAGTAACTAGGAAACATGGAAACTGACTGCCTCAATGCATTCTTAATAAAGCTAATAAGAAGCAAGCATTATGACACGTGTCAAACACAAGGCCTGAAATAATTTTTTGGCCCGAAATCCGCACACCTGGCAACGCTCAAACAGTCGCTTAGATACCATCTGACATCCACTGAAATGGTTGTTGTGGAGAAAATTCAGAAACCTATAATATTATTTTAATCAATTTGAGCACTAAATTTTCTCACAATGAAACTGTAATCACAGATTGTTCTGTAATCTAATGATTGTTCTAGTGCTGTGCACTCTGGTGGGGATTGATCTGTATGGACAGGCCATGACTCAAGTGATTGCTGTGGTTAGGGCTGCCTGGAGACTGTCATGTCATCTGTGAATTACTGGTGCACCAGTCAGCTTTGTGGTCGGGTCTTTATCAGCGATCATTTGAAGTCTTCGGCAGGAATGAATTAGCGTTAGGTCTGTGGTAAACTCGGAAATTGCGCTGACCTGTTAGTTCCTCAGGAGCTCTTGGTTTCTTAATTCCACTGGACTATAAATCAGTTCTGCATCCGGTTCCTCTCAAGATTTGTTCCTCATATCATCTCAGAGTTTTTCCTCTCCACCATCACCTTAGGCTTGCTAGATGGTGTAAATTGTTAGAGATGTATAGAAACTAATTTTAAACTTTTTAAACCTAATTTTCTATTCTTTCTTTACTTGTATGTATGTAAAGCGCTATATTAAAAAATGTATATTAAATTGAAAATTGAATTGAATATAAGATTTACATTATACTGCCATCCTGTGGTGAGATAGTGTCTGTGCACTGCACTTTAACTCTTTGGATCCTGTGTCTTATTTTCATGTTAAATGTTCTTTTTTTGTGATTTAACTTTTTATACTCTACTTCCCACCTGTGTACTTGCCCCAACTGTTACCCATAGCGTCCCATGTTACAGTACTGTTTGTTAATTTATTTTAAAGCAAATTGTTCTTCATAAGTATACCAGTCATTTCTAACAAGTTTTTGTTAACTGAATCCAGTTCCAAGGTGAGAATGTCTAAGGTGATCTGGTACAAAGAAGGTACAAGTTTTAAGCATTTCTGTAAATCTCCCCTAAATTTCTAGCGCTGGCGTTGGAAGGACCGGGACCTTCATTGTGATTGACGCCCTGATGAACATGATGCATGCCGAAGGCAGAGTCGACGTCTTTAACTTTGTATCACGAATACGAAACCAGCGCTGCCAGCTTGTACAGACGGATGTAAGACTTGATTCTTATTGGAGATTTCACACCCCCACCCCCCCCCCCCCC
>JAOTRN010000002.1:3798645-3812499 GCA_028566695.1 Bagroides melapterus
CCCCCCCCCCCCCCCCCCCCCCCCCCCCCCCCCCCCCCCCCCCCCCCCCCCCCCCCCACCTCAATAATGTAATCAAATTGACCAGCACCTATACCCTGACCCCAAACTCCAGCCCAACTACTGGCACCAAATGTGCCTAAAGGTTGATTTGCCAATTGTTTGAAAACTTTAAAGTATAAGCAGAATCCCTGGGGAGATTCTTAGAGTAAAATGAATACATCCATTCTCTGTTCACAATAATTGTTGCTGTAATAATTCATTCAGTTTGTTACTGACGTCACATAATGCTACACAGCCCTCACTGCTTATTTCACTCTTCCTCTGAACATAGCACAGTTTTTGAGGATGTGCACAGATAGACACAAGTTAATTAATACTTTTATCTGAGGTCCGGGGAATGTGGATGTAGCTGTGGAAGCCGCTGTAAATGCGCAGACTGCTTTCGGTCAGGATGTATTCCCTCAGAGGTCCATTCAGAGAGAAAGACCCACTCCAGTCCACGAAAACTGTGGTCAGGTTGCTCTGCACTACAAATGGCTCCTTATACTGTGGCGCTACAACACAAAAGGCACCAACAATATGAGCTACCTAAAAGGTTTAGGCTAAATTGTCTATGACCTGTACACTGAGAGAGAGAGAGAGAGAGAGAGAGAGAGAGAGAGAGAGAATGAATACCTTCTATTAGTGTAGTGATGGATATCCAACCAGATGTTGTGCTTCCCATGTTGTTGTAAGACACTACACAGACTTCATATGTGGTGTAGGGATGGAGTGCAGTGACGTTGAGACTCAGACCCTTCCCAAAAAACCTGGTCTCTGCTGGCCCTACAGAACAAGGCAATGGCACCGGTTGCAGAGGTTGGGGACAAGCTGTCCGCACTAAAAGCTCACAGCTACAACAGAAGGACAAAATGACATAATGATGAAACAATTTACCTCTACCTAACAGGCAAAAGTAAATGTTTTGTAACCAAAAGTTTACCAAACGTTCAAAGCACCTTTCAATAATGCCATTTGGCTGCAGGGGTTCATCCCACTCGAGTAAAGCTGATTGGGAGGTGAGTCTAATGAGTCGGGGTGGAGGTTGCTGGGATGGAACAGAGGCCTGAGTGCGGAACTCACTCACAGGGCCACGACTGCAACACAAGAAGCAAGTGCATGCCTCCACCCTGACAGAGTAGGTGGTGAAGGGCATAAGGCCATGCAATGTCTGCTGCCGAGATGTCCCCTCTGACAACTATGCACAGAAATAAAGAAAAGTTTTGTTGAAAGTTGTAATGGATGAATGGATGAGTGGATAATGGGTAGATAAAAAAAAATGATTCATTGCCGGTTTGTCTGAATAGATAGAAAGGAGGAATGGTTGTTGTTTAGTATTTTGTTAAACCTTTTATTATGTTCATGTTCTGTAAAGCTGCTTTGAGACAATGTCCATTGTTAAAAGTACTATACAAATAAATCTGAATTAAACTGTTAGGGTTCGTTGGACGGTTAGTTCCTTTATATGTATGTATGTATGTCATAATGTATGTAGGTATGGATGGATGGATGGATGGATGTTGGTTTGATGGATGAATAGTTGGTGTGTTTTTTGCTTTATGGACAGGTGGATGGATTAAAAGCTGAATGGGTGGTTGGAGGTTTTTTGCTGGTATTGTTGATTGGTTAAATATATAGGTGTATGGTTGGCTACTGTGTTACAGGTAGAGATTTGGGTGGATGGTTGGTTGGTATGTTGGCTGGTTAGATGTAGGGGTAAAAAGATGTATGGATGGTTCTGCAGGTAGATGGTTGGTTGAATTCTCAGCATTCAGATACTTTCGATATAAAGCACTTCACACATTTAGATATCATAACAGTTTTCTACTGTCTTAACAAATCAAAGATCGAAAGTTGTGTTTCACTGCATTATAATAAACCTGGAATGGCATGTTGAATATTGTCCTGAAGATGTTGTGAGAATAGTTAGGATGTGTAATACGAATAGAATGTTTACCAGCAAGTGTGTGTCCTTTTTCTGGTCAAACACTCTGTAAATGGTGACAATGCCATTGGGCTTGGCAGGAGGACGGATGTCCACTACAGCAGATGTGGCACGGACGTGCAAAAATGTGGGAGGGCTCACTCCCTCGGGAGGAGCTGGCCCAGTCCGACCCATAGTCCAAGGGCTTCCTGTCTGACCTGCAGAGTTCACAGCCCACACCTGAAATAAAGTGACCCTTTAACAAGTTGTAATCAAGAAATCCTTACCTATGAAGTCCTACTCTCTACAGTTAGACAATATTTCATTCTCATGACATTTACATTCAGAAAGTAAATGTTATAATATTAAATAATGTTCATCCTCTACTGCAGAATTAGTTATGCAATAAGGAATACCCAAACATTATCCAAAACCAAACTACTTCTGTGGTGTTTACCATGAAGATGAATTTGATCTTTTATTTTCTATGGATAACCAGTTCACTTCAAACTCTACATTAAAATATTTAATTTTTAGTCTAACAAATGGACTGATTTTTTTTACAAAAAACATAACTTTAGCGGAATTTAATAGTTAAGCAGAGATGGACATTGGGGCTGGAACAGGTAGCACTTGGGGGTCAGTGAACCTGACTAGAAGAGAATAGAATAGAACAGAAGCCTTTATTTTATAGATACATTACAGCACAAAGAAATTCTTTCTTCACATATCCCAAATTGGGAGGTTGGGGTCAGAGCACAGGGTCATAATACAGTGCCCCTTGAGCAGAGAGAGTTAAGGGCCTTGCTCAAAGGCCAAACATTCACAGGATGGCAGTGCTGGGACCCCTGTTCAACAACCCACCAATTCAATTTATTTTATTTATTTTGCCCCACTGCCCCTATGTATGAATGTTATATGCATATAGAGGCATGATACATTCTGTCTTTCAGCAAATATTCCCTAAACCATCCACTTGTTACTCACAGGAATCTCATGCTCTCTGTGGAAACGTCACGTCCCCAAACTGCCAGGATACATTACATAGCTTCTGTCTGAGAAATCTACATGGAAATTGCATTTCTCCTTCATTAAGGGGCATGTGAATACACAGATAGGTAACGTAATCTTATTTTGGTGATGAGCCGTTGGTGTAATTAGAGAGGAGGAGCAGCAAAAGGTCAGCTGGGGTCTCCATTTGCATGAGTAAGTAATTTGTAGATTGTCAGTTGGAATCGAGGCGACAGATGGATGTTCTGGCAGATAGGGTTAAATTAGCCTCAATAATAGGCAATTAGACTGTGATCAATCAGAATGATAGATCTAAATGGCAATATGTAGGGACTGCATGCTGCACTGCATTCTTGCCTAGAGACTGATGTTGACATGGGTCAACGTGTGTGGTCACGGAAAGGCCATCTTGTCACCCTGAAGAACGAAAAGGTCAACATGGCAGGAACAAGATAAAGGATGGAAGTGAAATACAAAAATTGATGTCTTTTTGGAGATCATAAAAATTAGTAATATGTTTGTAGTAACCAAAAGTAGCTAATAGAAAGTGCATGGGGGGTAATTGAGGGAAAAAGGTAGTGTGACTAGGACATCCTCACGTCCTTGTATGTGGAGTAGACCTTTTTATTGCAGCACCAGCACTTGCATACCGAGCTGTTATTACAGTAATTAGGAGAAAATAAAAATATGTCATGTGTGAGCTCTAATGGATTTGGGTTTAAGCAGTGAGGTGAGAGTCTGCCCAGCGACAGGTTCTGAGAGAGCTCCACCACGCCCCACTCATCACTTACCAGGCCAAAAAGCAACCACTTCCAACAGAAGAGCTAATTAAAGTTCAGCATAAAAGTGTCAATAAAATATGTAGCTGCTGTTCGTGGAACAGGTTTAGTTCTGCTAAAAAAGTTGAACTGAAGCAAAATCTCAGCAAAATGAAACAAGGCAAGCATGAGTGTTCGTTAAAGATTTTCAATCACGATAGGAATTATGAGTCTGTGATCTCTTGCAAACACGAAACCTCATAATGCACTGAAATTACAAACAGGCTGGTGTTAAAGTGCACAGGTTAAAACACAGAGAGGTTCTTCTTGACACACTCAGCACTGTTAGCATTCTGTCCAGGGAGAGCAAATTGGTATTAAAAGGTCTTTCCAATGCTTGTACATATAAGAGGCAACGATGGCTAATTCGATGGCTTCGATCGTAATCAGCAGCGCAATGCCAGGCCAGAGATTAATAGCCCTGTCACCTGTCTGTTGTTGCTCAGCCCCTGTCATAAATTACCGCTCATAAATAAGATAGAACAATCAGTGAGAGTCTATCAATTTAGCCCACGACCAGCCCATGCCTCTCACACCTGACAATCAAATGCTAATGTTATTTTGCTCTAAAGGCTAGCCTGTCAATTAAGAAACATCCTTTAAAGGGGAGCAATGCTATGAATATTGGTGCTACGTTAAATACCTGTCTTTAAACTAAAGACAGAGTGTACGGCTTTAACAAGTCAGAGACCTCATTAAGTACCACAAGTCCTATATACATACAGAGACAAAAATAAATATGGGACAGAACAAAAAAACTTCTTTATATTGTTATAATTAGGCAGAAAAGAGACAGCTGAAAGACAGATGTGCAGATGAAAGACTCAGGCAGGTTTGCTCACTAAGGAGACAAAGTTGTGTGATATCATCCATTTATCAAATGTGATTTCATTTTGTAATTTCAATTCTAATCTCATTTTGCTAGCAAACTAAGCCTGTTGTAAAATAAATTAAATAGTTTAACAGACCCTTAAAAAATTTCACCTGGTACTCATAGGCTGTGTAGGGCAGCAGCTTGTAGTCCCGATAGGAGGTTGAGATGTTGCGATAGACAAGTGTAGATCGGCTTCCTGTTTCTTCACCCAGCCGCCGATAGAGCTCATAGTGCAGAAGTTTGCCATTTGCTTGGGCTGGGGGAGACCAGGACAGCAGGAAAATATTCTGCATGCCTTTTGAGTCAGACTGAAGCTCCAGCAGGGGCACACTCTGTCCAGCAGGGGGCACCTCCTGAGTCTGAATCGAGGACCAGTCACTCGCAGCACATCCAAGCAAAGTGCAGGCCTCCACTCGCACTTCATACCTGAGGAAGAGTCACATACAGACACACAAACATGGCATTTACCTGTCCCAGTATAACTAACAAAACAACAGAGATGACTAAAATATGGTTTATTTTACAATTTGGAATCACTGGTTACTGGGCTTTTTCATTTTATTTGTGGCTTTGTGAGGATAACTAAAGCTCTGCATGTATTGGAAACACTATGCTTTTATGTTTTATGTTTTTTTTGCTTGTAAATTAATCTTTTTGGAATGGAGACAGCAGTGGCAGCAGGATTCAAGGAGAAAGGAGAAAAGAGGAAATGGGAGAAGGAGAATTGTGGTAAGTTCATCTAACAGAGTTGGCGAGGGTGTAATGATAATGCCAACAAGCTATTATTTTACCCCTCTGAGCTTATCTGTATTTCACTTCAAAATGAGTGTACAGATATGGCTTCCCCACCATCCTTCATTTGTTTGCTTCTCTGCCATTCAACAGGCTTTATATAAGGCAAAGTGACAAGAACATAAGTAAAAACTTAAAAAAAAAAATTATTCTTTTGAACTTAGATCTATCTCTCAGCATCTTACTCCTCTCTTTTGACACCGTTAACTATTGTATCTCTTACTTTCAGCACAGCAATTCTACATAAGAATTAGAAAACAGGAAGTTGATAAGTGAAAAACTACTTTAAATAAGTACACATTATCAAAACCATGTAACTGACCTTTATGAACATCATCAGTAAACTACAATACCTAATTGCAAAACTGTTTCCCTTAAAAAGTGAAAATATACATGATATTAAATATATGTGCAGCACTTCACTCATGCAGAAAATATGGGGATGTATAAAGGCAACAGCTTTGGCATGTAAAAACTTTAATGTCCTTCATGAGTGTCTTCACGTCTTATGTATTTTCCTGACTGCAAACTTTTTGAAACTTAAAAATCAATGAAATGCAAATGTTTTCTCCTTGCACAGGGTAAAAGTCTTCTCTTTATTATTTTCTTATTGATTTATTAAATCTGAAATAATTGTGGAAAGTGGTGGAAACTGTTACCTGTGGTAGGGCTTCAGAGCAGTGAGAGAGAAACTGCGACTTTGAAAGGCGCTGTGATGTGGTGCAAAGATCAACCTCTTTGGGTTGGGCTCAGTTGGATCACGTGTGTAAAGTGAGTAGCTAATAATCACCCCATTTGCTCGTGCTGGGGGGTCCCACTGCACCAGTACACTTAGAGGCCCAAGGGCCTGCAGCTGTGGAGGTGTGACTCCTGATGGAACAGAAGGCTGTGTGCGAGCCACTGCTGCGAGGCTAGTGGCTGTGCCCTGGCTGTTATTAGCTGTAACGGTATAGCTGTACTCAATGCTGGGCAGCAACATAAAGTCATGGTAGCGTGTATCCATGCCGGTGTAGATGAGGTGACCGTCACGCCGGAGTTCGTAGCCTGTGATAACCCCGTTGGGATAATCAGGCTCTTTCCAGGACACCTCCACTGACTCAGGGCCCGTGACTTTCAGAATTGGGGCTGGCATGCTAGTAGGTGGGGCCTCTTTGGTGATAGTAGAGGTGGGCAGACTGGCTGTGCAGCCTCCATTTGTACAGGCTGTTAGGGTAAGCCTATACAGAGTGTGTGGCTGTAAATTAGACACCTGGACACTTAGCTTTTTCCCATGGTAAACTTCCTCATTATTGATCTGGAGTATATACTCAACAATCTCCCCATTCTGGATAGATGGTACAGTCCATGATGCATTCAGGGAGTGGGACGTAATGCTGGACACAATGGGTGGCTCTACTATTGCAGGAGCAGCCTCTAGCGTTCTGATTGTAGCTGACTGGCTGGTAACACAGCCAGCTACTGTGCATGCTATAACTGCATAGCTGTAGTTAGTGTAAGCAGTCAAATCCTCATCAGTGTAGTTTAACACAGATGATTCAAAGCTGAAATGAAAGCCGATGTCATCTCTCTGAATCCTGTAACTCAGAAGGACACCATTGGCCTCAAATGGTGGTGTCCAATTTACAAAAAGCTCATTAGGACGCCCCTCTAGATGACTGACAGTTGGGGCATCCAGTCCACTTGGAGGTGCTTGCTTCGTTTGAACACTCAACCATGGGCTATTAGTTGACCCTGCCATGTTTGAAACCTGCACCTGGAATTTATACCTGCTCCATGGTTTCAAGCCAGAGACATTGCAGGAGAAGCTATGAGCCTGGACATCACTTTCTGTACAGACAACCTTGGCTTGTACTGTTTCATCCTCATCACAGACTGCCAATACTTGGTACTGCAGGATTTTCCCATTGGCTTGCCCAGGTGGGACCCAGTGGAGCTCCACACTGTTACTGCCAATGTACAGGGCACTCGGGGGCAGCTGGGAGGTGGGAGGGGCCTCCTCAGTTGTAATAGGCTGTGGAACAGTCTGGGTGCAGCCTGCTTCAGTGCAAGCCTGTAGAACCAAGGAGTATGTGGTGTAGGGTTCCAAGCGGCGGAACAAGAATTGCCGTGAAAGCCCACTGAACTCCAGGTTACCATCACTGTAGATGTTATAAGTCTGGAGGGAAGACAAAACACTTGCTAAATTTCTCATGTGTAAAGTACACTAAACCACAAAGCCATGCTTAGAGAAAGACTACCTTGATGACTCCATTAGGTGAGGCAGGTTCAGGCCAGTGCAGCAGCAGTGTACGTCCACACTCTCTCTTTTCCACACTGAAGTTGGCCAGACCAGTTGGTGAAGCTTGTAAAGTCTGAACTGTAGCCCAACGGCTGCAGACGCTACCTGCTCTGTTCACGGCCTCCACACACACACTGTAGGTGGTGTATGGTTCTAAGCCAAATACATGGGCCTGGTGCACATCTCCCTGAATCAAGACAAACACTAAATTTTTTTCACATAATGCAAAAATATTCATAATTTTTTAAACAAACCCATGCACAAGTATCATTTTACTCTGAAAGCATTACCCATCAAAGTTAATTTAAGCTCATAATTAAATGTAAAGAATAACCCCTTAAACCAAGACAGCACAGTTGTTCTAATAATAAAATGTGACAAATGCTATTCTGCATGGCATCAGCAGAAGGTCTGATGCCAACAGTCATGCAGCCCCCCTAGCTTTTACACCCGCCCATCAGGAAACAAGGAGGCAGTGGGCCGTTTAAAAGGTACCTTTTTAACATGGTGAAATATGGAACGTGTTTGGGCTATAAACCTGGTAAACATATGCATGCTGTCAATAGCAACAGCTGCTTCATTCCACTTTATTTCATCACTGAGACTTATATCTGGCCCCTAGATGGCAATGCTATCAAACACTTTTCCAAACATGGATGCTGAGATATTAATGAGCACATGCGCTCGCTGAACCAAGACACTCAAGACAGCCATTAAAAAGCGACTAAGACGATTGATTTTGGTTATAGATTTTCAAGTAAATGTTAACAGCCCAGATTCCTAAAATAGGAAATGTTTACGTTTTGATTAACAGAATTGGAATACATTTAATACTATGCAAAATAGCAGTTAAATAATAAGATAAGCTAAATACACTGCACTGTAAATGTTAAACACAACACTGATTGTGCTTTAATTTTGTGCTTAGATGCTGAATTTTGAATAACATTCCCAGCAACCTGTAAGGCATGTTCTTGAAAGGCAAATGCCCTCATAGCTCATGACAAACTTCCCACTTTAGCTCAAAGGGAACTCAGCTTTAATTGAGTCAGAGAAAGAGAGACAGAGTTTCCTGTTTTATACATTAGATGGTTGCAAATTAAACACTGTACAGGCATTCAGTCAATTGTACAAAGAGGAAAAAGTCTTCTTCAACAATTTTTCTCCTCTTTTCTCTTTCAACTCAACACAGGTCTCTCGTCTCATCTTGCGGCCTGCATGCAAGTTATTTCCTGTGACAGCGCTGGGGGTCGCCTGGGCCCAGGGATGATTTTAATTAAGAATAACCATGTGTATTTGTCACAACAATTATGCTAATTAGCCAAAAGCAGAGATTCCTGACCCTTCAAAGGTGTGGGTCTTTCTCATCTGCATACAGTATTACAAGCCTGTCCCTTCCCGCTGCTGCTGACTTCAGCCTGAACTAGCTTTTCTTAGGCTGTAGTGATTTTAACTAAATCAACAACTGTACAACTGTAATGATTTTAAATATATATATATATATATAGTTCTCTCTCTCTATTTATCTATATCTCATAAATACATACTCTATATCACGCATAAATACACACACGCACATACACATATGTGTATGTGCGTGTGTGTGTGTGCGTATTTATATTTATATATACTGTGTATATATAAATATATATACACAGTATATACTGTATATAGTATAAGGAAATCATTTACACAATTTTATGCCACATTCTTTTCTTCATGACCTAATTTCTTATCGTGATCTGTAAAGTAGCTGTGTTGAAAGTGTAGGAAAAGCATCTTGTTTAAACTGGAGGTTTTCTTTGCTCATTTCATATTCTTCACACATTCTTGCTAATAAGACACCACTCTAAGAGAACAGAAATCAGTAATCCAAAAAGACCCCAAGATACTTTCAACCTCCCCTGATTGACCAGATCTCCTCTTCTAACCACAGTCCAGCCATCCAAGCCTCTTAATCCTGAGTGCACCCATAACACAAGTATTAAAGGGTAGAACTGTGCAGAAACATGCTCATCACTAAAAAGTGTGTGGCCTCTTGTGCAGGGGTAATAATGAAACAGCAGACTTTACTAGAAGGGTCTCAGTCTATGAGATCCTTGTATTGGATTGGTGATTTGCTGTTTTAAATGAGACCCTGGTTTAAAAAAAAAAAAAGAAAAAGGTCCAATCAGGTTGAGAGCTCTCAAATCACTGGGCAGTTCTTCAGACTGAACCAGTGTCTGATGAAGGCTGCTATCACAGTTGAAGGGCACGACTGCTTTCAAGTGTACACGCAGTTACACTGTGTGCACATTATCAGTCGAAGACTGTTGAATGTCTAATGCATAAAACTTGGGGGAAAATGCAGGTTTGGGAACAAACTTGACTACAATAATGGCATCTGTGGTTTAATATAAAACACTACAAAATGTATGCCAGGGGCTTCAAAGGTATATGTGTTTGATAGCATTTAGCTTCAGCAACCACACTTTCAACTTATTCAGACAAAACGGAGATGAAACCCAGACAAAATAAAGCCACATCTATAAAAATTCATCTTGTCAACATCTATTGTACTACAACTGCTGTCTTTGTTTAATAAAGCTGTAAGTCTCACTACAACCCATAAAGCAAAGTGTTATTGAACAGTGCCCTTTACAGCATTCAACCTATTAGTTAATGAGCAGACATGTTTGCGTAGCCCCGAACTAGCTGCTCAGAATTCCACTCAGATCGTCTCCAAGTGCACATCTCACCGCCTACAAAAAAAAAGACATGGTCCAGCGTTTGCTCATCTTGTCTATACACTCTTTGCTCTCTTCTTAATGATACACTAACAGATTGTAAACATGCTGTTGCCGTTTCAACAAACCCCCCCCCCTCTTTTTTTCTGTGCATTTTTTAAACAATGTCCTTCATGTTAGAGTGGTTACAGGCAGCAGAAGGACATCATTAGAGCCATGGTTAAACTGCAATTTACACCATTAGGAAGGCAGGAGCAATTTTTATTGCCTAGTAAATTTCAGCTCTGAAATATTTGGACCATATGGCTCAATTTGTGTAATAACCTTAATTTCTTGCACCCTTCAGGTCCTCCTGCCTCTCCGACAGAGTTGAGCTTCTGTGCGCAAAAAAGGCAAAGTGTCTGCGGTGCACCGGTGAGATTAATAAGGTGTCACGTCCTGTTTGGGTGAAGGCGTTGGAACAGCAGCCAGATGGTATCGCCGCAAATGACTGTCAGGGGTCCTGATCTAATCAATAGGATGTATTAATACATCTCCCATCGCTGGGAACCTCGTGGGGCTGCAGCGCAACATCTGGAAAGAATAAGGGGATGGGGTGTGGGGGTGGGGGGTTGTAGAGAGGGAGACAGAGTGTGTGTGTGTGAGAGAGAGAGAGAAAGAGAAGCAGGGAGTGTAGAGAAAAATGAAGATAGTGTAGAGAGACAGGTAGAAAGTAAGAGCACACAAAAAAAAATCAGGAAAAGTAGTTACACAGAATGGAAAAAGTGAAAAAGTGGGAAAAGGGTTGTACAGTCAAGGTTGTGGGGAAAAAAGGAAAGAAAGATGAAAGAGGAGTTTTGACACTGGATAGACTGCACTCTCTCTTCCTCTCTCGTGTAGCTTTGATAAGTGTTTGGTAATGAGGGGCGTCTGCACACATGGCGAGGTAGGCAGGTTTTTGGCGGTTAGGACCGCCTGCGCTCTGTAGCCTCATTCAGTCCTGCCGCTGTGACGTGCCCATTAATCAGCCTCTCTGGCACTGGCTACAGCACACAGCACAGCCAGGGATCAATAGCATCCCCCACCCCATCTCTAACTTCAACACGCACACACAAAAGCAGAGAGTGAGGTATTGGATAGGCCTGCACAGACTGGAGAATGCCACACGTCTCCTCCTGATGCTCTGGTGCCACCGAACATTACGAAGAGGCATTATGGAACATTACACCATCTGCTCTGCTCCCTGCCTGCTCAAGACCATTCTGTGTCTGTGTGAGAAGAATCTTCTCCAAAAAAGACGCACAGATTAGATTTATGCAATCAGGCTTCATATCCATCACTGCAAAAGAAATGGGCAAGAAGGACTGAGTAACAAATCAGTTTTCTCCCAGAATACTTGTTTCACTCAATCGTTCAAAACCCCTTCATGTTAACTCCATGAGAGATGCTCAACCTGTAGCCATGCAACAGTTGGTTACAGCAAAATCAATATGACACCCTACTGCAGGCCAAGTATTGACACAGCAGGCTGGACAGCTGATCTAGCACAAAGCTTGTGTCCAAAAAAGATCCAGCTGGATCAATGGATTATAAATGTAGCCCTGAGAAACTGTGCTAATAACCACACTCCAAATTCCCGGTATGGCAGGTGGCACGTGAGCAAGAGGCGGCTTCAAGAGAGAGAGAGAGAGGCATGGTTAAGCTGCTAGCTCAGAGAACATTTATTGCTTGAAGAATTCATTAGCAATAAAAGATCTGAAACTGTTGATAACACATTAAATCTAGAGATTATTTTTGCTGAAAGAGTTAATGGGAACTTTTTGTGTGTATCCCATCGTTGATATTAATCACCTGAATGCTTTTAAACTGAACACCTTAACATTTGTGACTGTTAGCCACTTCATCCGTTTCATTAGATGAAGTATGTACATAATTTTGCACATCAAACAGACATCAAATTTGGAGTGGAGTGCTAAAAGTTAATGAAAACTGCACAAATGTAAGTCATGTAAAGCAAACAGCAGCAACCTGACCTTTTAATCTTCCGTTACAAATGAATATGAATATTCAATTCCATATTCAGCAGACAGAGAAACAATAAAAACAAGCCTGAGTCTGATTCAAGGACAGTTCAGTGAAAGTTGAATAAACTCTTTAAATAAGTGGAAGGGATTTAATTATTTTTTTTTTTTTTATCTTTTTCTTCCAAGTTGTGCTGAAAAAAATGAAGAGAAAAACATTACAAAACACATGATGAATCAGCAGCACCCATTATCAGGTCAGGGTCATAACTCAAGAGGGCTAAGGACAGCGGAGAAAATTAATTATGAGCTGATTAACAGCAAACTACCTGATGTCACACATTTGCCCAACCACTCAAACGAATGCCGACTTCTGGAGGTCAAGAAGAAACCAGAAAGGGCTGCCAAGAGAATAGCAACTGCAACTGTAAATTATTCCCATAGAAGGAGAGAGGGGCACTGATAAAAGGCTTAGCTCACATGACGTTCATTAATTGCTACCCAAATAATTAATTTCTGTATCGAGCAGACATTTTCTCTGAAGCCTGGTGGGGGAAGTGGAGATTCTCAATGGGACGTGGATTCCTTCCCCTCATTATAATCTTGAGTCCTAAGTCAAACTTAGTTTATACATTCATAGAGAGAAGCTGGAATGTCATGGACTACTCCTGGGCTAGCTTGATAGCTACAAATTATTAGCTTAAACTGTAAGAAAGAGGTTTTCGATGCAAGAGGTTCAATATGAAAGTACAGTGACTTTTTTTTATCCCGATTTGGACTAACAGGATTATTATTGCTTGGACTTTAAGCAAGCAGAACCTACAGTCTGTCTGTTAAACCTGAACGACAAACATCTCACTGAAAGAAATTTTTCAATTTAGTGATTTTTTCCTATAAGACACTTCCAGATGGTGTTTATTAAAGGAAGAGGATAATAGGCATTAGATATAGAGACAGATGTGAGAACTGGATTCGTAGGAACTCATCACACACATGTTCACATGGCACACAGAGTGAATAAGAAATGTCCTCGAAATAAACTAATACATGTTGCCTTTGCTTCCTTGCAGATGGGAAGTCACTGATAAATGATTGTGACCCAAAGTTTAATTCAAATGAATCAGTTTAAATGGCACCATTTACATTTGATATAATTTATTACCAACAAAGAAAGGTCAGCAGTAAAAGAAAAAAAAAATCTGCAGTGCTAAGAGCATACAAAAGAGTCTTTTTTTCTCTCTTACTATATAAATATATATGTATATATATATACAGTACTGTGCAAAAGTCTTAGGCACCATATTATCTGTAGTATAAATTTTGTTATACAAGTTTATGATGTCTGCATTATTATGTACAAGACCATTCCCTACAAAGATACACTAAAATGAA
>JAOTRN010000002.1:3853308-3875550 GCA_028566695.1 Bagroides melapterus
CTCGGCTCACACCATTAAATAACGGTGGCGTTGGCACTCAAGGTTTTTTTAATTATGAAATAAAAATTTTTATAATTAAAAAAAAAAAAAAAAAAAAAAAAAAAAAAAAAGAGCTTGAATGACACATATAACACCTAATTCTCTATACTCAATATTTGACTGCTGTCATTTTGGGTTCCTATAAGATGAAGATTTAGTGTCAGATTCAAGTGTTGTTTTGTTCTGCCCGAACTTACTCAGCTAGAATAAGGAGAAAAGTGTCTCTGTGGGGAGAATCAATGCTACACACAATGACCATTACAACCAACAGCCCATCTCACACACACACACACACACACATTACTTAATGATCAGCATTACCATTAACACCGCTCTGTGTTTTTAACATGTTTGTGTTGCTTCTGTGAAAGTGAACCAATGACCCAAATAGTGTACACTGAAATCCCACAGAGGTCAAAAGCCAAATAAACAACAACAACAACAACAAAAGAAAGCACAGTTCCTGTAACCTCTTCAAATAAATACAGATTAGACAAAATAATATATTTGCATATTACTACTACTAATGATGAAACAATTATACCAAAAATATTACCACATTACCTAATGCTTAGATTCCGTCTACTCGTTTGTGTCCCATAAATTACTTGTAACATATCTAAGGCATGGTAATGCTACACATCCTCCACTCTAACATGCTTCAGGACCACAGGTCATGTTCAGGAATTTATGAAGATTCAAAGGTTCTATTTGTTTCAACACTGAAACACAAAACATTTCCAAAGTACATGCACAAAATCACAGATGGAGATAGAAGAAAAGTTGCAGGCAGTTCTTTGTAAAGAAATTTGGTTGGGGCATTAAAACAGAGTTACAATTATATCACAAAAGGTGTTATTGCTGGCTGGATGTTAATCCCTCGTGGACGAAAAAATAGCTGGAATTCATAAGCATCTGCAGCAGCAAGTAAGCCATCAGCTGTGGCACTTGTCATATTTCAAACAGCTCTTAAGCTGAGGTGTTGATTCCGTCACTCGGGCCCCCGACCTTCCATCAGTAACAGAAATAAATGAACGAGCTATTGATTAAAGTCCACTCGAGCAAATCTAGCACGGCAAATAAATGAACTGTTTGGGGCATGTGTAAGCCGCACCCGGCAATGTCAGGCCAATAGATCAGATATTCTATAGGGAGAGGAAGTACAGCGAAACAGCAATATGATATGGCAGGGTAAGGAATTCTGGGTGGGGATTATGGGTAATGACAGCACACCAGATCCTGTGCCTTAAACAAGCTGAATGTGCAAATCTAACTAACTACAGGACTGTCACAAAAGAATGATCATTACTGAGAAGAATCTGGGGCATGGAATAATTTCTTTATTAAAAAAAATCCCAAATGTTTTTGTGATAGATGTTATTTAGAGGAGAAAACGTGAACTTATCAGTAGGCAAGTTTACATGTACTTTTTTGCGCTGTTCTGTTACTGACGAAGTGAAAATGCCTATAAAAATTTTTGATATTAAATTTTCTAAAAACATTTTTTAAATATAAAATTTGCATGGCATCCTGCGCAGACTGCATAGTAGTGGGGGACATTTTCAGGGTTAGATAAAAAAAAAGTCTACATGCTGCACGCATAGCTATTAACGCACAATTAATGCACCATTGTATCATCGGAGACCAGTGAAATCGCAAGACATAAATCCTTGGGGCATCTTATGCAACATGTGTACGGTGCACTGGATGGCTCTTCAATCCCTTTTCTTCCCTGACGGATGGCTACAATGATTACTTTAAACGCAACGCTATTTATTTGTGGTGAGGTGCGTGACACAAGAAATTCTGTCATGTGACATGTTTTTTTATTTATCTAGCACAAACAATTTTTCTACCAATACATGAATAATGAAATTTGTGCTTGTTGCTATATCACTAATCGTCTCAGTGTGCGAAACCTTGTCTTGGATGGAAACATAGCTAGTTATTTGAAGACGACGAACACATCTGCATCTCACCTGGAGCTGAGCACTCGGAGAGTAGGTGCTGCGACGTCAGCTGGCGTGTCCTCCACGGTTGTTAACTTTGTGCTGTTGCTCTTCACACATGCATACACTGTGCACACCTCCACCTAAATGCACACGTCCGAGAAATACCGTATGAGCCGTCTACTTACTTCTACTTAACAAAGCATGACTCAACATTAAACACAAGTATTCCTAGTTTTTTTTTCTTACTATACAATTTCTTTCAACAAAATATTTATTCTGCCATTCATTATACACAGCTCCCAAAGTTCCTGCTTCATTAGACAACAATATTTGTGAATAATACTGACCAGAACATCATACACAGTGAAAGGCTGGAGGTCTCCCAGCTCCAGGGATCCAGACATGTTGTCAGTGGAGGTGTACAGCCGGCCGTCCAGATACACAGAGTAGTGCGTAACGGCTCCGTTAGGAACCAGAGGAGCTGCCCAGAGAACCCGCACTGATGTACTGTTGAGGATCACGATCTCTGGGGGAAAGACTCCTTCCGGCTCTGAGTAAAGACAGAGTGTGAGAGTGTATAGTGCTGACAATTTTGTAAAACAATACTGTATCAGTGTCATAATACACGATCATACATGATGTCCAAGAGTGTTTGTGCTCGGAGCGTAAAAAAATAAAACATTGACTACTGCAACAAAAGAATTTTTAAATAGCAGTTAATGACAGATTATCTACTGAACTGGTTGAACAGCAACCATATTAGAAAACATAAAACAGGAAAACACATCAATGAATCCTACTCTTAGTTTATTGCAACAAAGATGGTTTAAATGTCCATTTTTTCCAATGCTAATATTCACTACAAACCAACCCAGTAGAAAAATCGCTGATAAGAACGAAAAACATTGCTGCAGTTTATGTTTAGACTGGATTTAGTCGAGTTGAATGATGTCGAACATTCATAAGGAATAATTAAGGTTAGTATAAAAATTATAATAATATCTAAGACACACACACAAACCCCCTCACCTACATTTTAACCAAGCAACCCCCCATCCGTCAAAAACACTGATTCTTGCTAAATGAGGTCTCCCTGGATTAAGAGAGCGTCGAAGTCTCACTGCTGAATCTTCATATTTTACTTTCTTTCCTTTTTTCCCCCCTCTTGACAATGATGGTCAGCATGATACAGCAACTGACTGCAATATTGTTTTTGTGAGAAAAATATCATTTATTAAGGATCCTGTGTTTGACTGCTGAACACACATGATGTATGGAAAAGATAACACGAGGAGAAGAATACTGATTCCAGCATAATCACATGGGTACATAGTATTTAGCCAGAAGTAATACTTCTAGGGGCTTGTCAAAAATAAATAAATGAAATGAAATGAAATGAAATGAAATGAAATGAAATGAAATAATAAATAAATAAATAAATAAATAAATAAATAAATAAATAAAAATTAAGCAAGATTTTTAAAAAGTAATATCCTCAGGCCAGCCTGAAAGAGCCACATTTCACCCTTTGTTGAATTCTTGAGTCTAGCTAGCACAACATTAATCTAGCTACCTTTCCCTAGCAGGTAGTGAGTGATATTTATGGCAGAGCAAATACATTTTTTTAAATCTCACTTTATACTGCTGAGCAATTGAGGGTTAAGAGCCTTGCTCAGGGGGCCAGCAGCAGCCTGGGGGAAATGGGATTCAAACCGCTAGGCTACCGCATCCCTCAATAGCAGTGTATAAGGGCTCGCTCACACTGGGCCGACTATCGCCGACATTTAACGCATCGTGACTATACAGAGGGTGCCAACGAGAGCATGCACACTGATGCGTAAAACGGCAGGTGTAAAAAGAGCTTGTTTTTTTGGTTTGACGCTACGTTTTAAAAACTGGCTGACCAACGAGATTGTCGTTCACTTGCCAGGACATACTGAAGTTACAGTAAAACACGACCTGGTAAAAAATGGTGGGGGAAAAAAACGGTCTAACTGAGCACACATTGATACCATGACAAAGCTGCATCGAGGCAAGATGAATGTAGAGCCGCTGGTCTCATTGGTTTTGGAATAGAGCTTTATGATAAATGTTGCTGCTGCTTGAAATATCCACGTTTTATTTGTCAGTTAACAAAAAAGTGTGTGAATGGTTTTGTCAAGCACATAAATACTGGCTCTCTTCTTCTGTGTGACAAGCGAGTGTCAGAAGCATAAAGTTGTGCAGTGCCAAATGGTGTATCGGAGTATTTCTGGTTTTAATTAGCGCCATCTAATGTCAAGGAGTGAATTTGCAGTTTTGCTCGGCTCATCGCCAGTGAAAATGGCTTGGGTATGAACATCAAAAAACATCGCAAAAATCACGTGCGGTAATCGTCCCAGTGTGTACGAGCCTTAAGACGGTCCCTGATACCAGGAACATTCGTTGTTATACATGCATCTACTGTGTTTGCTCACAAACTATCCCACCTTTTTGTAATTTCTGTAAAGTTGAAGAGAATTCTTAACTAGTTTATCTCTGTGTCATTTTGGAATAGCTGGAGAGAGAGAGAGAGCTAGATTTAGTTAAATAAAGAGTGTGTATCCCTGCTTCAAGCTAATATAATAAATAAACAGCTATGGGGATGCACTGTAGCCATATTTGTTCTTGACAATTATGTCATTTACTTATACGAATGCATGTGCTGTGTTTAGCTAGTTCTCTATCCAATGCTAGTCACATTTTAATGTTGCTAAACATTAGCTAGGAAGCAGAAAATGATCCATATATATATATATATATATATATATATATATATAAAATGTCTATATATATATACATCTGTCAGGTTTGTTCACAAGTAGCATTCTTCCAATTCATGTACAGATAGCTGCTGATAGTAGAGGTATGTTGTTTGTAGCCATATTATGGCGATAAATATCTTGAACAATGTTGTTTATTAACATAAATATATGTTCTGTTCCATTAGCTAGTTAGTTCAGTTTTACGTTTGAACGGTTTGAAATACACGGCAGAAAAAAATAAATAAAACTGTAAAAAAAATCAGGTAAAAGATTTTGTTCCTAGTGGTTTCTTTACCCAATGAATGCTCGCACTGTTGCTACAGCGATGTCAGTCAAATAAAAATGGGAATCTGTAATATCCAGCTGTGCCAGATCACATATTGAGAACATGTGATGTTCAACGTGTTGAGTGTTTGCAAACTTGCTGTTCTTAATTGACAGAAGCAGAAAAATCACAGTATGCTGGCTGCATCTCTCTCTTTCTCTCTCTCTCTCTCTCTCGCTCTCTCTCTCTTTGTGTTTTGGGGAGGTCCCAGCAGACGGTTTGTGGGTAAATTGAATCAGTCCTGACGGAGCGTGGTGGGAATGGAGTACTGCACCAGGGGGCGGGAGGTTAACTGAGCCAGTCTGGGGGATTCTTTCTGCTGCCTACAATGGTGCTTCTCAGTGTCCTACAAAGCCCTGTATTCTGCTCTTTTTTCACAGGCTTTCTCTCTTTCACTTACACACATTTTATTTCCTAGCTCAACATTACACATGGTTTAGTGCTAGATAAACATCTTGTGAGTTTTGTGAAAGGTCATTGAAAGACTTGAGGATTGATGGGAGAGAGATTAAATACCCACACTGCAGTTTTGTATGGGTTACAGGTTAACATGGGAACAAAAAAAAAACAACAACAAAACAATAACAACAATGGGGTCCTCTAACCTGACCTCTCACCCACATTCACAAATTACTGGAATAGTTATTTAGCTAGACAGAGGAGTACAGGAAGCAATGGTACAACACCTGCAAATTATTGAGTGCATTTTAGAGTAAATTAATTTATCTGACTATTTCTGAGTAGTGACAAATAACAGGGTAAAAGGGTACTGCTGCCTTGCGTAGTGGCAGACCCTGCTGTACTACAGAGTATAGTACAGCAGGTAGAGATATTAGTATAGAGGGCTGGTATGCTTAATAACTGACATCATGCTTAATAACTGGTGTGTAAAGCAGTAGCACAGCAAAGAAGTGGCACTGAATACACAACAATATAGAATTAAAGATGTCTTGGCAAAACTAAACATCCATCCTCCATGCAATACAACTGGACAAGTGCCTGATTCACATCATTGAAATGGTTCCACCCACACTTCCCCCTCCACACCACCAGGAGGAGCCCTCACCAGAGTATTAGCACTTTCAGGTCACCAAGACACATCCCAAATCTTGGGATATTTAAAGAATGGCAACACTACTGTACACTGCAAGTTATTGTCAGTCGTGCTGCCGTACAAATTCACTTGACATTGTTTATCGTGCTTACTTTCCGTGTTTGACCTACTGTTCTGTTTTTCGTGGTTATTTCCTTAGGTTTTTTGTGATTTCAGATTTGTTTGTACTGCAGTATTTTGAAAGCCTTCTGGTCCTGTCTTTGCTTTGCATTTTCGATTTTCCACCTGTGTATATTTCACTAATCATCTCTGCAAATGGATTCTACTCCATATGATCCTGCCACCTCATTAAAAACATGGTGCACCATACATCTGGCTGGGATAATATTACATTGAACTAAATTCATTTATAGCTCTTACAGGTTCTTAAGAGGATGTCGAACCTGTGGCTTGATAAAGAAGCAGACATAATGGCTTCCATGACAGTTAGGAGACCCTAGGTTTGAGATCAGTTAGATCTGTTGGCGAGACCTGATACCCTGCCAGTAGTGCTGATGAAGCCTTACATATAACGTATACAGAATATCGCATATACACTAGATAAACATTAGATAACAGAGCTATGTGCTGGCTTGTAAGCGTAACACACACTGGTGAGTGTAGTTAGTGACCCTATATCAGACTTGTTACTGGTCTGTATGGAACTATTGCCCATCAAAAGATGCAATGGGCACAAATATATTACAGAATCCACTAGGAGACAAAGCCTTAAATGCGACCGCTGATCAACCAGCTCCAGGATCTTCTGTTTAAGGTGAGAGAAAAACTTGTGAAGCAACATATTGCCACTAACTGGTCTACATTAGCACACTATTCCCATGGAGTTGATCTTCTCAGAAAGCAACAGAGAATAGAAGATAGACAGTTCAGCAGGGCCCACACGCAGTCTGCAACATATTTTTAGCTTGGAAGAGAAAGATCTTTTTGGTGGTGATCCCACCACCAAATATGTGAGATTCGCACTCTAAATATGTGAGATTCGCACTAGAGAGTCTACAATGCCTGGGTCTAGGCATATAATCTATGTGGCCTGCTGTGTGGATAGTCTGAAGAACAAATGACAACAAGGCAGACAAAGCCCTGAGCTGGAAGCTCTAGGACCAAAAGTCATTATGAATCATAGAGGAGTCATTTAACAACAGAAGAGACTGTATAGTTCAATCTTGGGTCATGGGTTAAGTCATGGGTCAAGTCATGGGTTATGTAAGCCTGGTGTGCATAAAATAAAAAAAACCCAAAAAAGGTGGGAAAACAAGTTCTAGAATCAGGTGGATGCACACATCCGGATCTTTGTTATGGCTGAGAATTCATGCAGCTCACAGACAGTAGATGTGTTATACCAAAGCAATAAGGTGGGTCAAGCCATTTAAAACACCAATGTGAGAGCAGAAGTAAATCTTTTTGAGAACCCACCACCAAATGTGGTTCACAGACAGGGTATAGATAGAGGTTCATTTGTGCCAGGATGTGCTGGTGCATGTCAACTGGCCTTCCCAACAAAATGCGAAGTCTACTTAGCATAGCCTCTGGACATTTGTGTCCACATCTTTGTGCTTGCAGGTGAGAATGTACACAGGCCAGAACTCAAGGAACTGTATAAGTGCTATGCAGAAGTGACTGGCAGCTGGTGGGTCACTAACCAACTGTTAATTGGGGGGAGCATCATTAAAGGACTCTAAAGACATCAGCCATTGGGTAAAGGAAGTGATTTCAGAGGCATATTTGAATACAGGTCACAGTTACCTTTTTGAGTGCCATTTGATGAACGCTATGACTAATCAGGCAAGGGTTGAGCAGCTGCCATCTCATGGCTCATGGGATATTTCCACTCATATGGCAGAATGATCTGCCCAATAAAAATAGGGTTCACTCAGGAAAGGCAAATTATTAGAGGGAACGCAGATTTATTTATTTTTTTTTTCAGGTCACACACAGTTGAATGTTTTCTTCTATTAATATTGTATTTAATGCATATAAAATACAAAGGTCTAACAATTGCACATTTATATCAACAAACATACTTGTTTAACTAGGCCAAATCTTAAAGTTAATAAGTTAGTAACTATATTGTTAAAGGTTTTTGTTTAGTGATTTGTAGATAAGTTTATCAGTGACTATTCTTTTTGGTTGTTTAAAAGACTTTATCACTACTACTTTCTATTCTACTATATTGTTCACCTTGTCATCAATGGCAGACAGTTTCTTACTTTTTTATATACCCATAAGTCATTAGCATAGCATTTATAGCACATGATGCTACAGTATTAATATATAGTGCGGGTCATCACAGTGATTATAAACTATGCTTAGCAGTTACAAATATCACAGGTCAAAAGAAACCATAAATCCTGCTGTAAAATAGCTAACTTAATATTCTCTCTCTCTCTCTCCGTGCCTCTTATTGACTCCCTGTTCATAACATTTCCACTCTGGCAACATTCACACTCTGCAAGACTTTGCATGCAGACTAACTTCTTAATTACAGCTCTCTTAACATGTATATTATACAGTGCCTTAATATGATCTGCAAGTTCAATTGCAGTTGTTAAAGTGGGCTGCCCTTTAGGCTGTAAAATAATGGAATTACCGGTGAAAGAGCTTAGCTAAACGGCCCGTAACTTTTATTTGGGAGATAATGATTATCTAATGTTTTTAATGTGGATTTTACTATGTGAATAGGATTAGGAGAGGGGAAAAGTTATGACACACTGCAGGGAAATGCTCCTCGAACCCATTCCAGACTGGATTAAGGGAGACATTTCAATCGGACTCAACGAGGGGTAACCTACAGTGTGAAATGTGAGTGTGTGAGCATGTACAGGTGTGTGTTAGAGTGTATGCAGATGTGTGAGGCAGAGCAGGAAGGAAAGAGTAAGAGAAAGAGAGAGAGAGAGAGAGAGAGAGAGAGAGCTTAATCTGATACCCATGTTATCGGTGAATCTGTACTTTTACTGTGAGGGAGAGGGACAACTTAATTACTATTGATCACAGTGCAGAGGTCGGTATATCAAAAAATTTTGGTAAAACGCAAATGTTCTCTGCACGCCTCTAGTGAACGGAGAGCAAATATTTAATCAATTCAGAGATCGGTCTCAGCTGCCTTTATCTCTGTGAACAGGTCTGACTGAAGTGATGTGAGGACGGCAGACTGATGGAAATCACAGGAAAATGTTTTTAAGTGCTGACAGCAGGACTGAAAATAGTCAATGCAATCAGCAGTCCAACTGCCTTCAAATTTTAGCATCTGTTAAAACTTTTCTAAAGCAGACCTTTAAAAGAATATATGAAAAAAAAAAAAAAAACTTCAGGGAAGAAGCAGAAGGAGCAGCCTTTATTTTGTCATGTGGACATTACAGCGCAGTGAGATGCTTTTTTCACATATTCCAGCTTAGTAAATTGGGGTCAGAGCACAGGGTCAGGCTCTGTAAAATTTTCACATAGAGGATTTGTTGTGTATCTAGCCATCTAGTACTATTAACAAACGAACAGCGTCTCCTCTGTCAGAAGCTTGCTTCATGTCTGACTAAGGAAGAATGCGATTATGCATTTTATGGCGCCAATGCCAATAATTAAAAAATGACAAATATCGTCCAATATATTGGCCTTGGTAATATATCAGTCTACCTGTACTCTAATCCTGAGCACTTCAATAGAACTGATGTATACAGTGTTCATATACTTCAATACACAACATACATTCACCACCACACAATACAATCCTTATTATTAGTGGTCTAAAATAAATAATAATAAAAAAAAAACACTGACCAGGAAGTGGGTTTTGTACTGATGTGTTTTAGGAAAAAAGACCCAAAAATTATGTAACTGTTAATCCAGCTCAAAAATATGAGCAGCCTATAAGATTTTCCCTGAAAAAGCAAGTAAGAAAGCAGAATTGTTAAACTGGGCTTCCAGTTTCTTTTAACTCACCACCATCTGCAGTTGTACATGTGACCTCTGGACTGGTGATATTGTGAGCTCCATTAGACACGGTCAGAGAGACTGTGTACTCAGTGTTGGGCTGTAGGTCAGAGATCAACACTGAGGTCACAGAGGGGTCAAGTTGGAGTGTTTGGCTTTCCTGAATGGAATTGACTGTGAGAAAATAAAGCTCCACTTTTCCCTGCAGGTCTTGTAGAGCTGAGAAGAGAGGCATTATGGGTTAGGAAGAGAGACAGCGATGATACTGAGAAACAACAGTAAACAGGACAGTATTGTCTTTAAGGTTACAGCAGAAAATGTAAGCTGATGAAAAAAAGTTGTATCTATTCAAATAAGCAGAGCCAGAAAAATATGCAGAAACCTATCCTTAAAAATAAATATATAAATAAATAAGTTCATTAAAAAATTTACTTTACTAAAAAAATGCATTTAATATTAAAATATTAAAATATACTAAAACGTACTAAAAATAATTTTTAAAAACAATAAAAACCTACTAAAACGATTTAAAAAAATACTTCTTAAGCTTTACTATAAAATTCAAAAACCTAAAAAAAAAACTAAAAAAGAAATACTAAAAACATACCAACAATTACTAAAAAAAATAACAAAAAAATTACAGACCATAACAGAAATTCCCCTCGAAAAAAACATAGTACAAATACTTAAAAAATGCTATGGTTTAGTTTTGCAATATTGCTTGAAAACAATAAGCATTAAAATTTAGAAATCATGCTAGTTTTTCAGAGCACATCCAGTGTTGTATTTCAAAAACAATTGTTCGAGTCTCTCAATCTCTCTAAACTGTATTTTTAGTCCCTGAATGTTTGTTGAGCAGACAGGACAAATGATCACTACACTATTTGAGATTGTTACTATTCCCCTTTATGCTTAATATTTGCATCAAACACTGTGAGCTGTCAGTATTAAATATCTGTTCATGTATAAAACCCTTTAAAATGTTGAAATCTTAAAACCATCTCACTGGGTGTGGTCCAGTGAAGCAGAATGGTCGTGTGGTTGATGGTCTGAGTGGACACATTGGTGGCATGGAGTGGTGGGCCTGCCAGAGTAACTCCTGAAAACACCTCGCCTGAAGCATAGCCCACGTCGTTGTACACCAGCAGCTGGTAATCATACCACGTGTATCTGTGAACACACAAACATCAACTCTGGACTGACAATAATAATGAGGACACTGTAAAACTTCCATACTACTACTACTGTAATAGTAACTGCTACTGCTGCTACAACAACAACAACAACAACATGGATGGATGGATTATTTTATTTTATTATTTTAAAGGAACTTTTCATTGCACTCTTCTGGGGCCGTGACATCATGCACAAGACTATGAGATGAATAAATAGCATGCATTTACTTCATAAACTAGACAAAAGAAGACAAAAGCGGAAGGTAATATGCAGATGTCTTTGAGTCTGCTACAAACACACACACGCACGCATGCACACACAGAAAGATTAGTGCGAAAACAATTTAATTCTTTTGGATATTTGCTTAATGTATCTTTGAGCTGTATTAAAAAGATGGCATCAGAGCGCAAAACCGGGTTTGTACACACTGGCAGCGTTTGCATTAAAGCTAATTTTGGTAATCTCACCTGCTAAGGCCTTTATCTTCGTGGAACAATTTGTCTCCTGCGTAAACATGGTACCAGCGATTGAAATCTTCAGGGGGACGGGAGGCCAGGGGCTGCTGGGTTTTCCGTCTCAGCAGCTTGTACCTGAGGGCAGGAGAAACGGCCCAATAAATCACAGCCTGCTCAACTCCCACAATCCTCTTGCCGTTTCAGGCTTGCCAGTTAACACCAAACCCCCCACACCCCAACCCCCTTTCTCTCACTCTCTCAACAGTAATGCTAATTTCGCCCGGTAATCATGAGAGCTGGGCTTAATGTGCTCTTCATAAGCCTAGTTCAACAAACAAGGCATTGGAGGGAAAGAAGGGTCATGAATATTAATGGTCAGACATGAACACAGAGCTTTATTTACCACCTAATCAGCTCAAAAACAGACTCACTTATAGGGTGAGAAATAACAAAAGGCTGTTAAGCTGTATTTTAGCCTCGTAGTGTAGACTGTTACTCTCCAGTATCATATATAACTCCCATTAGCAGTACTTCTGTAAAGGATTATTCAGTGTTTGGGGAATGTTTGTGCCCTTTGAAAAACAGCTGAAACTCTTCCAGTATCGTAATCTCTGGGATTTATAGCAGGTGATAAAGTGTAGACTTAAACCATTATTTTAATCGTTCAGTATCACTTCTGACATACTGCAAGTGTAGTTTTTCATTTTTAAATATTATAACAGTAAAAAATTTAATTACCGTATATTTGGGCCGTTAGGCCTTGATGGTGGGTGCCACGACACAGCCAGGAAAGATTCACTAATGGCGACGACCGAGAGTGCTGGAAGCCCTTGTGGAATCGTGGGTAATGTAGTGACAGGTGTAGGCAGGCTCTCAGTACAGCCTCCAACAAAGCCGCCGCCCCCTGAACAGGCGAGAATGGTCACGCTGTAGTTAGTGTATGGCTCTAGACCGGTTATGGAGCAGTTAAGCGCTGATTTGTCAGTGTGGGATATGCGTGGATCTGGCATCCGGATCTCGTAGCGTTGAATTTCTCCATTGGGGATCAGAGGGTCTGACCACGTTACCTATATTAACAAAAATACATATGTTCACATGATTAGTATTATGATAGACTATCACTATAAAATATATTTTAAAAAAAGGCTGTTATCAGAAGTAGAGAAAATAAATAAGAATTCAATCATGAACCAGTGATAATAAATGATAACAGCTGATCCTATTAGAGTAAGCCTTTATAGATGTTTGTGAAAGTTTGTGTCAGTTGTCATGAACCATCATTAAGTAACGTGTTACCTTTTATATACTACACACTTGAAGCATCTGAGGTCAAGGCCAAATTCCAGGCTTTCACCAGGAAACACAATGCTCTTTTCATTCCGATTAATACAGGGATATTGTTGTCACTATCTCTAATGACACTCAGGTGGAATTGCCCAAGGGAAGAAAAAGAAAGTGGCAGGCTTCAGCACACACAAGTCAGCATTTTAGGGAGTGCTTTGGAGGAATGCTTCAGTAAAAAGAGCTAATGTGTTTGAGCCATGCTTTACTTCATCAAACTTACAAATAATGTGAAGAAAGGATAAAATGCAACACTAACTATTTCTGTCTTTCGTTTCAGAAGAAAGCATAGAGTCCAAAGATCTGAACACACAGCTGGCCCTTAACACAGAAACATACTGTACACATCTGAAAGCTTTGTGTTTCAATACACATGTTGAGAACTTCACAACAAAAAAAAACTTAATAATACTGTATAATACGTACATTTTTGGTAACCATAAAAGAATCACAGCTCCAACAACATTCTGAAGTCTAATTAAAGCTGATTTGTGTGCTTTTAATTTTCCTCACTGCTCATGATTTACTGATATAAAAATGATTAAACTCTCCAGAACTGATGACTTGAAAAACGCTTCCATCATTTCAGGCACAAGTACAGCGTACTGATGGAAGTCACAAAAGTTGGTGGACACATTACTATAACACTCATATATATATATTTTTAAATATCCCTTTCCAGATCCTCTGTTTGCTGTTGGAATAAACTTCAATCTTCTGGGAAGACGTTCCACAACGTTGGAACACTAACACCACTTCAGGCACAAGTAGAGTAGCGATGAGGCTGTGATAATATTAACAGCTGTCATTTTTTTTTTTACTGGCTTTTACTAACAAACTCACAACACCCATGTACAAAACATGCAAATGTCGGCAGGTCTGGTGATATGACAGGATATATTGGGAGTAAAAAACACTGGATATTCTAACACCGTTAATTCATGTCCAAACAACTAAAAATACATTTTTGTTAAAATTAAAGAACAAAAATAGAAGAAAATTAAAATAAAGGTAACTAAAATGCTCACGTAATTCACAAACCCAATCATCTCTAAAAACACTAAGCCAAAAAAAAAAAAACTACCTGAAATTAGTTGTAATGGCTTTCCACATTCCCCAGATCATTTTAAACAATGCTAGCCTTTCCTCTCATTAATGGTTTGTAAGCATGCATGTTGTGTTTCTACATGCCAATACAGTCCTTATGAGTCCATGACAGACAGTGAGTAATATACTCTACAGTGAATAATATTTCATTTGAGCAGAATCCCATGAGAATGACAGGATTCTTAAAATAATGAAATGATTAGCCATTTTCTTTCAGAAACGAAGATATGTCTAGACACAATGGAGGTGCCGAGTAGCTCGACAGGAATAAATGCACTTCATATGCTAATGAAAACAACTGTTTTGTGCGCTTTTACATGTGTAAGAACTCTTATCCAGTTATATACGGAAATGGAGCGGTTTCCAAATTAATAAAATAATAATAGCATTAAAATAAACCTGGGGTTAAGGGAAATGAATTATTCACACAAGTTTATGCAAATGCATTTTGTTTGAAGTGGTAAGCATTTCTATTCAACATCTTTGGCACTGAAAGACACACAGAGAAAGAGAGAGAGAGAGAGAGACAGAGAGAGAATCTAGCTGAGCTACAGTGATGCTCTTTGAATCCAGCTACGCTGTTCTCTTGTACATTGTATTCATTGAGGGCTTCAGACGGCTCATTCCAGGCTGCTTAGAGATTTGTCTGTGGTGTCTTCTGAATCAAATAAGCACTTTTAGCTAAGGGAAGGTAAGACAGCATCTAAGAAAGTGTGCATGTTAATGGAGGTGAACTGTGCAATGATGGAAGTCACATAAGTCGGTGGTCACATTCCTATAACACTCCTATATGTGTTTTAAATATCTCATTCCAGATCTTCTGTTTGCTGTTAAAATAACCATCAATCTTCTGGGAAGATGTTCCACGACGTCCGATTTTGGGGCCACGTGTGCATTAGTGAGATCAGGTGATGATGTTGTGTTGGGTGAGGAACAGTTTGGTAAAGGACCAGGTGTATAGGAAATGTATAAATATGTGACAGGGGTTCTCGTTTTCTACAGAGCAGGGTTGTAAAAATTCCAACCAATCAGAAGCTATAGCGGAGTCTACATAAAGCGGAGATCAACTGGTATAACAAGTGGAATCATGTGTGCTTCCTGCTTGACTAGAATGAAATCTTTACAAATAAGATTAGACACCACTACAGGATTCCTACTTTAAATCTTCTCTGAAAGGAAAACCCTCCACTCTGTACTTCTAGACAGAACCAGTGCTTTATCCTCGTTCTTCAAGTTCAAATTAAGATATAATAGATTGATTAAATTAGCTTTAATTTGGTTAAATGTGGTTACATTTTCCGTCAGGACAATGATCTGAAAATATAAAAAAATTGATGATTCGTATAAAATGACTTTAATTAAAGGCTTGAGGTATTTCTCACAGGTTTTCAGTATGACTTTAAGGTCTTCACAAAGACAAATTAGCTGAAAGAACTGATTCAAATAAACAATTTTGACATAAATGGCCTGCCAAGTTGTAAAAGTTTAGTTGAAAGAAAATGTTGCTTGATATTGGAAGAAAATTATTTAAAATATTTATTTGGATTCCCATTTAGATCTACCTATGCACATACAGAAGGTTACCTGGACAGACTCGGGCCCAAGCACCAGCACTCTGGGTGGCTGTATGCCTGCTGGTCGTGAGGGTCGGGTCGTGACCTTTTCCCACTGACTGCTGTTGGAGCCTCCTTGCTTGGTTGTGGCAATCACCCGATACTCATAAGTGCTCCATGGACTAAGAGACGCTGAGCTGTCCAGGTAGGTGAGAGTCTGGTTAGGCATCATTGTGGCCACTGTGGAACTCTGCTGGCTGCCATTATCTCTCCGTTCCAACGTGTAACCCTCGAGCAGTCCGTTGGGATGCAGTGGTGGAGCCCAGGTCACCAGGACAGACGTTGGCGTGTCCGAGTACAGGTGAGGGCTGGTCACACCCTCTGGAGGGGCTGCAGGTGTGTGGAGTGTGTGTGAATTAGTTGAGAGGGTGCAGCCCATCTCAGTACACGCCTCTACCTGGATGAAGTACTGCTGGTAGGGTGCTAAAGCGGAGAGGATCAGGCTGGTGGTGTTTGCATGCACTGTGGTGACGAGTTGGCTGTTCTGGTAGACGTTGTAGTTGGTAAGGACGCCATTAGGACGTGAGGGAGGAGACCAGGTAATGGTGGCATTTCTCGGGTTGATCTCATACAGCATTGGTGGATCTACAGATTCAGGGCCTAAAGAGCAGACAGAGGCAAGAGTCAAAATTCTAACGCTGACATGATATTGGATCTTGAACACGTACAACTCTGTAAGTATGTTACTGGCTACTCTTATCTCCAAAAAAACTGTGGATGAGATTGAAGAAGTGAAGAAAGCAGTACAGAATCTGTGATGATTTGAAAGAAGTGTTCTGACTGGTTATTTTCACTCAGTGCTTAGCAGAGAACAGCAGCCAGGACAGCAGAGTCCATTGCCAAAAAATCCTCATGGAACTCCAAGTTGAAACAGCTTGGGCTTTTCATAATTACATACACACAGCCACCCAAAAACATCCACACCCACACACACACACACTTTCTTATACGTAAATAACGACCAAAGGACATTTAGAAGACTATTTAAAAAGTTTAAATTGTTAGTAAATGAAAGCAAGTAAAATCTAAATATAGCATTAATACAATTACGATAGCATGAATTAATTGCTATTTTATGTAGTAGGTTTAAATTTGAATGAAATGTAACTAGGAAATAAAAAAAAGCTGGATACCTAAAATAAGAACAGCGTTCCGGTGTGTTGTGTGCGTCCTCTCTGCCTGACTCTCTAGCCTCGGGTGTCTGATTGATATTTAGGCCCCATGAAAGCTCATTTGCAGGTAATATTTTCCTCCTACATTTACGTCCCACAGTAGCAGTGGTAATGGCGAAGCAGCAAGGGCACGCCTGATCAAGGTGACTGGCTCTCGCTCTCTCATGCATGCTGGGCTGCTGATGTCTCCCCACAGATGGCCCACTTCCACAGCCCCATCACCACCTTGTCCCACCTGAGTATATGGAATGAGCTTTAGGCCCCAGAGCTCGCTACTGTACGTACCACGACCAAGCTCAAAACTAAATGTATAAAAAAAAACCCACAAAGTCTTGTGCTTAGCAGAGGTCAAACTGAATATGACTGACTGAATATGACATCTTTTGTTTCAGTTTGGTTCATGAGCATCCAAAGGCTTTTAAGTGTTGCAAACACCGAAAATGAACCAACTTCTTTCATTCATTTTAACATATATGGAGGTAAGTTTTGCATGTGCTGTAAAGGTGGTGTGAAGATGGGGGTCATCACTGTAGATTATACCCCAGACCCTTCCCTACCCCCCCACTTCCTGATAAATAAACAATGCACAGATCTGACCTTTGGGTTAACAGGTTTTTATGCTTGCTCCACTCAGCACTCTAACTGATTCAATTACCACAAAGGTTCGAGAGCTTCCATGAATACTGAAAAAGCCCCCATCCCACCCCCACCTCTGACACTGTTTAAAAAAAAAAACTGCAAATGTACCTGTGCTAGCAAATCCAATGTGTCTCTCTGGAGAAATTCCTTAATTGTTAATAATTTTACCACATGAGACAATCAAGTCACCTTGAACGCAAAACCCCTCCTTTGCTTCCTTCACCCTGATCCAAGCCTCCTCTGCTCGCTCTCTAGCCTCGCCTCACTCTGTAGAGGCAAAGTGTTATTTAAGCTTTACTGGTCTGTGTTAAATTTCGCAATTTGAAGGGCTGTTAAGTTTTTCAATTGAAATTTCATTTAAGATGCAGGTGCTTTTGATTTTATTGATGCTTTACTGCTCTTGGGGAGCCTGACGAGAACGCGGTGCAATAACACCAGGCTGCCTCCTTCAGGGTGTTGGCAGAGGTGGCTGTGATCACAGGACGTTTGGGATACTTAAGCCCCGGGTCTTTCCTTGGACAGCAGAAGGGGGGGAAACAAGAGCGCGAGCCACCAAGCCTTAAATTACATTTATAAGGATTTGGTTAGCATAAGAATAACACAATCAAATGACAAGGCATGAAAGGAAAGGGGTGGGAAAGAGAAAGAACGAGAGAGGATTATTTTCAACATTGTTGATGTCTTTGGGACGAGAAGATCGCTGTGAAGGTCAGGATTGCTGATAGAAACTAAAATGAATATGGGGTAGGGGCATGAGGAATCGAGCAACGTGGCAGTCAAAGTACATCTTAGTGGACTGAAATATTTCGCATCTTCCCATATTTGTGTCTCATACGAGTGAAAATCGTAACAGATCTGCTGAAGAAAGACCATCACTGAAGCCACACAATGGGACAGAAAGCAATCCTTTCTTCCGAGGACTGAGAAGCCTTTTTCTTCCACATATTTTTGTGGGGTAATTTCTAAGGGTAATCTTATGATGTATAACATACTTTGATGTCTCTATATTAAGAAAATCTAACAATATTGATCCAAAAAACATGCAAAGGAATTCAGACGAATTTAGAACCTTGCCATGCAGAGAACATACAGTATGCTGGCATGATAACCGTTGATGAAAGGACAATATTTACATTTATATTATTTACTGTCCAGTGTCTCACAAATGAGGAAGAACCTTCTGAGTCTGGTTCCTTTCTCATATTACATCAGTAGGAGGAGTTTTTCCCTGCCACCGAATGCTTAGGCTTGCTCATTAAAGACAAACATTAGGAATAGATATTAATTTCATTTTAAACATTGTATTTTTTATTCTGTTTTATCTATTTCCATAAAATTGAATTGAACTGAATCAAAGATAAAGTTAAAAAAAATTTTTTAGATCAGATGTCAAAAAGAACATGGTTTTCTCATGCAAAGAAATTCTAAACTATTCTAAACTCGGTTTGCAATCAGATCCCATCTTCCAGTGCTTCTATGCTCTCACATCATCAACAAAACGTGTGTGTACACCGTCACAAAGCAGCTTCACAGAAATATCTAAAAATCGGGATACGAGATTGACAGTGTGAAAGATAGACAATGTGAGGAGACCTTGAGAGGCACCAGACTCAGAAGTGAACCAATTCTCATCTGGGTGACTCCAGATATCAATTATGCAACCAGGAAATTCATTCTAGATTAAAGATGAGATGTATTTTACCAAAGTTGTCAGCGGGTCACTGAGGGAGACTTGAGTGCCTTGTGACTATTACAGCTTCATGGTTTCTAAGTGGAACAACTGTGCATCAGATGCATTCATCCTCAGCAGAAGCGAGTGATGTCCGTGTGAAGAGAACTACAAGCAGAAGTCAGGGGTTGGGACGGATCAGGCAGGTTTGGCGAGCAAAAGGTGTCAGGATCATGTGTACCTCAGGTGCAGCAGCAACAGAGCAGGACTGACTGAATTAACCAGAGACGAGTGGAATAATGAGACAATGATGATGATTGCACAAATCTTTTTTTTTTTAAGAATTATTTCTCATTGTAAATGATACAATTTTTAAAAATTATTTTCCTCCAATAATTAGAATAGGTTCGAGGCGTCTTTCAGTGGAATTGAAATGAAATCCTTAAAAGTGATTCCATACAGTGAAACCATACAGATATAGTAATACATGTCAAATTTTGTCTGAAATCATAATTTCTGTTTCTTTCTCATGACACCACACATCCTGTAGCAGACACAAATGACACAATTACAAAACACAAGAGATCTTCTGCACCGTGTTTGCACTTGTGATGGGTGGGAGTGAAAGAGAAAGCCTACATGCTAAAGTTTATGTTCACAGGACTGGCTGTCAAGTCAAAGGGGAAAAAACTTCACACGAGGAATTACATTAAAAAGATGGTTATAAAATTTTAATTGAATGATAAAATCTGAGGCAAGAGATCTTTCTGAATACATCAAACGCTCATGCATCTTCACTAGAACAGTTTCGGTCCAGCCAGTGCCCCTATTCAATGGAAATACCATAAAAGCTACCTGAAATTCACAGTTTGCCATTTCTAAGAAACATGACCCAAGCTATTAAATAAAATAAGATATTTAAAAACAAATACAGCAAAAAAAAAAAAAAGGAAAAATAAAGCCGTAATTATTTGTGATTAGCACTATAGGGTGTGAAAATGTAGGGCAGCACAGCCTTCACCTGAGTGTTTGGAGCATTGGGGAGAACAGAAGGGAACTCTCTCTGGGGGTATTTCTAATTTAGAGACAAGAAAAGTTATTGCTGCTGAGAGGGGGAAAAAACCCAACAGAAAATTAGACATACGGCCCTCTCCTATTATTTTACCTTGCTTGTCCTTCCTCTCCCTTGATCATATGCTATCATTACCTTGACAAATCTCTTCAAATCTTTCCTGCTATTAATACTGCTGCTTTTCTGGCAACTGTTTGATGATATTTGTGCTTTTATTTATAACCTGTTTAATACGGAAAATGTATAAACTGTACAATAAACAATCACTTCCTTTACGGTAAGGTTTACTTGAATGATCTGTTTGCATAATGTGTAGAAATATTTTCGCTTTGTGTTTTAATTTTAAGACTGGAAAAACAGCACCTGATCATTCTATTAGACTATTAAACGTGTCACCTTTCACTGAGTCTGTGCTCTGTAGCTTCACGCTCCTGTTCCTGGCTGTCAGGAGTACTGCTGTGGTAGGTCATCTGCCTGAAGGTTCTGTGTGTGATGTGCATTTTATGTGAGATGATTTTCTGCTCAACATGGATGTATAGCGTGATCGAGTTACTGTAGACACTGTACTCAGGCTGCGCTGACCTTTAGGAATCTCAATTGCTTTATTTATTTATCCGCTTGTTTTGTTTATTTAGGGGCATCCCAAGGCTCCGGGTTGTTAAACAGTGGATCAGGGTTAAAGCCCCAGCACTGTGAAGCTGCCACTGTTGGGCCCTTGAGCAAGGCCCTTAACCCTCTCTGTTCCAGTGGCACTGTATCATGTCTGACCCTATGCTCTGATCCAAACCTACAAAGTTGGGATATGTGAAGAAAGAATTTCACTGTGCTGTAATGTGGATGTGACAAATAACAGCTTCTTCTTAGCAGCACTGCCCCTCACTGGAGAAAAGTGCACAGACTGTTGCATGTGAAATCCTTAAGACAGCAGCAGTTTCTGAAATAATCAAAACCATTGTGTTTCCACAAAATCCATGTTGTGATGTCTGATGGCAGCATCACTAATAGTAACGTAGCGGTCGTGAGGGTACGTACTACTTACACTTAATTATGCATTACAAAAGGATATATTTGAGTTTCTTTTCAAAACATATTCTTCCAAGAGGAAACAAATTTCTTTCTTAAAAATGAACACAATTTGTTTGTGCAACACCACACAACATTTGCTGGTGTATACTGTACACACAGGGCTCGGGATCAAAGCTGACTTGCTGGCATTGTGGAGCGGCAACGTTACCTGCTGCTCTGTTGTTCTGCACATGATTTAATTAGGTTCATTTAATAATAAAGTTATTTCTTCCTGTCAGTGCCAACATCCTCACGAGGTTTCACAAGGTAATTGGATCATGTTAATATTACGTGAATTGATCACGCTCACTCTACATAATTCAAACTAGTAATTACCAGTAATCCTGACCCCTTCTGCCCTGAGGACCTGCCCGAGCTGCGTCCTGATGCCCTACTTCTGGTTGGAGTTCTCATCTGATTCGATGAAACGCACATGAAGTGCCAAAAGAGCAATGAGATTGGACTGCAGTTTCTACAAACTGTAGGATTTAGCACTCAGGTCCTCATCACTGAACAGTTTAACAACATAGACTTTAGTATAAAGTAATACTGAATTCAGAAAGAACTCTGATGCTCATTTTCATGCATGTCATGAGTGTCATACTTTCCTTACACTGATATTTTCTGTACATTTTCCCTTTTCTACTGTACAACTAATTCTATTTCCATTTTTATTGTGATTTTTTTTTTCTTTGATGCTACTTTTGACAGGGATAGTTGTAAAGAATTTTAGATCTTCTACTGTATTGTGTTAAGTTCAGTATGTGACAGATAAAATTTTAAATTTAATTCATAAGCT
>JAOTRN010000002.1:3936159-3946192 GCA_028566695.1 Bagroides melapterus
GGTAGTGATGGTGATGATGGAGTGGATCAGGGTAGTGATGGTGATGACGGTGATGTTGATGTCATGTGACTGTAGTGCAGTTTGTTTAGACTTTTAAAATAACTTTAGTGTTTATGTCTGCTGATTGTATTTAAGCTTCATTTCAAATTCAAGGTCATTGTGCTCATTTGTGATTATCTTTGTGATTACATGTGAAAATCATAACCCTTTGTTGATCACACAGCTCATATTCTGCAGTATTCCAAAAGGCAATGGAAAAATCCTACTGACTTTGTGTTGAAGGAAGCAGACTAACTGACGCTAACTACAAACACTTCAAAAGACACGTCATCCCTGCAGCACTGTGATGATATTTGTATCTTATAAGAGCTGTTGCTGTAATTGTAAAAAGACATCTAAACATAAGTCTATAAAAATAATTCTCTAAAGCTGCTCAAGTACAAGAGAAATAAAACTGCATTTCTGAAAGAGACAAGCTCTTCACTATATGGTTGGTATACAAGACCCGAACATTCCCATAATCCCCTCTTTTTACCGTTTGGCTTGGCGGGTGGATCCCAGTCTACTTGGAGCTGTGTTGAGGAAAGTGTTCTCACGCGTGGTGCTGGCTGCTGCTGTGGAGAAACCTGTGCTGTAACCACACTGACGTTAGCAGCGCGAGCACAACCACCACTGGTACAAGCCTGCAGACTGAAGCTGTAACGTCTGAACGGCCGCAAGGCATCCACTGTGACCTCAGAGCCGAGGCCCTGGTAACGAAGGTTCTCTACTCCGCTCTGTTCCTCCACAGAACGCAGTGTGTAGTTCTCCACAGGGCCTGAGGTGTTTACAGGCTCTGTCCAGTTGAACGTAATGCTGGTGGGGCTAGAACGACCCACAACGGTCAGTTGCAGCTCGCTGACATCCGGGACGGAGGACAGAGTGCGGAGAGTGACACTAGAGCTGCTGGCGTTACCGTGCACATTGCTGGTGATGAGCTGGTAGGTGTACAGGGTGTATGGAGACAGAGCAGTGTCTGTGAAGTGCTTCGTTCCTTTACAGAGGAGAAATATGATATCAGCGTTTTGGGATATCTACACACACAAAAACATCTAGTTATCATTTACACCTGGGCTTTAATAGCTTAACTTCTCTGCTCCTGTCTGTACACACTTGTCTTATACTAATTGTCTGAGTGACGTTTGTTAAATGCCCTTAATTAATAAAACATAACTCTAACACTCAATTTGAGCAACTTTTATTCACCAATTTTTCACGTTTTCCATGTGGGGAGCAACTGAATATCCTCACAGGTTAAAACCATCAGATATTCCTACCCTTGAAGATACATTAGTTGTGTCCAAATCACAAACATATGTACTATTCTACATCATGTTGTAGTGTATCGAGAGTTTTGTTTTCACACCAAACCAGAAGAAGAAATGCACTTCAAGTTCCTAGGTGATGCACAAGTGTGGGTTTTTTTCCCCAAAAAAGCATGTTAAATTGATTTCAATTACAAGTTTACATTAAGTAGAAGTTTATCATATAAAACACATATACACTTCATGCTATATCTTTATATGGTTTGTGTGGGAGAGGAACACGATTACATGACTGTAGTAAATGCTGCTGAAGATAAATAAAGTCTGTTTCTGTGGAGGTATGTCTGTGACAGCCAAATGTCTGCGCAAAGTTAAAACAGTTAATCCTACATAGTCTCCACATAAACTGAAAAACACACGCAGACAAGCTCACGTATATACCTTCATCCTATGTAGCATATATAAATCAAGACAAACTCAAATTCAGCTTCTAAACCTTTAAAGAACCTTCTGTATATGTGCATGTATACTTAAGATTTCCCTGTGCTTATTTCCGGACTCTTCTTCACAATATGTTAAAGCTGAATATCCTTCTGACATATTCTGTACTGCATGACTTCGGAGTTTTAATCCCACAATCTGGCGTCACCCAGAAGAGGTTCCCTTTTGAGTCTAGGCCTTTCTTCCTTGTGTCACCCCACAGAGTATTCCCCGCTGTTGCACCAGGTTCGCTTGTTAGAGATACGAATCTAAATCTACACCCAGATTTCTGTAAAGCTGCTTTGTGACATCTGTTGTTAAAAGCACCACACGAATATCGAGTTGAATTGACTGACCGAAAGGAAGCTGATCGTGACTGGTATGGATTGGCTCCAGGTTCCGGAGAAGAGTATAGGTGAGGGAATTGCTGTTGGGTGAATCTGGGGCATTCCAGCTAAGCTCGATAGTGCTGGCGTTGAACACGGTGCCTGTCGGAGGAGGCTGCTGTCTGGGCTCTAATAACCGAGGGTTAGAGTAAAGACAAATAACCGTGATTGACATTCTTTAGGGTCGTAGTGAAAAAACACAACATTGTCGGCCAAGGTAAAAAAAAAACAGCAAGGTTAAAGATCTTTCGGACGAATAAAAATGCAACAACTAGACTGTGTATAAAAAGGAGGTGTGTGTGTGTGTGTGTGTGTGAGGGGTGGAGTTTTTAGGGCCAAACATGCAGTGCACTTAAAATGCACTAACTTAATAAAACAGATTTGTAGGGGGTGGAAGCTTGAAGCATTAAGGGTACCACTCCCCCACCGCCTCAAAGCCGTGGATACATTAAAGAATATAAAACACACGCTAAAATGTGCCACAGTGAAATTTATAAACGTATAACTTTTAAACAAGATGGCTAGACGCACATGTCACGAAAGGAAGCAAACCGGTCAGTGTTTACAGAGCGAAAGCTGAAAAAGTGCAGTTACTGTAAAACCCAGCCAAGGACAAAAAGTTACACAATCTGAAGCCATATGGAGGAACATATGAAAATGCTTTTTGAGTTGTGACCTTTACTGCAGCCCAAGTGGTTGGCTGGGTCCATGTGACTCGCTCCTTCTACGCACAGTTCACATTTCTCTCCTGTCACGAACAGCTTGCACGGGCACTGGCCTGTCTCGGCGTGGCAGGAGCCGTTGAAACTCCCTGCTGGATCGCAGCCACACTGCTCACACCTAGACATGGAGTAGACACAAGAGAAGGAAGATCTCATGCACACATAATTTCCTCAGCTACATACCGTGTTTTGCTGTGTTTGACATTAACCAAAAGTTACTTCTAGGTTTATCTGCACAGTGCGTCTGCACAGCGAGTCACTGATCCTGGATTGGATGAGAGGCGAAGGTTACACGACACACTAAACACACACTAAGAAGAGGCATTTACAAATGCTCACAACACAGTCTGAAGGAAGGCTGTTGGAGTGTGAAGCGGTGTAACCCCCAGTGGAGCTGCTGAAGGGTGACGTGAGGGCCAAGAGCCTGACACTCTCACATACAGCTGAGAAAAGCGCAAGATTCTTAATGAGCCGCAAATTTGTCCTGTCATTCGGTCGGGTTTGGGATTTGCTCGTCGTTTTCTGACACGCTTCGACCTTGACTCTTCACAAGGACGCACAACTTCTCGGTCGTTGTTAATCCATGCAGATAAAAGTGAAGAAATAAGTGTGCTGTAATAAAAAACATTTAGTCCTGCTTGCGTATATTGGATATGAAATTTTGGACAATGATGCATCTTACGATAGGAAATAACGTGTCCCTGAAGTGTTTCCGAACAGGCTTGGACCAGCTGTTGAAAACGGACTTGGCATGCAAAGTCCGCTTTGCATAAACTAAACGTGATTGAACAAGTTCCAGTGGCGACTAGAATAAACAGGTAAATTACATTCCGAGTTGGTAAGCAGAAACAGATCTTGCCCGTGCAATAAAACCGATCCCTCCAAGGTTAAATGATTAGCCCACCACTGCATTCTTGGTAGTTGGGCTTATGTCATCTGCTGTGATGGGAAATATTCCATAACCATATTGTGGCCTTTTAACCGCCCCCCATTAGAGGAACCGCATCGGACAGGGCGATATAATATCCGCAAAATAAGATGCGCAACCTTATTGATTTTGAAGAAGGTAGAGTAAATGAGTTTGTAATATTTCTAGAAAGAAATCTTTATTTGGCGGATTCTCCTGATGTCATTCAAGCTTCTCTGTAATCATTTTAAATAGTTCATTTTTCATCCCCGCTGTGAATAAGTGCAAGCTGGGGCGATCCGTCGTGACGCGTATGGATTAGCAATTTGCGATGTCTCATAAGCTTTTTTTTGTTGATGTACAAAAACAAACCTTTACACATTTTCAGCACTCGGATCTCACCACAATTAATATTCGGTCGTCGGACCTACGGTGCGTCTCAAAGAGCCTGTATTTTATTTTGGAAAGTTAAATGATGTTAATCTGGAAGCTGCTTATGGTGGCTCCCACCGTTTTTATTTTTTTCTGCTTTGCTCAGCATGGCTCGGGGTTAAATATCTCCTTGGAGCTTTCTTTAAGGTCATTCAAACAAGACTCTGGACCAAATGTACCCATGGGCAGTGGGGTCTCAGAAACCCGATATTATCAAAAAAAAAAAAAACCCACAAAACTGCTGAAGTAAAAATATAAAAAAGGAAAAAAAAGGTTTTATGTTTGCGTGTCTTATTGCAGGTCAAAAGCACAAGCTGGCGAAAATTTCTGAAGTGTATATAATTAACACATGACATATTTACTGCTTAATTGATATATCTGACGAATCCAGTTTCGACAGAATTAAAGCATATGATCATTTAGGCAGGTTACTGTAATGGCTGCTCTGACCTTTTATGAACACAGGCTGGACCTGCAGGCCATCAAACTGCTAACTAGCTGAAATAGCCATAGCAAAGTGGAAAGACATGGTAATATAGATAAAACTCAGTCATCAGTGCTATTCAGGGAGAGAAGGGGCAGATCGGAAGCTTCTACAGTTTACATACAGCCAGGCTAAAGACATTTCAGGTTACTTTACATTCGCTATATTAAACCAAACATGCTGCATTCTTTCCGTAAGAGATTATTTCAGAATTAGAGACAGATTAAGTTTCGGATCATAAAGTATATTCACAACCATTGTGTTAGCACTGCAGGCAGCTCAAGTGGTTAAGGCTGTGTGTTGTAGATCAGAAGGTGCACCAAGATACCACTGTTGGGTCCCTGAACAAGGCCCTTAATCCACTGTCTGCTCCAGGGGTGCTGTATCATGGCTGACCCTACACTCTGACCCCAACTTCCAAAGTTGGGGTATGGTAAGAAAATAATTTCTTGGTGTACTTAATGTATAAGTGACAAAAATAAAGATATCTTTTTCTTTAACGATTCAATTAATGTGATTCAACTTGCTTGGGAAATCCTTGCACAATCTTCTCACTACACTTGGTGTTCTGTCAGGAAGTCCAGCAGTCGGTCGCGCTCGCTTGGACAGGCCTTGTCAAGTATAAATGGGAACACATTAATTTTATTGTCTTTGGACTTTGGACACATGTGTAAGATGACAGGAAAGCCAAATTTTAACCAACTTCCTTGCTGATGTCTTGGGGTTGTCCTTCAGTGCTTTAGAAAATCCTTCTTCCTTATTAGATTAGATTCAACTTTATTGTCATTAAGCAGAGTACAGGTACAGGTACCTATGATGTCACCTATTGTATGATAATTCTGCACAACAGAATATCAGTTTTCCAACACAACACCTGATTAGGATGCTGCCACCCTCGTGCTTCACAGCTGTTATTTTTTGGGTTAAAAACCTTATTCTTTTTTTTTTTTATTATTAAGCACTGATCATTGTGGCCAAACAGTTTGATTTTGTTTCATGTCACCAAAGATTATGCCTCCAAGAAACTGGTGCAAAACTTGTACGTGCTAATTTCATGAGCTACAGACTCTCAGGCTTCTGTGGTAATGAATGCATGCATTTATTTTGGTACCTCTGAGTTTACCACTTCCTTTGTGTTATCCTGACATTCAAATTAACTTTTCCTATCAAAGTTTCTTCATCCTTAAGGGTTGATTTGTTCCTCCTTTCAAAATAATGCAGTGCCTGTGGTGTCAGGGACTCGAGAACATGGACACGGGCATGGACACGGGGAAAGCAGACCCAAATGCGAGGATGACATCCAGCATGATTTATTAACACAAACTGAAAGCACGCGAGACAAAACATGAAACAAACATGACTACATATGAAGAAACTTAAATAAGACACTTAAATAAGACACATAATGAGATACATTGCGAACAGGGGTGCAGAAAGGGGAGGAAACAAGACAAGGGCAGGGCAGACACGTGATCAAAAACCAAAACAATAATAAACACACATGGCACAGGACAAAAAACACCAAGAGCGCCCCCCCAAGGTCCCAAAAGGTCTGTGACCCTGACATGTGGTCACAAGATGTTTAGATTTGCACACAATTGTTTGTACAAATGCTAGGGATTGTTCATAAGGCATTTTAAAGGTCTATATTCTTTTGCTTGGATTTTAATGTTGTTTCAAGGTAGTGCAAAAAGACACTGGGCCTCAAAGTTAACACCTAATGATGACTACAGAACTGTCAGCGTAGGTGTATGATAGTGTTTGGCCTCAACTGTACAATTTTCATCTTGGGGAAGATTGTCAGAGTGCACAACTAACCTGCCCATGATGGGGTTAAAACCAAAGTTAAGCTCCTGGCATCGGTCACACTTGCGGCCAGCGAGAGACAAATCAGCGCATGTGCATTCCCCCGTGTCTGCGTCACACACTTGTCCAACTGCTCCTATTGGGTGACAGTCGCAGGCCTCACACACACTGTGACGCTTGTCAGAACGGAATAATCCTGCAAAAAAAAGAAAAAAAAAATATATATATATATATATATCAAATGAGATACATCCACGAGCCTTCCATTCATAGTTGGCCACAGTGGGACCATATAGTTATCTTATGTTATAGCAAGAGCAAATGGATGACTTTTAAGAGCAGAAGGAAAGACTGTGGAAACTCAAGGGCATCATTCAGACAGAGCAGGTTTGAGATGTTTCAATCACAGCCTGCTCCCCAGCCCACGGGTGAAATACGAGTGAACAGAGCTGTGACACACACACACACAGGGCCGAGGGATAGGGGATGGGGGGGAGGGCCCCAAACAGAGTCATCAGCTCTTGTAGATGGATCTCCCCCTCTCTCCCTGCGCTTTCAATTTTCTCCTGCCAGCACCACTCTCGGTGCACATGCTTTATGTGCTGGGTGGACCGGAAGGCTCGGTGGAAAGCCGGGTACACCCCGCACTATTTCATCAGGTGCTGTGGGTGAAGAAAGAGCAACCGTACGTCCTTGTCTGGTTACTGCATTCAGGTTCCATGAGGCGCTCTTTGAAGGGCTGGAGGCATTTTTTTTTTATGTATGATTATTATTTATTCTACTGATTAGCACTAATAACCTTGACTCTATAAGTAGCATAGGATATCACATACATTTCTATATATATATTTGGGGTTGTATAGACTGGTTGAATTTGTCTAGGACATTCTAGCTGGGACAAAAAAAAACAGGAAAGTAGAAAATAAAGAAGTTTCGGCTGATTTCTGTTTCTTTTTTTTTTTTTTGCTTTGTACAAGTGGTAAAACCTTTAAACTAGTTCAATCCCTTTTATAGGCTCTACAGATGACAGTTCACCAAATATTTGAAATACTTTATATACGATGTAAAAAGAATAAATGTGGCCAAAAAGGTTTCTGGAAAACTGACTGTCACATCCACATGTGAGACTTCCACAAACTGTAACCACAAAGTTGGAAGCAAAGGACTGAATTTTCTAAAATGACAATGTCCTCATGTAACACTAACCATACTCCAGACCTCCTCGCTCATCATCAGTGTCTGACCTCAATTCAATTTTCAATTCAATTCAATTTTATTTCTAACATTCTCGCTCTAATGTTCTTGCACCAAGAAAGAGCAAATCCCAACAGTCATGTTCCAATATGTAGAATAAATCATTCCCAGAAAAGTGAAGGTTATTAGCAGAAGGCGGGACTAAATCTGGAATGGCAGCTTTAAAAAAAAAACATATGCTTTTGTGTAGGTCATATTTAGGTGACCACAATCTGTTAGCCATATAGTGAACATGTCTTTAGTCTCCAATCTCTCGTGTCCCTCAGGGTTTGGAGTTCTTTAGACCTAATAATACATTTTAGGATCTGGAGTCAATTAATGGCTAACAACACTTATCTACACCATTGTTAGATGCAAGTCCATTTAAAACCCTGTATGTGAGATCGGAGCCTCGGAGGGCAGAGTCGATATGTTACAACTCCTCTGTGACTGAAAAGTTTATGAAGTGTGTACTCCGTTCCATTTTTTATATTATTTCACATGTAATGTCCATTATCCTGTATGGTTTTAGTTCCTCCACCTTTTCACCCTCATGTTGTTTAGACTGGAATAAACATTTTAAAAATGTGGCTGAAAGTTTGAGGCTGAAAATACCAGTATGGTTCATGCAAAGGATTTGTTAGCTTTATAAATGGTGAGTTATGTTCCTAGTGTTTGAGTTTACAGCAAAAAATCTGTTTTGTTTTTTCTTTTTTTTGGGACAGTCCACATTCACTATGAATACAATGAGACCAGATGCTTGAGTTTATTCTGAAGAAATTGAACTGCTTGAGCTGCTGGCAGTGCACCTTGACTTCAGTGGGCTAGATATTTACCCAAAGTGGTGGTCAAACTTGCTAACCCTCCAGAGGATCTTCTAATTCTTAATGGCAGGAATGGCTTTGTAACAGAACTGACTCTAGGAAAGACCACTTGCCATGCAAGCAATATCACTGACTACTAAAACGTATGCTACTCCTGGGGACAACATGGGCTAAATATATGAGCAAAATGCTACATGGAGCCAAGAATAAATGCAGAGATCAGCAATCTGCTACACAATGCCTATTTATTCAGCTAAACAATAGCAGAAATGAAAGCATTGGCATGATCAACAGCTCAAAATAATTAAAATGTGCGCACACACACACAGACACACACAGACACACACACCCTTACACATTTATCATGCTTTTTTTGTAGTTCTAGAAAAGCAGAATTTCAAACATTGCTTTACTATTAATTGCAAACACTCACCTGGCTTACAGGTGCTACAGTCCTGTGCTTGATGGCTGGGCACACACACACATTGCCCACTGTCAGGGTCACACACCGTTTCAGCCAAGGTGCCCATGAGGTCGCAGTTGCATGGCTGGCACGCATGTGTGTCGTTACCTGAGCTCAGGTTATACATATGAGCAGAACAGTGGTTACAACGAAGACCTCCGGCACCGTACTTACACTGGCACTGCCCGCTTTCCTTATCACACAAAGATAATCCTTTTTTGGTGCCCCTGGGGTTGCAGTGACACGGTTGGCAGCCCTCAAGGCCCGGTGCGTACCAGCCATCAAGGCAGGAGTCACATCGGCGGCCCTCCGCTTGTGGCCGGCACACACACTGGCCTGTTACTGGGTGACACACTGAGCCCAGGATGATGCCAGCAGAACTGCAGTTGCAGGGCACACAGACGCCACCCGTCCTCGGGCCATAGGTGCCAGGAGGGCAGGTGTCACACAGGAGGCCCTGGATGCCACTCTTGCATTCGCACTGGCCTGTGAAAGGGTTGCAAAACTGGTGGAGTGATCCGTCTGGATTACAAGCACATGGCTCACAGCCGTCTGGATCGGTGTGGTTAAGAAACTTAAAGCCGTAGTTACAGCGATCACAGTTAAGACCTGGAAACAGAACAGAACAATATCAGCAAGGATGAAACCTTGAGCTTCAGCGCTCATGAGAACATGAGACCACTAAATCTGCTACGATACGATATGAACAGCTTTAGATACTGTATTATTACTTACAAACCATAATGCAGGTTTATAATACAGTACGTAGATTGTGTCGATTGATTTTACTAAAACCTGTTCAAGAAAAAGCAGAGATGGTTGTCCCACACCTCATAGTGCTAAGTATAAATCCACAGGAAAGTAATTTAATAATAAATAAATAAATAAAAAGTATGTAGTGAATTGGGCTGTATTTGTGTGTGTGTGTGTGTGTGTGTAGGCAGGGCAGTGGGGAAATGACATCATTAAGTGAGGCCCTTACTCAATGATGA
>JAOTRN010000002.1:3982398-3993850 GCA_028566695.1 Bagroides melapterus
CGGTGCCTGATGCTGACTGCTAAGTTCATTCTGTCCCCCCCAACACACACACACACACACACACACACACACACACAGCATGAATGTTTATTTATGGTGGTTTCTGTAAAGCTCTTCTTTTATAGATGAAGGTCCTTAAATAAGCCTTCGTCTTGGTCCTTCGAGTCGAGTCACCTTGACCCGACTGTGCATCTTTCACCAACAATAAGTGCATGATAACCTGCGAATGTTGTCCCATGGAGTTAAACAAAGGCAGCCTTAAGAGCGCCAACACATCTGCAGAGCCCTGCTGCTCTGATGGCTACGTGCCTGTCCATCACGGCCGGCGAGACATAACGCGTCAGGAAGTTCTTCGTAGTGCATCAGCCTGTGGCAGGTTACCAAAACGGCTCGCAAGAAGTCAGCGTAGCTCAGTACTCAACTCTGACCAGTCTGATTGTGGCTAGGAACTGGTGATTTCCACAGACTTGCAAAAAAACTGAGAAGATGTTTCATGATCTGAAATACAGAATAAATGTTTGTATACTTTTTTTTTATTGTTATTGTATGTATAATATATGATTCAGCACTTCTGTGTTTTATTTCTCAATAGCCCTGTGAATGTTTACGCCATATTCCTTCTCTATAGTCATTTCACTGCCTAACGTCCAAGCCTTCATCCTTCCTCTTCTCCTGTTAAAGTCAGTTTTTGGAACTCATGGCAGCACAAACTAATTTGCTGTCAACATTTTGGGGTGATTTATAAAGTGTCCATGGCCTTTCAGCTCCGGGCGCCCGCAGAGAGAGAGCCAGGGTAAGGTGGAAGCTCTTTTTTTTTTTTTCCTCTGCTCACCTTGCTTCACCTTCACGGATGCTGCCAATCAGTCTCCATCACTCGGGGTGAAACGAACCACTCGGAGAGGTCGGCTGACCCGCAGCCAGAGATCCGAGAGAGCAGTCTGATGCTGGCGCTCGTGTCTCCGGTGCCAGACCTGCAGTCTCCTACTTCACCAAAGTTTACTCACAGAACATAATCATTAGGACTTATAATCGGAGTCGGAGTATGACATGGACTAGATTGGGCATTGAGTTGGTTTTTAAATCTGTAGCTACTTTTAAAGCAAAATACAAAGTAATTTATCCAAGAAAACCACAACAATATACTCTTTATATCATCTAGACAATGACTACAACAGCTAGCAGTGAGTTACAGTCTGAATTTCAGGATTATTTCCATATTGGTGATTCCTCCTACATAGTTGCAGGAACAAAACACTTCTCACCCTGTGTGCTCTTTTCCTTGCCCCATTGACAGGATACTTGAGAAACAATGCAGCCATCACTAATTCCTCCTCCCACCTCCCTGTGATTCCTAATTTGCTCTGGCTGGAGTGGATTGGGCAATGGACTGGCTGGCCTACATATCTTTGGGTAGGGTGAGAAGTTCACATGAGGTGATGAACCATGTGCACATTCAGGTTAAGAGCTCGAGATTCGGGCAGCCCATGACCAAAACAAAACGTCTCACAGAGAACCTGCGTCCACTGAGGTGTGTAGTCACCAGATCGAGAGGCCACGTCCAAGGCCAAGACCTGAGCTGAAGGCTGTAATCTGTGCATGAAAATTTTCATTATCTTCACGGATTCTCTCAAAGTTTGAGGGGCCAAAAAAGCCCAATAAATGTAAAGCAAACATTGTAAAGCATTTTACACTTGGAGTCATCACATCAATAAGTGAAATGCTGCTTGATAAAGCAGGTCTATTATGCCAACAATCATCAAAAAGTCCATAATGTAATCTGAACTGAATTAGAGTAGAAGATAAAACAGGAGCCTAGATATAGGTTGAGACTACAACAAGGTGGATAAATATGTTATAAAAATATGTTAAATATATTATTAGTACCCTAGCAAGCCCTAAATATAGTATAATACAATCTAGTAACTTCTTTTAGGTTTAAAGTGGTAACAAGCGGTGGAACTCCAACACCTGAGCCTCCAACACTCAGCACTGTGTTGTGTCCAAATGAAAAGTGAGATCAGACATAACAGGGCCTGGCAAACACAGCATACAAGATGTTGGCAGGCGATGATCATGACTTCACTCGTAACACTTTCGAGGAGCTCCGTTACATCAAAACGAGGCTTAACCTCTCCAACCTAAAACATGATGTATTCTGTTACGACAAGTAAAATGTCTTCTTTCTCATCTTCTCCTCTTTGCATCCTGGTAGAATTTGTAAACTACCGTCTGCAAGATAACGAAGGTTCTGAGAAAGAAACATGTCCTTCATACCGTTTTAGTTTCCCGTGTGAAATGGCATGTGGAACTTGCGTGATCTCGATTACAGCCCGTATCCACCGAGAGAGGGGGGACGGGTGATGACGAGCTATGCTCCAAAACAATCGTCTGAAGCCTGGTCGCTTCTTGTCATCATCTGAAGGGGGCCGCATGAAAGCGATATCTTTCTTCTTTTCTCCTTGCTTCATTCCAAGCACCTGTAGATTGTCTCCTGCGTTCTTCCTCCTTTCCCGACCCCCTTATAAGCACTATACCATGTTCTTTGTGTGTTTTCCCACAGCGCTCCTCTAGGCCTTTAAGTTGCCTCTCTAAATACAACAGACTTCAAGCGGAACCTACAGTATCTAAGACAGTGGCCTGACAGCCATCTAGACCTGGCCATAGAAGGGATGATCAGATGTGATTTAAACTCACAGTAACCTCCTGCCAATAGGCCAGATGTTCACCGACAAACCATATTTAAAACCATGTTTGATTTCTTGACCTTGAGCAGATCAATGTCACTCTATCTGACTCCTGCATCTGATCAGAATCAGCACTGATAACAACACTATCACTTTAGATGTACTGTGTTACAATGACAATAAAGAATTATTATTATTATTATTATTATTATTATTATCGCTGATACGAATACTCGATTATAACATGTCTTGGTTGCAGATGAAAATACAGTATATCGATATTTGGATGAAGATTTTTTTGCTTGAGTAGTTTTTCTTAGTAGGCTCATTTTAATTACCTGACAATCGCGAGTGTATATTATACAAGGTTTATCTGTTTTACACTGCGTTTTCTTTTCATTATTATAAAAATACAACCTTTTTCTTAATAGCACTGCGACATTATAAGCCTAATTTCTGGACGACTTCAAATGATTTGTGATGCTTTTCTGTTCACCGCTGCTGGAGACGGATTACTCTCTCATCAGCAACGTGTTTCAGCCTGATTCTGTGTCAACTCTAAAGACTGCTCTGGATCAAAATCCCAGGAGATCAGCAGTTTCTGCAATACTCAAGAGCAGCCCATCTGATTAAAACAACCCAGCCATGGTTAAAAGTAACAGATCACATTTGTTCTTCATACTGATGTTTGCTCATGACGTGTGAACATTAACTGAAGCTCTTGCAGTCTTAAAAAGTCAATTTGGGGGAAAATAGAATAGAATAGAATAGAATTTAAATGTAGCATGTTTCTAGGAACAAGTATTAATATTTGAATTTTTATTTTCAGTAATTAATAGTGACGGCCATATTGATAATATTCTGTATTCGCATTCTTCAATCAAAATAAAATATTGATGACTTGCAATTTAGTTAAAGCTACAGTCAGAGATGAGACATCGTGTGCAACGCAGCAGGAATTTGCTACAGAACATCGATACTGAACTGTGGTCGAAATCAGACTGCACGTCGGGCACCGCATCGAGTAAATGGCTGAAGATAGGCCCATTTTCTCCATGTCATATCCTAGTGCAGATAAAAGTCCAACTGGGCAGCAAAGAACCCGAGCCATGGCTGACACCCAGCATGGAACTTATTACCTATGAATTGTGGGTAGGATCTTATTATCATAATAATGTTTTCGGTCCCAGAAGTCGGCCCGCGATTCATAATCGGAACGACGGCAATTTAAAGCCACAATAATCACTGCTATTGAAAGATAATACTCTCTGCAGACAGAGCTCTCTGTTCACTTACAATGCTGATGATGTCCCGGTATCTCTCATCCCTTTTCTCCCCTTTCATTTACCAACACGGAGATACCGGCACTCACTTACAATGCCGAACGAGGCGAGGGCTCCAAGACTCATGGGCCTGTCTGTGCAAAGAAATGCAAGAGGCATAAAAAGGTTCCTCAAGCCGATTAAGAAGCAGCACGGAGCATATCAATCATTTCTTAACCACCAATGACCCGGAATTGCATCAGAATAAAATCAAAAGGAAATTACCTTCATGCAAAACAAAAAACGGTATCGTGAGACGCTGACACGCTGCAAGCTTTTATCTTTTTTTTACATGACTGTTTCTAGCGGAGCCCCGTGAACTTGGTTATAAAGTGTTCTGTTGGGTTGCGGTATTATTTATGCAGGGAAGGGCGGAAAAGAAGGCTGCGCTCTCGTTCCCTGCCCTCTGTGCCCCCGCAGCTGTGAGAAAACAGATGTTTACCCCTGTAATTAACGCCTTCCGTTCATGCATCTTATCCGGGTCGGAAATCTGTTGTGACACGGGTTCAGCGTGAACCTGCTGCGGCTTTTCTGATGCGATATTAATATCAATATCTTCCGCCGTGCTAATTACTGAGAATATGGATGGACAAGGATTAGTGCCCACCACAGCCACCTTGTAGATGAGGTCTGATCGAGCAGATTATGGCGTTTGATAGCTTTTGGGCCCATGCCAAAAACACGATTCCTCAGCTCTGCCACAAACGGTGTGATGTACCTCGGTATATAGTGGCAAGGTCAGAAATTTGTCATCGCTCCCTCGGAGAAGGTGAGTGACCTGGCAACTGGTCAGTGGAAACATCACAGTAGGAAGCATACATCCTACCTGTAAGGCCATGTGCGTCCACTGGCCTTTCCGGAGGTGGCCTGCAGTGCTTATGTTTATGGAGAAGTTTTGACCAGTCTGAACACCGTAGTGGAACTGGACCTCCATTTCTGAAACGGTCAGCAGGAACACCAGCCGGTCGGTGCTCTTCTTCTCGAACACGGCCCTGTCCATGGTGAAGAAATTCATGGTGAATCCCTGTGTTATAGATACATTACTTTAACAAACCATGACCAGCCTTTTGAAGGGTGTGACAAATATCTCCTGCCGAGGGGGATATCTACTCATAAATACCCTGAATATTTATTTTGCTGAGAAAACTGAGGCACATTAACAAAATCATGAGCAAGTTTCTATATAGTAACTTTTACGGTGTTCCATATTACAAGCCTTTTGTATTCTAGACGGCCTACAGACCTAAATTCTATCTTTCAGCTCCCTGACTAATGCACTGTTGTTCTGAAATGCCAAATTCGACACCCGTCATCAGTTTACCCTTGATGGAACAAGCTGATGATAACTGTAAGTTCAAATCGAGACCTGATCTGATGGAGAAGGAATGCGATATGGCAAACGAAGGCCCACAGCTGATGCTTTGTTTAGTACCTGACATAAAGAGGTTGTACTGGGTGAGAGTAAACAATCGAGCTTTGATGCTCTGCTACAATCCTAGCAGCATTTTACTAGGAGATCCAGTTGTGTCTAAAACGGGCACAGTGCTGATGTTCATGCACTTTGTATCAATACGTTTGCCTTTTCTTGTTACTTGAAATCCTCCTCATTTGCTGTCAAATGAAATCCCATTACTGGAATTTTACGGGGGAAACAGGAGCGTTTATGAACACAGGCCACCGCATACAATAAATCATAAAGCACCGTGTTTGCGCTGGAGTTGGGTCTGGTCCTCGAGTGCCAGCCACCTCACCTGAAAGCCGCACTTTCCTGCATGCTCTACTTGCAATTAGGCCGAGCTTCTCCGCTGGGGAAATGCCAGCACTTTAGCATTCACTAAGGTGAGCGTTTCTGAAGCGAGACGGCGTCCTGCATATTTTTATGTCATGTTACTGAGGAGAGTGCTCCAGTTGATATTAAACAGAGTCCCATTAATTCACTAAGAGAAGAATTAATCAACATGTATGCTTGTTGTCACAGCCGCTGCCACTTCAGGGTGAGAATTCGAGGCTCTCTCTCGCACCAGTTGAACCGTCTCAATTATTTATTTTTTCGATACCGCGTGCCTGTGACTTGTCTCCCTTTTCATCCTCTACACTTGATCTAAAATGTCCAAGCAGTAGTTCTTCATGAGTCTCTCTCTCTCTCTTTCTCTCTCTCTCTCCCTCTGTCCTTTCATCCTATCACTCACTTTCAACTATATCATTTTCTAGGCTGTGAAAAAAACAAAGTGGCCTTTGAGATGATACTTCTCTCCCCCCCTTGCCACAGCTCAGAAAACACTGCAGCAATTTCATTTCATTGATCTAAAACTGGCCACAGCTGGTCTTGTTTGGGCAGCGTGGGGGGGAAATAAGGAGCTTTTTCCCTCCCAACATGACAAGATGGCATATTACAAATTAAATTCAAAACAAACTCCTCACAGAGTGACTTATAAGCACCAGCATGTGGTCTATTGTTTTCAGGTGCACATATAATATAGTTCCACAACCTTGGAGTATTTGCTGATATTTTCAGGTTTATCTGTTTCTAGTTTTTGGCATGCAGGAAAGAACATGGTGGTAGTGGTGGTGGTGGTGGTTGGGGGGGGTGAGCTGTTCTGTTGGTAAAACAAATGACTAAGCTTCTACGGATTTGGTTCAAATTCAAAACGTCTCTTAAAATCCTAATCCATGTAAGTCAGCGGAGAGAAACTAATCTGACCTATTAGCTAAAATATTAGTTCTAAGGTGACAGCAAGTGCTTTGTGTTGAACATCTTAGGTGCTTAAGTGAAAGTTCTAGCAACGGCTCTACTTACATTACAGAGGCTTCTTCAAGTTTCAGCCAAACTGTTATGGTAAATGATCCTTCTTGTCCCAGGTTTGGAGCCGAGCGAGAAGCCAAGCAGTCACTCTGGTTTCGAAACATGAAGCTAACAGATCCAGTCTCTGAGCCCGGGCGCAAATCCTGGCTCTCACCTGTCAGGCATGTGTCCACCTGCCAGTCAAGGAGGTCGGTGTGGCGTGGTGCGGATGAGCGATACGGACACTCCTGGATGCAAAACTGCTGGGAACAGGTGAGGAGGTCATTCTGGGTGTGGGCAGCCTGGCAGAAGGTGCTGCGCTCTGGAAAACCACACGTTGCCTCACTTGGTGCCACACTAACGGATTTGTAGGCTGCGATATTCTCCAGCCTGGGAAAAGAGCCCTGAGCTGCCACAGGGCTGAGGGCGACAGTAACACAGAGGGTGTAGAGGAATAACATTGTCCTTTTGTGCCTAAAGAACCAAACCATGCTTGGCAGTGAAAAGTGTCTCAGTGTTAAATAAATAATGAACAGTCATGCTTGAAATGACATTTACTTCCTTTTTTTCTTTCTTGAGAAAGGTAATGCAGCTTAATTGCAATGTCAAAAAGGAGGCCAAAGCCCTCACATGCTGGCTAGGATTTTTGCTGGATACAGTCTCTCTGGAAGACCTGCAGAGAAAAACAGAAATTAGATGAGTAACTTTTCAAAACAGGCCATCACATTTCAGAAAATAGGCCCAGGCTCCGGAAAAAAAGTGTTACAAATGCAGAAGCAGGTGAAGAGTGAATTACCCACACAAAGTGCTGTACAGTTGGTCAAATTTAGACAATTTAATTTGTTTTTAAATGTGTCTGCCTTGAATAAAATGAGTTCCACTTCATGTGCCATAAATAATATGACTCTAATGGTTAAATTGTTGAAGATTTGAAATGGTTATATTTATTGCCACCGCCATTGCGATCCTTGTTCACAAAAATCCGTCCCCAGATTTATGGCTGTTTAATAAGTAAGCATGCTAACTAGTGTTACTATTAGCAAGGGCTGTCATAAACCTAAATTATAGAGACTTTCATTCTGTCTCTGCGATTCTTATTAATATTTTGTGACAATGAGCTATTTTGACTACATTTTAATATTGTAATGATTTATTTTGGTGCTGAACAAAAACATACAATGGATAGAACTCTTTACACTTGATCATGCGGTTGCCACACCCTCCCATGGGTGCCATGGGTCCCTTAAGCTCATGTCAGGCCTTGCATGCAGCAGAGAGTCCTGACATTTCATGCTCCATCATAAACTAAGCATCTTCATTATCATCAGGATGGTAGAGGACAACGGATGAGCATCATTTCAGAGATAACTGGTTGAATGACACAAAAGTTGTTTTTTTTCCAAAAGTCATACCTTCTGTTAAGAAGTCAGATTTAAACAAACGTGTATTGGCCTGTTTATTGCATTGCATTGCAAGTGCATGGTCATTATCTGACCACAGACAAATTGAGGTGATGTAGATGTAAACAAGTCTATACTCAACTGAGAATAGCCTTGTTTACATCTACATCACCTCAATTTGTCTGGTGCTGAAACAGAACGCAGTTTAGCCCCCTTAGGTTGTGGAGCATGGATCAATCTGCAGCGCTGACCACAAATTTAAGTAAAGCTCGTTTTAAAGATTCTACTGCCATGAAATTACAAAGGACCTTGTGGCAAAATCTGTTCAAAAGACAGTCTTCTGTCTGATGTCATTTACAATATTCATAAAATGGCGTCAGTGTCCTGTATTAGTAAATAAAAAAGGGGACTTTAAGTGTGATTCTGAAGATTTTCTGATGGAGGAGTTTTTCAACATTGGTCATGACAACACTTTCCAGCGCACTCGGAAATTCGACTTCTTGAAACCAAATGAACAACTCTATAATCATGCAAATTCTCCTCATAATTATTGATAATGGTGTAAACTGGTGTTGAATGCGTGTTTATTAAATAACTGACAAGAGGTCCTGTTGTTCTGAGACAATGACTTTAAAAAAAAAACAATAATTTCAACATAATTTTCTACGTTAAGTTTACTAAATTGAAAATAAAAACGACTGACTATCGACTATTAAAAGGCCCGAGCGTCAAGGGTGTTTCAGCAGCTAATTATTACCGGAGCTAATTATTCAGAGCTAATTATTCCCAAGCCCATTCACTTATTATACTCTTCAGAAGGTATAACATCACTAAAAGAAGTTATTTTAGGGAACCAAAACAAGCAATGGAAATTCACGCGCGTCAGCGCTTCATCTCTGCCTCCCTCGAGGATTCTATACAGACTAAAGGCTTTACAAACTTCCATATACAGTATGCTAATCATTTTAAAAATAATTAACATACGTTGTACTTAAAAAAAAAAAAAGACAAAAACAAGAAAAAGAAGAAGAAGAAGAAAAAGAAGATTTCTACCTACCTTGTTACACGCGCCGAACACACACATTTCGTGACTAAGCGCAAAAGCAGATTATTATAATAAGTTTGCCATCTGGCGCGCCTCGAAGAGCTCGAGCGTCTGTGGATTTGCACGTGCGGGAAACTACACGCAGAGTCTGCCTTTACTTCAACCAGCTAGAAAGCACCTGTTGATATCAGTGGTGGTGTTTTGTCCCCCCTCCTCGGCTGATATGACAGTATAGCGCATGATGAGCCAAACCGCTCCCCCCCACCCCACCCCTTTCTCTCCACGCGTTGGTCTCGTCCCTCTCAGCTCGAGGACGCCGCTGCACGTAGCCAAGCAACCAGCGGCGGGACACAGTGCTACATTCAGGTACTGGACTGAGGGGACGGGAAAGAGGACAAAAGGATTAAAAGGAGGGACTCGGATGGAATTTATACACTATGATAGTGTCTAACAAAGAGGATTATGGTTAATAGAGTAATACGACTTTGAGTTCAAAACTGTTGGCGATCCCAAACTGCGTCAGAAACTTTTATAGGTGTAAACATCAGGCTACCAGACGATACAATACGGATGATTTCAATTCTTAATAATCAACGATTCGATATTTGAAATCTGATTGGTTAAAGAAATAGTCCCATTGTTAATATAGTTTAAGTTCCATCAGACAGCACTACTGATTCTGAAGACCATGGACAGATTAGATTGACATGACATCACATAGAGGCTGAAATCTGATTGGACAAAAAAAATCTAACATCCACATCCACGTACTGGAAGCAGTGCAGCCAAGAGAAACTCTACGAAATGAAGAGAATAGAGTGTTGGGAAGAAATTAATCTAATTTCATGGAACAAATAATAGAATTTAGGTTGTAAATGTAGGTCATTGCTTCTGATAGTATTTAGGCCAGCAGAGAAGGCCTTTCTGGCCCTGAAGGACCACCACTGGTATGTAAAATATGTGATTCAATATTTGATGATCCCATGAAACATGTTACAATATGATTCAATTTAGTAACCTTTGATCTTTTTTTCGGTAAGCCAGCTGTTAATTTGCATAGAGAAAAATTATTTTAACTATCAAAGTTTTAACTTCCTAGCTTATTGATCTGTAGGTTTAAAAATATAAGTTATTTACACCCCAATTGCTTTTTCTTTTTCCATAATAATCTAATTGTAATCAAATATAATTGCTCATAATCCATTTTTGATTGCCACAGAGATTGATTCATTTCAATCTGAAAAAAAAAAAAAAATCAATGCCCTAATCAAAATACATGTAACTTTTTAACAGAGATTGTATGTTGATGATAATATATACAGTGTCACTTGAAAGTTTGTGAACTCTTTAGAAATTTCTATATTTCTGCATAAATATGAAACAGACCTTCATCAGATTTTCAGTCCTAAAAATAAACAAAGTGAACGTAATCAATCAAATGAGCCAAAAAATATTATACTTCATTTAATTATAGAGAATTAAAGATCCAGCATTCTGTGACTTGTGACAGTATCTGAACCTTTGCTTTCAGCATCTGCTGTAAGCACTTCTGCAGCATTAACTGCAAGTAAAGTTTATGGTAACTGTTGAGTCCTGTACAACGGCTTGGACGAATTTGATCTCATTCCTCAGTACAGAAGATTCAACACTGTGGGTTTCCTCACATGACCTTCCTTTCTTTTGTATTAAGGTCAGGACTTTGACTTAGCCATTCCAAAACATTATCTTTACTTAATAGCTTCATAGTATAGCCACCAAAACATATCAAGAATTCATGAATGCTTAATAAAATATTTGTTTATGATTTGGCTTAGGAGGCTAGTTACCTCAGCTAAATGACTTTGAACTCAAACCCCCAAGATTCACTGTGGCCTAGTAATCATACGTGGATTACTGATCCCCTTCACCTGATTCAAGTCTCACTTTAACTCAAACTTCCTGATATTTGGATGTTTTAACACTGTGTAATTAAAACCTCATCACCTACAACCGCATCTGGTGTCAGCTGGATAAAGAGGGGTTTCCTTTTGATTCTGGTTCCTCTCAAGTTTTCTTCCTAATTTTGTCCTTGGAAGTTTTTTCCAAACCACACTATCCTTTGGCTTGCTTGTTAGGGATACATTTAAAATTCATAAATATATATATATATATATATACATACAGTGGCAAGAAAAAGTATGTGAACCTTTTGGAATTTCATGGTTTTCTGAATAAATTTG
>JAOTRN010000002.1:4007568-4018071 GCA_028566695.1 Bagroides melapterus
CCAGGACATCACTTTATACTGGTTCAGGGTTTGACCAGGACATCACTTTATACTGGTTCAGGGTTTGACCAGGACATCACTTTATACTGGTTCAGGGTTTGACCAGGACATTACATTCAGGGTTGGAGAAAACCCTGGAGAAAACCCCCTGAAGTTTAAGACAGTAATTCAAAATTCTTGACCATTCTGTGATGAAACCTTTTTATCCTGGATGAACATGAACCCGACACATGACACCTGAGCTCACTGAATAGTGTGAGTGTGAAAATGATGTAAATCGTGATCTAGGTCCTGAAGAATTTCAACACAAAACACCAAATGTGGAGCTTTGAGGATCTTTTGGAAGAACGGCATCCTGTCCTTTCAGTGCAATGCCAGAATGGCTCATGGTGGCCTAACACTAAACTCTTTCCTTATACTAATCACACGTCTGTTTTCACGTTATTTATTATCATAGTGAGATGTCAAAGGAAGGTGTTTCAAAGGAACCGTGTACGTAACCTCAGGAACCGGGTACAGTAGCTCCTACACCGGTGTTGTGTAATGTTGCACTTCCAGCAGATCTATAGATCTTCTTTATTGTATGAAGTCATATTCTAGATTTATACTCGTACTAATATACCTCTAATAAAATCCAGGATGTTTAACAATGTTTTCTTAATGAACTTGAGCAAAGACAAATCTATTTTACTTTCTTAGACAGTACTCTGAGTGTGTACCTCTGGTTCGAGTGTTTTTATTATATTTGCACATAAACACAAGGTTTAATTTTATTCATTCTGGCTTTGCATACGTTTTGCATGGCAACATATTTACCGCCGGCCGCACAGAGGGACCTTTTTTCCTTGACTAACTGTATGTAAATTATGGTTATTTAAAATATTGTAATGTAAATTGTGGCTTGATGGGTTAGCAGTCTTAACACAGGACTCTTAGAGAAACTTCTTAGGCTTTTTTTTTTTGTAAAGAATACATTCAATTTCACTTGTACCATTACTTTTTTCGTTCTTTCTTTCTTTTTTTCTTTTTAAAATTCTATTAGGAAACGTAGGAATAAATATCCATAATCCAAACGATTCATGGTTGTTTTACTTAAATAATAAATTGATACATTTCATAGACAAATAAATAAATAAATAAATAAAACAAGAAGGAATGAAGAAAGCAGCCCCAAAAGTCAAAACTGGAAGCATGTTTTAATATTGCTCTACCATTATCCTGAAAGGCATAATTGGAGTTACACATCTGAATTGATCGTAGTTACAGAATCATAGGTCTCTCTTTTTGCATTGAACAATATATACAATGTAAAATAAATACATTTACACAAATGGACAGAATTGTTGGAGCACACTGTATGGTACACGTCACAAAAATATACAAGTAATTGTTTCACTGATGTTCAGCACATCTAGAGCTACAGACATGGTTCTCACTACAGACTGTTTCAGCAACTCCTGGACTGAAATTGATATCATCTTAGTGATCATATACGTTTTTTGTTTATTTAGTGTTTTTTTTTTTTTTTTTTTTAAATACCCTCCCGTCCCTGTTCCCTCCACCTCCCTGACCCTTCTTCCTCCAGTTCTTCTTGTTGATTAGTTGTTTCTTACATTTTACACTGCTGCAAATTGAAAAATCTTTCGATACATTTCCAGACAAGAATAAATACACCCCATGCCCATAAGGTCCTCTATAATAAAAAATAGCAGTTGTTTTGTACATCTATTTTTTCTCCCTATTATTTCTTACATTGCAAAATAGTCCGATAAATACAGCATTTTTGATCTAAGTCAGTTGCAGAGTGTGACTCCTGATTGCCACACATATTGCTTTAAATAAGAAAATAGGTTGGAAAAAAAAAAAAACGTTGGTAATTTACACTTTGATTTCTCTACTCTAATATGTTTAAGAGCAAATAGAGCCTTCTTTTGATGATCTATGTGAACCTTGGGTCTACACCGTTCAAAGTTATGCGCTAAAGGAGTTGTTATTATTGGAAGAATCTATAATTTTGTGCGAAAGCTTCGTGTAACAAAAAGAAATACTCAGGACTCAGTGCACCTCAGGCTTTAAAGTGGTTCGGTTGTTACCATGAATTTCTAGAGAGGGACGGCTGATCCCAAGTCAGCTCCTAGAATGCATCCAGGCCCAGGACTGCTTGCTGTAACATCTGTGTGACTTTTTTTATTAAAAAAAAAAAAAATAAATAAAAAACAATGAAAGCTCAGCTTCAATCACTTTAAAAGATCATGTCTTCATGTTTGCATTGGTGTTCTGTACCACAGTCATAAGAAAGACTAAATGTAACTGACAACAGGAAAAAAAACTCACAAAAGGAAGAAACTGCACATTTCTGCCAGGAAAAATGAAAGAAAAGAAAGAGCCGACATCCGCTCATTAGCAGAAACCCTCCGGTTTTTGTCCAACAAACTTTTAGCCACGATTTATGTCCAGAAAAAAATGACACTCTCCAAAACACAGTCAAAAATGATTTTTTGTATAGTTTGTGACATTATTATACAGTATCTAAAGAACACAGAAAGGGAGAAAAAAACACGAATAAAACCCTTATCCCTGTTTTATTCCAACAATGTTTTTTTTTTTTTTTAAAAGTCTCTTCATTTTTATTTAGCACACAAAGTTGAAGCACGAGTGTTAGAAACTGGATCCTACACCAAAAACAAATAACATTTCTTTCCTTTTGCAGCCTCAAGGATTTAAAGATAATATTACAAGAGTCGCTCAGCATGGAAGGCCTTATATACAGCAGCGTGTTAAAAAAGAAACAAAAAAAGAAAGAAAAAATAATAATAACATAACAAAAAAAAAAAAATAATCCACTACCATTTTTAAATACTCAAAAGCATTTTTTTTTCATTTTAACCTAAGATATACAGTGTTAGTCTACAGGAAAGTAGTTAGATAAAATGATCCCTTTTTTAATTATATGTTGCTCCTTCCTTTAAATAACTGTTAATCACTTATACATCAGTATAGATTACATTGATCATGAAACTGTTGATCTAGCGGTAACGTCACGAGACTCCTTTATGCCAGAAAGTGATTTGAAACCCATCATCCATGCCATGTCTCCTGAGGATTCATTCATACATCCAGTAGTGTCTCTGTTTCTACCCTGTCTTAAAAAAAAAAAAAAAAAAAAAAAAAAAAGGGACAGCACACACAGAAAAAAATGGTTGAAGAAGCAGACATGGAACACATAGAAGCTGAACTTTTTTTGTGCCTTTTTTAAAATTTGTTCCAATAAAATGCCTCGGGTTATTTTTTTAATCTTAATTTACAATATACAATGTTTAAAGAATATTCAGGAAAAAAAATACCCCCACATAGACCTACTAATACTGACATATTTCTGATGGTTATGTGAAGCGGATAGCTTGCTTCAGTACTTAAAGTAAACTGGCGTGTTGAAGATTAAATTGTGATCATCGTCGCCCCGTTTTAGTAAAAGAACCACATGAAATTAGAGCTACACTGATGTTCTAAGTGCTAATATACTGTTTGGATTTTTTTTATCTTTTTAATTATATCAGTAAAAGTAAGTTTGGTGGTAATATTAAATGCAGAACTGGTGGTGTCGAGTTAACGTTCACGGTCCTTCTGGTCACCATATCGGTCAAACATCGTACTCTATCAACCACACAGAGGAAAGTTAAAGCTGCAAGGAAACTCGGGCACGAACAGAAATTGCATAAATTTACACTCCATTTTTAAAACCTCTATTGCTTAGAGAAGATAGCAAGCATTCTCTCCTGACTCGTAACAGCTACCGAAAAGTGTTAGAGTTGGAAAAAAAATCAAAAATTATAATAATAATAATAATAATAATAATTCTCAACATGTGATCAATGCAAGTATGACGTCTGTATACTACATACTATATTTACACCCTTCAGTATAAATGCACTGAGATAAAGCACAGTAAAATATCAATAAATAAATTAGGCTATTCCATGTCCACTATAGTACCTCTGTTTCATATTGCATGAGAGACTAATGCTCAGGAATATTCCCTGAAAAGAGAAATGACAAAATCATTAAAAGTTGTTTGGAAGACTCGAAAGGAAAGAAGAAGGGATATCAAGCCCCCGGTGACTGCTTGTGGTGGAAATGAGAAAATATTAGGAGCAGCTTCTTTAGAAAAGAAAAAATAATAATAATAAAGAAGCCGGAAATAAACCAACAAAACAACAAACAAACTAAATCTCTGTTTGGCGAATGTCAGACTGCTCGTGTGAGGTCAGGTGGTAACACTACTGCCTGCTGTCAGGTCGTGGCTGTTTGTGATAGAGGGACTATCGGATGTGGGTTTGAGACCTTACAGTTTCATTGGCATCCCACTCAGTGGAACTCCTTCCTTTGGCAGGGTTTATCATTCTTAAATCCAGGTTCCTTTTTTTCAGGTGAAAATCAACAAAATGTTCTTTCGAAAGCTCGAAAAACTGCAGTGGTTTTCAGAGAAGAAGAAGAAGAAGAAGAAGAAGAAGAAGAAGTTAAAAGCTGGTTTGAACAAAGTCCTGCTGCTAAATAGTCTCATTTTTTTGAAGTCTTGTCCTATTCAACATGATTTTGCTCAACAGCCACACGTTATTTGTATGTCAGTAGTTCGGAGTGTCCTTAAGGTTTTGTTAAGTTGTCGTTATTAGATACCGTTGTTGAGAAAAGTTTCACGGTATATCAGTCATCACCTGCCAGTAATGTAGTGAGAGCACTAGTATTGTGTAGGCCCAGGCCGCTCCGTGATGACAGAACCGCTCTAGGCGCCGGTGATCGAGCTAGACTTTAGCCTCGAGCAGCTCCAGGAAGAGTTTGTGCATGGGCACCTTGCCGTCCTGTTTGATGCTGTAGAAATGCTGCACGGCTTTAGTGGACGTCTGGCGCAGCAGCGGCAGCGTCATAAGCAGCTTTCCAGCACGGCGTGGATCCTCGGCATGTTGGCTGCTCTCGTAGTCCTGCAGCGCCTCGTGCAGCACATCCTGCAACTTCTGCACCGCCTCCACATCCTCTATATGCATGGAGTCTAACCGACAAAAAAAAAAAAAAAAATACACACATATTTATATTTATTTTATGTAGTATAGTTTATTTTTGATATCAAACAGATTTTTAGATTAATCTCAGAGTAAATGAATGGAGCAATTACAGGATCTAATTTTCATCATAATACCGTGAGATCAGATTAGATCTAATTCTGATTAAATCAGTTTTAGCCACTGAAAAAAATAGTTAAAGCAGATAGTTAAATTAGATACATTTTAGTACATGGAACAATCAGAGTATCACTGCTATAAAAAAAAAGTGAGGAAAAAGGGATTGACTTGTCCTTTCTGCCAGACTGGAGCTCATTCTACAGTGATTAAATGCACACTGGAGTATTAAGCAGCGAGGTTGCGCTCGGCGCATGTTTACAAGGCTCTCTGCGGGCCTGATGAATGGCACACGCGACAGGAACGACACTTGGAAGCAAGCTGATACGAAGCATGAGCCTGAACAAGAGGAGACAATGAGACGCCTATTCAGGCGTCAATCCCTCCGCATGACTGGCATTGTCGAAGAGGAATGTCAGACACGGAGTCCATTTGCATATTTGCTTGTTAGCAAGGCACGCACGCTTGCCGGAGCACCTCTACGACGGTAACAAGACGCGCAGAACGAAAAGCTCTTTGCTATAATGTTCTCAAGGGCTTGTACTCTATTGAAAACACTGAGCTGAGGGTTCTGCCAAATAGTTGGCATACAGAACGCTAGTTTAATTTTTAATACATTTCCATACTGGAGGAAAAAAAAAGCCTTTACAGCAGCCACTCGGGTAAAGATGCTTTAATGGAACGCCAAATCCAAAACAACGCCCCGAAGCCTGCGATATTGTGCTTGGCCACGTGAGCCGTAAGCCATTCTCTAGGGACTACATGTCAGAACGTTCGTCTTTAGCCAAGTTATTATATACAATCCACGCCTCACTCTGAATCGATAGCTACATGCTAAATAATAACTGTAGGGTCAAATATTGATGAGGAACAAATCATGTACAAGAGTCCCTCTGCAATTTCACTCTTAGTAGTTTTTAAGAGCTGTGAAGGCTTGTACAGTCTGTCTGCTTCACCTAATGCCTCAATATTCCAAACCTTCGGTATCAGGAACGCCCGATCCGGGCCCATCTAGAATTCAGACAGCAAGGCCTCGTCCATCAGTCACACGGGCTTTGGCCATCTGAAAAAAGTGACCCATGACGAGAGCAAAATCCCTGCCAGGAAAATGCTTAACTGCACCTTTCCACCAAGCCTGCCATGCCGGCAGCGCCATCAATCTAAGCATCAGCAGAGGTGTCAGACAACTTACACCACTCAGAGAAACGGATATATCATCATCCAGGCTTGAGAAGGAAGATCTTCAAGCTTTAAAAAAAGAGTATTTGCTTATATCATAGAAAGAGAGAGAGAGCGATGTTCTTTGTGAGGAATGGCTGGAGGACAGAGCAAAGGGGTCGTCGGAAAATTCACATTTACTACAGTGAGGTGCTGCTATGAGGACGTAGCGAACGTTATAAGTGAAGAAAAACACTGCCACGGTTGCAGGCGTAAAGCTGGTAACGAATTCCTCTAGAAATTAGCTTTGATTCAAATTTGTAAACAGTACCAGAGATATTTTTTCCCCACAGAAACACCATAAAAAGTCCTGTGTCCTCATCTGAAAATAAATGAATAAATAAATTCGGCACAACTTCGAATGGCATTACGGATGCTTCTCCTGGAGGTGGAGCTTTGAGAGGGAGAAGATGCAGAGAGACCAAACAATATAATGGTAGTACACAGATTAGGAATGCTTATGAAGCTAAATAACGTGATTATTTGTAACAAACTATTTGCATAGAAAACAGAACTGATTCAAACTGATGCTGGCAGCCGGAGCTAACACATGACTAAAGGAACACGTCCAGCTCAGAGAGGAGAGGAACGGTGCAAGTCCATCGAAATAAATCTGCACATCACTCTAAACTCTTTTACTCGCGCTCCAACAAAACAAAATAATCACCACCCCATCAGTCTGTAGGAGCATGGTCATCGACGAGAGGGATGAACTGTTAATTACAAAATCAATTAAAAAAGAATTTCTCCAGAGCCGTGCACCCTCTCCTTCTGGAGGGCAGCAGGGGCCGCGAGTGTCCAGCGGGCCGAGCTGTTGTCTGCAAGCGAGAGCAAGAGCAATCTGCTTTTTCATTTTTCAGCATGGCCAGACCCAGCCGGAGATTGATCGTCACATATGGCCTCCGAAAACAAACTGTCAATACCTTGAACGCTGGAGAATTTGAACAAATAGCTGCCCTCCTATTCAAGCCGCTCGCTGCATCCCATTTAACAGATTTCATCGACAGTTTCCTTCTTGTAATTAAAGGGGGAAGGGGGATGAAAAAACACCACGGCCAGCGACCAAGATAAAGTTCAAAGATGGGGTCAGAGGAAAGGAGCCGCTGGGGCAGGAGGGGCACAACATCTGAGCAGGTTATTGACACGGAGGTGCACCATTGATGGGCTCCTTGTTTAAGAGGTATTTGAAGATGGACTTATGCTAATGAGGGGGAAAGGGACAAGCCTTCAAACAAAGTGAGTGAGTGAGTGAGAGAGAGAGAGAGAGAGAGAGAAAGAGAGAGAGAGAGAGAGATGGCATCTGAGAGGTCTCTGCACTTATTCTGTCTCAGAATAATCCGATGGATCTGTTCCTAATAATACCACAGAAGAAAAAGACATCAACTGTCAGGGAGATTAAGTCGCTCTCTGCCGACCCTCCTTACAACTGCTAATGAAACGATGACAAATTCGATAACTGTGCTGAATGTGGCATTATTCTGATTGTAAACATTCACCCACTGGCCACTTTATTAGGTATACTTGCTAATCCATCCAGCCCAATAAACCGATCCTGTAGTAGAGGCACAGTGCATAAAGACGTGTCAGAATCTTCAGTTCATGTTCACATTAAACTTCAGAATAGGGGAAAAGCATCACAGTGACTTTGCTTAGTCAGGTCTGTGAGCATCAATCGGTAGGATTGTGTACATCTAAAACTTCTGATCTTCTGGGATTTTCACCCCAACACTCTTTCACAGCTTACAAAGAATGGTGCGAAAAGCAAAAACGTATCCAGTTAGAGGCAGTCCTGGGGCAGAGACACCTCGTAGATGAGAGAGATAAAGGAAGAACAAGTTTGGCACTGGTTCCAGTTTATAAGAAGGATACAAACTAGGAAGCAAACTTTGGAACCAACTTGATGTGAATGATCTACTCCAGTGGTCAGTTACTACAGTGAGCCACAGGCTGTAAAGGCTTGTGACGTTGGAAAAACGTCACATGGTCACAAGGCTGTGTGCAGTTGTATGTTATCTGAGCTTCTCCTGTAGGTCTTCTGCCTCCAGGTTCGAGTGGATACTGAGTTACATTTCTACTCACCACAGAACAGAGTGACTGATTCAGTTCCTTTCATCTCATCAATCTTCTCCTCTTTCTCATCAACAAGATGTTTGTCCCTGAACTGCGGCTCATTCGACCGTTTCTGATTGATATGAATTTGAATAAATGGGCAGTTCTACATGTGTTCCAAGAAAAGTGGCCATTTCTGAATGCTATACGGATTCTATACCAACAAATAAAAATGAACACTACTATTATTAATCAAAATGCAGCGGCTCACCTGAATTTGCAAGCGCTATAGCTTTCAAAGTCACAAACTCCTCTTTCTCCAGCTTCATGCTCTTGTATTTCTTCACCAGTTGCAGGATGGCGTTGTTCAGGTCCAGTAGGCCGGCCAGCTTGGACTGGTCCTCATCCATGATGTAGTCTTCAGCGTACACCAGCTTGTCCTCGAACGACAGTGACCGGTAGACCACACGCAGGATCAGGATCTCCATCCACGCACTCTGCAGCAGACTCATCTGATCAGCCAGTGATAGCGTAGAGAAGCCTGTACAAGACACACACAACAAAAAAAGTTTCAACACTGGACGTCTACTTCACACTGCACCACAGAGACATTTATGAAGTGGTTTCTAAGGTGGGGTTTAATGTGAGACGCCGGTGTGTATATTTGCAAACAAAAAAATAACACTAATCTTTTTCTGCTTGAGTAAAATCTGAATTTATCACAGAAATAACTTCTCAAAACCACGTGAAGCTTAACGTATACACTCGTAAAATCATCGCTTCCTGTCTGATACCCTGACACTGACACCGTATCCAAGTTATTGAGAAACATAACTGGTGATAATACATGAAAAGAAAAGATTAAAATGTAGAAAAAATATAAAAAAGAGATTCGTACAAACCATTCGTTAAAATGACACATGGATCATTACATGACGTTTCATGAGGTGAAACCGTTTTAAATAAAAATAGATTCAAATGTACCTTTCATCAAAATGACACCTGAATAATTTCACGATTTGTCATTTTATTTGTTGATAATGTTTTGATTCTACATGAAGGTTGTGAGGTCTGTGGGACTCGGAGCGAGTGCATTGGCATTCTAAAGTTGTGATCAGGAGAAAGGACTGCAGAAGGATGGCACAAACAAAGAACGGAGGGAGGGTGGAGAGGCGCCTGGGACGAGGCTCGGCTCTTGTCTCGCTCTGTGCAGCAGGCCAGGGGGCATCCTGCGGGAGGGAACTCCTTATCTCCCCAAACATGCAGCATGGATCAATTCTTCCCATCACAGAAGCAGAAAGACTAATTGCTTGCCTCAAACTCCCTTCTCTTTCCTGCTCACCTCATTCATATCACTTACTCTCTCTCTCCCTCTTCCTCTTTCTCTCTCTATCTTCTCCTCTGTTCCTTTTTTCACCACATCTTTTCTATTCCTTGTTCTCTAAATAAAATAAAAATCTGAAACAGACTTAAAGAAGCAAACAGCACGATAGCAGGAAGGGAGGTAGAAACGGACAGCAGACGAGCAAGATCGAGAGCAGGAACTGACGTAGTGGCATGCACGGTGACACAAGCACTGATAGGTGACTCTTGTTAACTTTCGGAAGAGAATATGAGGTGAAGGAAGTACGAGGTTTAAGCTGAACGGTGAGCGAGAACTCCATTTCTTTCCCTCGTCTCTCTTTGAACTTGTTCATGTTTTTATCCTGTTATGTTTTTAATCGAGTGCTAATTTATTAGCCAAACTGTTACAATCTCTGATCTTGTTAGGACTGCGCTGAGCAGTTGGTGTACTTCCTGGCCTGCTGGTGGACGCTGAGTGCCAGTTGGCAGCGACGTCCAACACTACTTAATAAAACTCATCATAAGACATTACAGATTTTTTTTTTTCAAAGAAGGCTCCAATGGAAGATGCTGCATTCTTGCAAACGAAGACGGCACAGACAAAATAAAAATAACACACCAAACAAACCAATCGTCCTGTGAGTTCTCTCTCTCTCTCTCTCTCTCTCTCTCTCTCTAAAACAATCATAGCAAAAACAATAATGTACTAGCATGAGAGCGG
>JAOTRN010000002.1:4084939-4095760 GCA_028566695.1 Bagroides melapterus
ACACACACACACACACACACACACAAAACCAGGCGATACACCTCTGTTCCTCCAGCTGAGGGACTAAACACTTTTCTGTACCATTCTGTTTTTTGTACAAGGCTGACTGAACATGAGAAGAAAACATAATTCCGTTATAGATAACTGTGAAATGTTAATCAGGACATATTAAATCTCATACAAAGAAAATGAATGGTGGGTTAAATGTGTACAGGAAGCATTGGTGTTGAGCTGGTTGTTAAATATTCCTAGTGAAAGTGTCTCTCCTCGGCCAGTGCTCTGGCCTCGCCGGTCCTGCTCTGAATGGAGACATGCCATCATTTCTACATGGCCCCATTAACCACAACTCAGCCGCCGTGGCACAGAGAGCGAGCCTAAACTGAGCTTTTCAACATACTACAGCAAGCTAGCTATAATACTCCATGTAATCGACTTGTAATTGTTTGTTATTTTTATGACTACAAACAACCTCAATAATATGTAAGAAAAATGTAAGCAATGCCATCATTCTCTTCTCCTACTACACTTATTCCAAAAACACAGCTGACGAGAAACTGTAAGTCTTAGCGATGCTTTTCCAAGGTTCCTGATGTAGAGAGATGAGGACCGAGCTTCATGGATCGCTAAGAAATGTGTAGAAACCTGTTTGAAATACTGTACACACATCGCTTAGCGAGCCAGGTTGTACCTTCGTGTGAATATACAACAACGTGACTCATAAAATGACTCAAAGTTCAACTTAACATGACACTAAGCTCTTTAAAACTGCGTTCAGATGCTTGTAGTGAAGGTCTTTCTTTTTCAAAGCTTCCACACTAAAGAACAAACTACGTTTCTTTTTACATTCAGCAAGGCATGGATTTGTGCTGTAACACTGACGACATCTCGTTTGACCCAGCAGAAGGTGATGGTGTTATTGTCAAAGTGCTCAGGATGTCAGCGTTGTAGCTCGTATATTTTTAAATATTTAAAAAAAAAAAATCCTTCTGAGACACCAGAAGGCTTTAAACCAATGTTCAGCATATTGCTGCTCAGGACATGAAGAAGCAGCAAGACTGGAATATTCATTCATTCATCGTCCATACCTGCTTATTCCGGGAATACCTGGGTCACAGGGATCAGCTGGGGGCCTATCCCAGCCATCTACGGGCGAAAGCAGGGTACACCCTGGACAGGTCACCAGTCTGTTCACATTCACACTCACACCTATGGGCAATTTAGAGATGCCAATCAACCTACAATGCATGCCTTTGGACCAGGGAGGAAACGGGAGTACCTGTAGGAAACCCCTGAGGAACGGGGAGAACATGCAAACTTCACAGACACACACACACACACACACGGCGGGGCAGGAATCAAACGCCCAACCCTAAAGGTGTGAGGCAAATGTGCTAATCCCCAAACCACTGTGCCCCCCAGTCTGGAATATTTCACTTACTAAATACTTCTAAAGAGACAGAAATTTAAAAATGAACGTTGTTTTCTAATTCCACAAGCTCCACTCTTATAGCACTGACACATGGAGCACTCTTATAGCACTGATACACTGACACATGGAGTTTAAACCTGCTTCTCTGTGTGTTTTCTATCTGTGTTACATTTATAGACAAAATTTTTAATTGCTTTATTGTATTCTGTATAGGAATTATATTTAGTATTGTATTGTATTGTGAGTGTATTCATAATAAATACAAAATACAAAAACAAATTATAAGTATATTTAAAGATTTTACAACCTGTTTTTCCAATTTTCTGTCATTTTTCTGATTTCTTCAGTGATAAAGAACTGAGTGTGTTATGGTTATGACATAATGTATTTCCAGGGGTATTGGAGAAACAGCTGTATTGACACTTGAATAACATCTGGCTGAAATGTATTCCAGATTGGTTTGTGTGATCTGGTTTTAAATGTGTTTAAGTTTACCCTCACTCGCGACTTTATAAGGATCAGCTACTCATGTGGAAGCAGCACAATGAACAAAAAAAAAGACTTGCTTGTAGCTTAAATCTGCAGTTGTACAGGTGTTCCTAAATAAATAAATAAATAAATAAATAAATAAAAGTGGAGGATGAGTGTAAATGGATAATCCTTGATGTGTTGCTTGATAATAACACCAACAATAGTCATATTTGGTGTATTAACTGCTTTGAAACAGATAGCGCTAAAATGTTCTTATGAAAAAGTTCTGAAACGTGGCTTTCTACACGATGTAGAGGAGCAAGAAGAACGACAACTCAACTGAACCCCCTCTCATATCGACGCCCTGCACATTAGCATAAGCAGCTACCAGTGGGTTTTTGAGCATGACCTGGTTGTGAGATTGCAGTTGGCCAGCCGCATTCTGCTTATCTCCAAACCCCGAGTGCAGCTCGCGCCTCCGAGACACACGCTATCAGCCGAGCCTCACCACTATCACAACGCCAGTGATGCAGCATGCTGCAGTTAAGCCCTGTGTACTTAACCTGGGTATTTCTTTCATTTAAATAAACAATAAGATTTATTACTTCATTAAGTAATGGGAATTTCTAAAACTGGAGCAAAGGGCAGATTTGATGTGCTGAAACTTTGAAGGTCCGTTACACTCAATTCCAGTGAAGTTATAATACAAACATTACTGTTACTGTTAGTGTTGTAACTAGAGCAGAGACTGAAGACCAAGACTAGGAGCTAGGAGTAGACCAGACACAGGATGAGACCTGATCCACATTTTTTCTTGCTACCTGTGAAATTATTATCATTATCCTGAAAGAACAAAAAAAACATCTAAAGAAAATTCATTTTGAATCTCAATCTTCAGTCTTCAGTGTCTTAATGTTACGACAATCACATACCATTTTTATGTATGGTATATTATTTTCTAGAAAAAAAAAGAAAATTTGTAGCAAACGTTATTCAGGAACACACACACACACGCACACACACTAAATAAATAAATAAAATTCTTCCAAAACAAAATAATTAAGATAACTTTTATTTGTTTAGTTGTGTATTTAAAAAAAGGAAAAATTGAAATTGTCCCGAATAAATAACAGTAGCCTGAAATCATGTTAGCAAACATCAGTAAATAATGATGTTCAAAGTTCGAGAGTAAGATTCCCAATTTTATACCCTTCTTATTTACTGTTAAAAGCTGCTGTTTTAGGTTCAGAAAGCAGTTGCATTACTGACTATAGGTTCAGATTGTTTGAGCTGTATTTTGTTAATCATTTCAAGAAATCAGAATTGTAGTTTTGTCAAAGAAAGCATCCAATTAGCTGTTAACTAATAATTTTTTTTAGATTTTTAGATCAAACATTAGCAGTGTTATAGTGAGTAATGCATTACAGCTATATCCTGTTCCTGTTCGCTACAGATATCACGGTTATACCATATTACCCAACAGCCCCAGAATGTCACATGTCCACGTCAGATATCCCAGTGATCACCTGTTCTATGTTACCCAAAATTATCACCCCATCCAGGTTCCTGGGTTTCAGTACTGTGTTACTGTACATGAAGAAGACCGTCATTCTGGTGCACGGGTCGCTTTTGAAGCCGTAATTAAGGGAGCTCTAATTATTACCTCTGCAATAATCTCATCCCTTAATAGATCAGCACTTGACAATGATTTCTGCTTTCAAGCGAAAGTTAGCCCGCGATTAAATACAGCTGCCCCTCTCTACCATCCCTCCACCTTTCCAGCTAGGAATGATATTAACTGATAGAGATCAATGTACATGTAAAAGGCTTACCCCTCCCTCTTTTCTCTCAGTCTATCGCTAACTCCCTCTGTATCTCTGTGTCTCCTTCTTTAATAAAAGTCCCTCCTTTAAGAAAGTGGTAATCGACTCCTCTCTGAGAAAGCTGGTGCAATCCAGACTATACCCACATCTTCATACGTTTCCTCCGAAGCCAAAGTGCTGTGAGAGGAATCTTAATAACGGTCACATGTGGCCACTCACACGGCAAACCTCGGTATAAACGTCTAAACGTGCGCTGCTTTATGTCAACCGTGAGAATTATAGCAAGAAAAAGGAGGAAAGTCACAAGTGGGACTGGAAAAACATCCTTACTCAACTCTTAGTAGTAGCTCTGCTCAGGCTTCAGTGGAAAGTCACATCACGCAGAAAGTGAAAGAGACATTTGCAACACACACAACAATGTTTGTCCACTTTTATCTGTATGCTTCAATTCTCAAGTGAGAGTGTTTATCATGATCAGATATCACGTTTATTTAACATTCTCAGAGATGGCTGGGTTCTGCAGTTTACCCCCACAGGTTTAGGCAAAAGTATGTGAATTGTCAGTGCTTGACCAACACTAATAGATTTTTTGTGATGAGAAACCTAGCTAAAGTTCTAGCTGAAATTCTGCAGAACATCATGAGATTGTTTGTTTGTTTGTTTGTGACCAGCTCTCAGTTAGTGAAACAGATTACCCCTTAGATTCCACGTGATAAGAACATGAGCGTCATTTGCCCAGCAGCAAGTTAGTACAGAGGATTATCATCCATGTTGAAGTAAAGCCACTACACTGTGGACACGATTTAAGGAGAAGAACTTAGGAAAGGATCAGCAAAGATTCTTTACTGACCATAAACCTCAATGAGCTACTTTGAGACTCACTGATCACATGACCCCCTATCTTCAACAAGCTCCTCTGCTGTCATGAAAAGACAAGAAATGTGCAGGTTATGTACCAGATCGTCGAAGCAACACCAGCAAGGTCCTGTCCCTCACAGCTGTTATTGTACCGTTTCATTTTCCGGTCATGCATTGGCATTTCTCAGTCCAGCAAATGCTGAGTTTCGTTATTCAAAAGTACACTTGCTGTGTCCCTGGGACAAGCAAATCCCCACTGATCTGAATTCCAAAGCAGTGAGGAAACAAGCTCCATTCAAATTGACACACAAACAAGTGTGTGTTCACAAATCAGTTGCCACAGCGTCAACAACTTGATCAGGAAATATCATGATAGCATGATAAATTGGGACGCCATCATGTCCTTTTAAAATTAGAGCTGCCGTCTAAGTTTAGATACCTGTGCTGTCCAAAAAGTGTGTGCGTCCTGATCCTGGAGTAAAGCATCCACTGCCACACCTCCATAAAGCATTCCACTGATCCTGTTATGTCCCCTCATTCGAAACTAATACCATTCCCTCCCGCCTCATCTGCCCCCCTCCTTCCTTCTCTCTCACCACCTGATTTGATAACAAATATTCCCTCACCTAAATTAGAAATGTGAAATAATTATGCCACCGGCCCTCCTACGGGTTATTCATAGGATCTGGCCGTTGTAAGGGAGCTTTCGTTATACAAATAGGTTACTTCAGAGAGTGACTTTAATTATGTTGGTTTCAAACAGAACATGAGTGCACAATTCCAGTGGGATTTGGAGTATCCAAGCTCTTTGTTAACTGAGCACAAATGTATGCCAGCAAGGAGCATTGGCCCCGACTCTGCGCTCAATTTATTCAGACGCCGCACACCTCTGCCCGTGAATAATTCCACTAATAATAAAGATAGCAAGAAACAAGAGAATCCCCATTCAAGAGTAGAGAAAAAGGGCTAACAAAGAGAAAAATCTACGTGATTTTCCAAGGACAAGTTATGGGCAGTGTCAAGGGCAATGGAAACAAATCATGTTTGTCTCCACTCGACAAAGATGGCCGCATCTACCACATCCTTTATTGTTCTCCTTTGTTCCTCTTTTTTCTTTCAAAGATCTATGAAGAACCATAGTCCAGGAAAAGGGTCTCTTCTTTAGAAAGGTAGAACCATTAATGATCTAAAAGAAACCTTGAGGAAGAGTGTAGAATAGACTCAGATGGATTGCTACAGTATATAGTTGTAGTGTGAGGTCTAGTTAGTACGTAAGCTGATCCGCACACTCTAGCAGTGTTCCCAGTGTTCAGTAATCCTGAAAATCAGATCTCTTAACTGATGCTTCCAAGCACAGCCCATGCAAAATTGCTAGCAATTGTAACAGCTAAGCAAGATTTCATTTGCTTGATAAGCATTAAGAAAAGATAATCTTGCTGTACATTAGCAAGTGTAGAGCTGCTGGACACAAAGGTAGATTTGGACTCGAGTCTGGTTTTGAGATTTGTGTCAGATTGTGCGTTGATTTAGATTTGTCACTGGGAGCTGGATCATGCCACTGGGCCTCAGACTTGGGTGTTCAACTAGCAAGACTAGACTAGACTAGACTTTGTAAAAAATAATATTCATGATATTTAACCAAACATCACAGATAAAACATCACAGAGACTAATCATGGGAACAATGCACAAATGAAGCCAACTTGACAATTTTGTGGTAATGGTGGTTTAAGGTTAGCACCTTTACCTCAAACCTGCTAATCTGATAGTACAGGGTAATTACCCTGGCCAGGGCGTTCTCTCTTATTTCAGGCTTCCTGTGACAGAAAATGGATGGATTTGTGTGGACGTTTTCTGACTACATCCACATCTCTTTATTATTTAACTAGTGGCTTGCATGTACACAATGAAACTACTCATGGTAACCTGATTATAAGACTCCATATAAAACTTGGCCTTGAAATGGATTTGTTCTTGGTTCTGTCTTGTTTTCATCCTGACTCAGCCTTGATCCCATTAAGACTAGACCGTGACTCAATCTCGTCTAGTCCTGGTCTTGCTTTGATGACATTGTAGACTACATCTCAGAAGAAATGATTCAGAAAAGCTACACTCACTCACCCTGACCACTTCAACGTTCTGTAACTTATTATCCAGGGGTTTTGTCCAAAAAGATCACATAAACAACATGTTGTCAGAACGGGCGAAGCCACAAACAAAGTGTCACACTATACCAGAAAGATAACTATCATATTTGTGGGCTATTGACATGACTATATAATAACAGGAGAACTCTATTACAGAGCCAGCACGGAGACAAATCTGCGTCCTCATCTGCTAATATTTCACAATCATACAAAAACATAATCTGTCTGTTTGACTGCGGGGAAATTTATAGTCACCTCATATCATCACCTGATTGCTTTTGCTGGACACAATAGTGGTAAATTGCATGCTGTCTGGTAAACACAGCCAGTCAGATATATACACGTAATTCTTTCAGGGCTGCTGATTGAAAGAAAATTCTAATACTTGCCCCTGCAACACCCAACCTTGAAAATGACTGCATTGCCACAGCCTTCTGCTTTAATTTGGGAACAATATTAATTGGGGGTTGTGTTTAGGGATTGTTTTTTTTTTCATGTGATCTTTCAAAATAATTAAAATGTCAGTGAAAGTAAATATGCATAAAGGTCATAGTTTCTGAAATTTCATCTGTTGGGTTAGAAGTGAAAATGACTCGCCTTTCAGATAACAACTGGAGTCTTAGACACGTAGCTCATGTAACAAACCATGTTACGACACCTTACATGGCAGAATAACCTGGAACCATTTCCTCAGTAGCATATCTGTGTAGATACGTATCAGTATGTAAATACTGTTAGAAATGGGATTAGTTTCTAATCTGTAATAATCTGCCGCCTTGATCCAGTTGTATACTTAGGACCACAAACAATATATAAATATATAAATATCCTATAGACAGTGAGATGCTAGCTTAACACTGATTACCAACCAAACCAATGCTTAACTTTTACTACTTGGCTTCTTCATAGTTAATATCAAACTAATAACATAGTTAATAATAAACGAATAATCTCTTCTTGATCTTCTCAGGACAGCAGCACTATGTTGGATGCCTGGTTATTTAAATGGGTGCTCATAAGCATCAGAGGAAATATCATGACATGTTATGACTAATTCTCATTGTAACATGGATACATGTTAATGGACATTTTTTAATCACAGCTCTGTCTTACAGGATCTACGTCATAATCACTGATCAGTCCTCTGACACGGATTTTTGAAACTCGGATAGGATTTTATTGGGATCGTTTCATACAGCGTCCGGAAAACTTCTAATGTATATCCAGAGTTTGTTTCTGTAAAGATAATAATAATAATAACATAAGAAGTGTTTTAAAGCAGTATAATGATCATGACCACACACATACATAGAGAGAGAGAGAGAGAGAGAGAGAGAGAGTTCTGACCTTGTTAACTAATGTCGAGCACAGATCCTTTTACCACTGCAGCAGTCCTCAGCAGTGAGTAGGGGGATCTCCTTTTCTCACGTAACAGAGATGTTCTCTGTAAAAGTCTTACTACTGACAGACACCGCTCTCTCTCTCTCTCTCTCTCTCTCTCTCTCTGTAGTTTGTAGAAGCCATGTCTCTAAGATTATGTCAACCATTTTTACAAACCTGATCAGGGAAGATAAGAAACTTGGGCTGTTTAAAATGTTAAACCTTGTGCTTTGACTTCAGGTTTATTATTGAAATGTTTTTTGCTGTGTTATAACTGTATAGCTGTCACATCACGCAACATTTCTCCGTTTCTCCGCTTCATTTTGCCACCAGCTCCCAGAAACCCAAAACAGACCATAGGTTCACAATCACCAGACTTTTACTGCTGCTAGATTCCTGTTATGTATATTTTTCACTCTTCTCACTATTAGTCTCACTCTTTGGTCTGTGACGTTACAAAGCCATTTATTGTTATTCTGTTATTCTGGGTCTCTGCTGGTCCTGCTTTACCATGTTGACATTTATCTGTTTTTATTTACACTGTGCCTGTTTACCTGCACTGATACTTTTGCCAGTTTGTAATTTTGTGTGTTTTTTTTAAAATGATTATTATTAAAGCCTACATTTGCATCCCTTGACAAAACCTTAGATGATTCAGTGAAATGCAAACACACAATGAAAACACAAACAGATCTTACACTAATACCCCTTATTGAAAAAAAAAAATTTCTCCAGTCACATGACCTGAGCTGAACCTATTTCCTGCTACGGAGAGTGACATTTGGTCCATTTAACGTGCTGCATGCCTCCCAACCTTCTCCTCATTTCAGATAAAGTCACTCAGTGTGATTTCACTTCTTAGCTGCACAGAACTGGCCAACAATACGCAGATAGCGATATAACCAAAAATATTTACATATACACAGACACACACGTGCGTCATGACAGCGGCCAATCGGAAAAACTTGAATGGAAGGGGAGTTTGAAAGCTTGACGTGTTGAAAGAGTGTAAACTCCGCTCTGGTTGAAGTCACATAGTTGTTGTTCAGTGATAAGGACATGATAAGCAAGATAGGCTGCAATTACTACTTCCATTATAATACAGTTAAACAGTTAAACAGCCAGATTTTATCTTGCTAGAGTTAAAAAGAAAAACAGAGCACTTTGTTCACTATCTCCAACCTCTCCGTCTACGCACAGCCGTGTTTCAATGTAGGCCAGCAAAGCCATCCGTACATCAGTGGGAGTAAAACGATGCCTCACCGCTGGGAGACGAGGCTTTTTCTCTGCTTTGTGTGACTATGCTGTGTTAAGTGCGAGAGCCTGAGGAAAGATGGAGCACAGCGCCTTAAGTAGCTCTCTGGGGATGCTGGAGATTTCCGAGATGAGGAGTCTGCAGGAAACATGGAATCTTCGGGCGTTTGAAACGATTCCACTGTTTCCGACGCTCACCTTCGCTCTGTCTCTCGTAACGATAAAGTACCTAGCACCAGAGACGCAAACCTTAAACCCAGAAGGAATCTCTTTCACAAACTATAATATAACATAAGAGCTTAATCCCTTAATAAATCGATCCTATTTAGAACTCAAAGAAACTAACGAGGCTCTCGTCGAAAACTGCGCTAGGGTAAATAAATAGCTAATTGAATTTAAGCATGATGCTGGAAACCGAGCGCTCAGAGTGTGAAAGGGGCGAACGAGATGGCAGCAATTGTGTTAGTGTCAAAGTAGCACCACTTTTCCTGATGTTCCATCAATATCTCGCTCAGGTGCAGTGGGCTGAGAAGAAAAGGAGAGAACGGTGAATGAGGGTCGGGGGGTGGGGGGGTTATGGGGCGGAGGGGTAAGTCTAACAAGACTCGCTGCCTTGAGCCACCATCTCTGACTGTCTGACTGACACTCTCTTAAGTGAGTAAAGATTTGTTCTGCCAGCAGCGGCAGTTTCGAGAACAAGGTAGAATCATAATGTGTGTGTGTGTGTGTGTGTGTGTGTGTGTGTGTGTGTGTGTGTGTGTGTGAAACTATAACATAAGACCTCAAATAAACGTCAAAATTTGTGAAAATACTTTAATCTTCCAGAATATATATATATATATATATTTAAAAAAATCATCAACACATCGCCATTATTATTATTTTTTAAGCATGGACTTTTTGTAGTCTGTGTCAAAGCAGCTCATTTAAAATCAGGCTGTATGAAGAACAAGGGGAAAAAAAGGAATCATTATGCAGGCTAAACAGTGCGCAAAGTCAGCTAACATATTCAGAACAGTCACAATCACTAAGCCCTCTGACACAATATGTAATCTTGAGGGAAAATCAATGACGTGTCCAAAACTATAATTGCTACTCCCAAATTGCCTCAGTAGCAATATGCGTCTGAAGGAACAAGAAGTATAAACTCAGCAAAAAAAAAAAAAAAAAAAAGAAAAGAAAAAAAAAAAACCTTCACCGCTGTTCGCTGGATTAGAGAACCTTTTAATGGTCTGATTATCAACAGATAAGTACAGCATAAGACTGTGACCTTTAACCTGCTTAACCATCTTCTGAAATGGAGATTCATCACAGAAAAATCACACATGCCCCTGTGGTATTTTGTGGGGTACAGTAGAGAATAGAGACTATATGTACAGTAGAGAGTTGTTTGTATGTAATGCTGCCTGTATCATCACCTACTGCACAGGGAATGTGAAGAAATATAGAAATATTTACAC
>JAOTRN010000002.1:4111178-4126178 GCA_028566695.1 Bagroides melapterus
TATATTTAGTCATATTGATTCACCTATTTTTCGCAAGACATATATAACTGTGCTGAGAAACTGATCGTTTCTTCTTGTTCCTTCCCAGCACAGTTTTTGAAAGCATCACCTTCATCCCAGACACTTGGGTGTGTAGAAGTTGGAGTCTTCTACATACAACTCCAGTGCTTTAACAACATTAGCCCCTTATTTTTTGTAATTGTAATGAAATAAAGGTTCACATAAAAAGCTGATCCCTGAAATGACATTATATCTTAGAAATAGTTTGAAATACTTACAAAATTTTTATATGCTTCAGGTTGGACCAAACTGGGAAAAGGAGCTGCATTTGGGTACCTGGTTCCCTGTCGCAGCCACAGCTCTCAGAAGCAAACATCAAAAGGCTTTCAGCCAAATTGAGAGTGACAGCTCCTTCATTTGTATTCACCATGACATTACAGATCTAAACTGAAGTCTTAAGGCTTTTTTAACTATTTGTCAGGGGAGGCCCATTGTTCTTCTTGCCTCAGATCTCAGCTTCTGAGCCTCTTGACTTCTCTGCATACTTGCCGTTAACTTTGAAGGATAGTTTGGCAAATGCGATTAGGACCCCCTATCAAAAAAAAAAGTCTCAACTCTGGGAAGAAAAACAGAAATGGGACTCGCATTTACATTTAAATGTTTCTAGATGTAGGTGCAAAGTGATGTGGTGTGGGATTCTGTACAAAGTTAAAATTGCTGGAAAAATTAGGTGGGTGGAAAGTCGTCTGAATAATACAAGCGGAAGACGCAGTCAGCCTTGGCATTACGTTAGAGAAAATAGATTTCACTGTTTTCAGTGACGTGAATATACACCCATGTTCCTGCAGTACATCCCTATACTAATTCAATTATTCAATCAGATATGAAGTGTTTTAGTTACATCAGAATCATGAAAAAAAATTTGACTGTGGCACGTGTGCTGGTGTCAGACCATAGATCTTACTCAAACATCCATTTAGGAAACTTGCCGATAAAATCTCTACAGAGCCCTCACACCCAGGACACGACTTTTTTCAACTTCTCCCTTCTGGCAGGAGCTACAGAACTCTATTCACCAAAACTGCCAGGCACAGGAACAGTTTCTTTCCACAGGCAATCATAAACAGTTGAACTGGCCTATGTGCAATCTGCTGTAAAACTTGTTTACCCGCATGGACATTACTGCTATTTGCTAGTGCAGCAATCGGCATCCTACTGCACATTACTGTCCTGGCTACTTTACACTACGTATCTATCTATCTATCTATCTATCTATCCCATACCTGCTTATTCCGGGACTACCTGGATCACAGGGATCAGCTGGGGCCTATCCCAGCCATCTACGGGCGAAGGCAGGGTACACCCTGGACAGGTCACCAGTCCATCTCAGGGCCACATTTACAAACACATTCACTCCTATGGGCAATTTAGAGATGCCAATCAACCTACTATGCATGTCTTTGGACTGGGGGATGAAACCGAAGTACCCAGAGGAAACCCCCAAGGCACGGGGAGAACATGCAAACTCCACACACACACACACACACACACAGAGCTTGGCGGGAATCAAACCGCCAACCCTGGAGGTGTGAGGCAAACGTGCTAACCACCAAATCACCATGCCCCACCTTTACACTACTTATATGTAATAATAATAATAATGATGTATATAAAATGTGACCTACCTTACACAGCCAGGATTTATTTACTGCTAGCTGGCATTTTAAGGAGTGTGAGAGATGGGTCACTAGAGAACGGCTGGTTGAATGCCAGTAGGTAAAACAAACCTAATTCAAAAAAGCTGTTTGCATTTATCTTGGCTAGCTGTAATTCTTTAAAATCAACAATGTCTTTTCATTAACCCCCTGCTGCTGCCCTGAAAACAGACATAATGCCGGTCCCTAAAGCACAGTGGCACACTTGTGCCTGTACACGCACTGAAGAGACACAAATAAAGAGTCACTCGTACAAGAGAGAAACAGAGTGACGGAGGACGAGGAAGAAAGAGTGAGAAGGGTGTGATGAAAGAAAGGTGAAGGTTCTAATTGAGAGTGAAAGAGCAAATGAGCGAAACACAGAAACACAAACACTGCCCTTCTTTGTGTTTAGTTGCTTTTAGTGAAGCAGAAGACAGAAACACACACACACACACACACACACACACACACAAACGCTCTTATATTTACTTCCTCTCTCCTCCTTTCCTCTCAATAAATAAATGATTCAGCCTACCACTTTACACACTGCCACACACTCATCACCACACACACATTCACCTCACGGCAATTTAGCATATCCATATCCACTCCATTCACCATGGGGAAAACAAGCAAAAAATCTACACAGACAGTTACCTGAGCTCAGGATCAAACCAGGAACCCTGGAGTTATCAACACCATGCTGCCAAATCCAGTGTCTAGCTGTGTCGTGTAGTCAGACCTGGGTCCTATATTTGTGTCAAAGTGTTCCAATGATAGTAATCCTACACACTCCATACTTTATACACTCTCACAAATAAATGTACCAGAATGTAGTTTTCCTTGTTTCTGGGATGATACTATCAAGGATGATATGTTTTGTCCATCGTCTATGTAAGGATCTTTTATCTAGGTAAGTGCAGTTGAAACTATAGATAGAATTATATTGTTCAGGAAACATGTCCTCTTAATATGGCACTACAGAGACAAGGTAGCGTATACTTTGGTATCATTATTTCCGACAGTGTGACTAGCTGTGTATTTTGTGTGTGTAACAATATATCTACAGATAATCATGTGTGCCATACATAGTGCTAGTTTCTTAATCTTAAACAAATAAGGCTTTAGACAAGGAAACCTGAAGGGTGCATGAGAATTTATTGCTTGTTATTGATAAACTAACGTTTTCACCGCCATCCGTTTACCAGTGGTGTAATGTAACAAAGTAAAATTATTACATTATTACAGTACTTTTTGTATTTTTTGTACTTTACTTGAGTTTTTATATTTCTGTTAACTTTTACTTTTACTTATTTACCTTTTTTTAAACAATTTCTTACTTTTTTCTATATTTTCTGTTCTGTTCGTTACTTACAAAAAAAAAAAAAACCTGTGTCCAAATTTGCGGTAAAAGAAGTTTGTGGTCAGTGATGACTTTAATCTTATCTCATCATGTAGCAGTAGTGATGCTGCCCAAACACCCAGTACTGCTTCTACAACCATATCTACAAGACATGTTTAACTTTCTCGGTGTGAAGGATTCTTCATACCGAATGAACTGGCGTTCAAGTTTTAACTTGTTATAAGTTACATAGTTAATATACTGTATTTAGTACTTATTAGCTAATTTGTCTGATTAGCCATGCTGTGTAGGTTGGTTGATGTAATGTTAACGTTAGTTAACATTGGTATATCTGTTATATTAACGTTACACAAAGCTGACATCACTTGTTATTTGGCTAGTGTGGTATATAACATGGCGTTAGTTGTCACTAAGGTTGCAAAATTCTGGGAATTTTCATGGCTGGAAACTTTCCATGGAAATTAATGGGAAAAGATGGGAATTTATGGGAATGCAGGTTTGCCCATAGCAGGAAACATAAATGTACTTGGAAAAAATCTTTTAGGAAAACAACCAGATTTCTTGAATACTTTCAACCATACTTTCATGAAAATACTTTTGATACTTAAGTACAGTTTATTAAGTAATTTTCTAATGAAATACCTGTACTTTTACTCAAGTTTGGCTTTTGGGTATTTTATACAACACAGTCATTTACACTATTTGGCCAAAGGTTTATGAACGCCTAACCATCACACCCATATATTCTTGCTCTTCTAATAAGCACCACTCTTCTGAGAAAGATTTGGACTACATGACCATTTATGAAGTTGGGCTCTAATGTCAGGTGAGAACACCTGGGGCTCAGTCAGCATTCTAGTTTATCCCAAAGGTGTGGTTGAGAACAGAGCTATCAGGATCTTCTTAGTAAATCATGTCTTCAGGGGGATTGTCACGCTGGAATGTTTGTGCAAATAATGGTAAAGCATCCATCTATATAATTGTGTCCTTCAAACTTGTGGAAGAACCACATGTAGCTGTTTTCAGGTCCTCAAACCTTAAGCCACATGGTGTATTTTGCATGCTGCACCTTATAGTATGACTTTAAAATACGGTTATATGGCTATTGAGACATAAATAATTATCAGTACCTCTATTGTAATTAGCTAGTCTAATCTATGCTACACCAGAGCAGTGTGCAGAGCCAAAGTATCATATCCTTCAAAGGCTTCAAAGCGGAATTGGAACTATTTTCGGATATCCCCCACATCTACAAATCCACACAGCAATCTTTTCTGCCTATGTCCTTAAATTCACTCTCATGGTCGTAAGTGTTTGAGCACTTCAGCTAGACCTAGAGGTTTGATTATTGTACAGAGCTTATGAAGAATCTACCAAACCTTAACACGCCAGTTCCTCTGCTGCACAGACCTCCAGCTTATATACACAAGCACCATCATTAGGGTCATATGTGTCATTCAGCATGTTCTTTAACACGACAGCGGTTCATGTGATTGTGCTGTGGAGTTCAGGAGTATACAGTGAAGGCCTGGCTGAACAGGGAAAGAGAACTACTGAGGCATGATCTAACAGGGCCACTGAGCTAATTCCCAATAACCACTGCAAAAGAATCACACTGTGTGTAGGTGAGTGTGTATGTGTGTAGATGTGTGGTGAAGCAAATCATGGCATTGCACAGTCTCCTAAGCGCACAGACAGAAAATCAAGGGTAAGTGTCAGACACAAACTACAGCGTTAGTGTCAAAGCCGTTCTCACAGGGCTGCTCAGGTACCACTGGAGGATTTGCTTTCACAAGCTTTCAATCACAGACTAGCTACTGGCTTTACTAGCAGGGCAGGAGGTACAGATTGTAATAAAGTCCACTGTGATGCGATTCTTAAATACCTCTTAAATACCACTGTGTGCTTGATTTCTTGAACCCGATTGGTCAAAAGGTATGGATTTATTTTAAATCACAGCATTTACTTGAAATATGAAATTGCCAATCTGTGTGTCACCGTGATTCGTTTGAATCTGTCAGCATTGAGGTGGTGAAGAAACATGAAGTTCTAATGCACTGCTAGCTCTAGCACAGTGAGTAGTCTGTAAACACATTCTATCCCACGCTCTGGGGACGACAACCTTAACCCCGATGGAAGCGACAAGGGATAAGGGCTTGACATATTGGCCCAAATAAAGGAAACCCTCACCCAGCCGTTTAACCAAACTTACTAGTGTGAACTGAGATAGTGTGTGTGTGTGTGCAAAAAGGCAGGGTTGCTCTGTGGTATAATTGGTAGCTGGGGTCAAACCCAGAGAGCGATGGAGAGCACTCAGGTTGACAGGCCTCTTTAAAAAATCGCTTGGTAACCCTGCTAGGTGTATTAGCTTTGTGTGGGATGTGGTAGTTTAGTGGTTATGGTGTTGGACCACTGATCTGAAAGACGTAGTTCAAATCCCAGGTCCACGACCTTCCACTGCTGAGCCCTTGAGCAAGGCCCTTAACCCTAAATGAGATAAGTAAACCTGGTAGAATAATGTGGGCATTTGCAGAAAAAAGATGAACTTCCCTGAGCCTGGATCATGAGCCTGGAATCACATGTTCTAACTGTACAGTATATGTGAAGTGAGAAAATGTGTTCCATTTGTTTAAGTGGAAAAGTGTTTACTTTATTTGGATATTACTTTTGATATTCCATAGTGGTTAAAATACACTAGTGCAGTATGTCTCATAATGAGAATTTAAGTGACCTTTAATGTTCAACATATAGAAGGTGTACAAACATTTTTTTTCTCCATGAAACTGGGTTGGAATGAAGAAGAGGAAGAAGAAGAAGAAGAAGAAGAGGATGCCTTTATTTGGCACTGTGAAATTCTTTCTTTGTATATCCCAATGTTCTAACGACCGCAGGGTCAACCAAGATACAGTGCCCCTGGAAGCAGTGAGGGCTTGGGGCCTTGCTCAAGGGCCCAACAATGGCAGATTCTCCCTGATCCTCCAATCAACAACCCGGCGCCTTAACCTCTTGAGGCACCAATGCCCCAACCTCAGAGACCGAGAGCAGTGAGGAATAAGACATTAAACCCAGGCGTGTTGTCAATTTCTCTTCCATTAGGCACCTGGTAAAAGTACTCCTGCACCGCAATTCTTTTATCAGGTGAAAGGCTATCCTCACATGTCAATCATTTAATATAGGTCTCTTTACATGGTTGTTAAAAGCAGGCTTCATTTCGTTTAGGAAGTCGACACAGAGAGAGAGAGAGAGAGAGAGAGAGAGAGCTGACACTGCAGACAGTGTGAAAGACCTCAGAGGTTCAAGCTCAATAAGCTAAAACACACAACACTCTTTCCAGACGAGGCCAAGAGAAGATGCTCTGACATGACAGGCAGTGTAGCTGGAGATTAGTACAGTGAGCTGAAAAAAAAACGACCACAGAATGTCAGACATATCTCAAGCATGAAAGGGTTTTAAATGGTGGTGGGCTTTAAATGGAGAAGAAGAACACACTAAGAACCTCGCCTCGAAACACAAACACGCATACACACACATACCCAGTGAAAATGCAGCGGCCTAAAAGTGTGTCAAAACCACACACAGACACACACACACACTTGCTCTCTCTGCGGCAATCTTCATATTTACTCAAGCCAGTGAATATTTTGAGATTTCAGCCACGGCTGGGAGAGAAGCAAGAGGCATCAATTATTTAGAGGAGGTAACCTGATGCTTCCTCTGCTGAGACAAATCTGCAGGCTGCTCCCCTGAGTGAATAAAAAATGAATTACGGAGAATTTATTAAAGTGCGTTTGAGTAAGAAAAACACACAAACACAATACAGGTCTTCGTGCCACTACAGTGCGGTGACTGCTTGCACAGTGCGTGTAAACTCACTAGAATCCAAACTAACAGCCCGAGTCTGGAAGGCAATAAATAAATGTATAAAATATATAAAATATACCTACACACAATACCCTTTGTTGCAGGTGGAATCAGAGGCTTTGGAGCTTTAGAGATACTTTCTTTTGTAAAAGGCTCATCAATAAAACAGAACTCTTTGTATGTGCATTTTCCTGTCTCGAACTTTTGCCGTGTTTTTGTCTGCACATAAGAACAGCAGAATGCTCCTCTTCAAAATGATATTCCTCTTCAAAAGAGTTTACACGGCACATAGGCGAGAGGTAAGAGTGAGCGGAAGAAAAAAAATAAATGCAGGTTGGAAGACCTGAGTGAATGTAACTGCAGTTCATGTGGTGCACCTGAAGCCAAATCAGCAAGAGCTGAAGGGAAAAAAAAGAAAAAATTGAGCAAATTTATTTAAAAAAAAAAAAAAAACAGCAACAAAACTGCAAGCACCTTAAAGCGAACCTTCAAGAATGGGGTTAAAATATTAATTCACTGAATAGAAGAGCAGGCAGTGTAGAATCACTCAGTAGAACATCACCTCTGCACCACCTGCCTTTAAATCCTGATCTTGTCTCTTCTCCTCTCGTTATTAACTCTTTAAACACCCCGAACCCACTGACCACTGTCCTGTCTATACATGCTAGTGCTGGTGTACTCACTACATAATCTATTCAATATTTGTGTAAATAGCGGAATAATAAACCATGATCTTTAAGATTTTGCGTTGAACTCTCTAGAAGTCTCTATATTGCTGAAATGTACCTAAAGCAAAGAAAGAGTTCATGAGAACATTGTCACAAAAAATATGGAGTCAAATATTAGCTTAAATAAAAAAAAACCCCTCATAATATTAGCAATGTTTGTTAGTGATTGTTGATAATGAATCTTTGTGTACCTTAAACTTTCTCCAGCATCCTGAAGTAACACAGATGATTTAGGTCTTTGCTTAATTCTCTGACATTGCTATGTAAAATATCAGAATGCTTACCAACCCCAAGAAAGATTTCAGTATAGATTTAAAGCTGAATGTATATACAGTATATATAAAAATGAAGATGTTTAATTACAGGATGTCTGAGTGACTTGCAGAAGATCTACATTTTTATAACAGCTGGGTTTGAAAGATAACCCACTTAGAAAACTCAGACCAGGCTGACTGACAGCTAGTGACCAGAGGAGATGCATGGAGTGTGTGTGTATATTTGTGTGTGTGTATGTGGGTGTGTGTTTGAGGGATTTGGGGAGCATCCCTTTTAGCCTTCTGACAAGGAGGCATTTGATGCACGCACCAATTACGCTTCCATCGGTCCATGCTGTAGGCATGGCAATGCAATTTTCGCATTATAATCAAAGCCATGTGACAAGGCCAGGGCCATTAGAGAACAATTTCAAGTGTTTCTCAGCAAGATGATGATTTCAGAATTGCACTTGCATATGCCTAGTGCTTACCTCTGCGTGAATGCACCTGCTCAAAGGCTCCTGCCTTCTTCCTCCCCTGCCAAGTGTGTGTGTGTGTGTGTGTGTGTGTGTGTGTGTGTGAGAGAGAGAGAGAGAGATAGAGAGAGAGCCCTGACAAAGAAAACAACTTAACAGCCCAGCTATAGAGGTGTAATTTGATTTTATCTGTGTGGACAGATAATGACGGCCTGAACTCCATTCAGAGGTGCCACAGCTCCAAACCTGTACTTTAGCGCACACCGTTCAGAGCCACACTGCTGGAAGAACCAAATGTTTACAGATTATCTCCCCACTGGCATCTGCACCAATTCTGATCGGCTCCCAGGGGCAAAAGAGAGCTAGAAATTGTCACAGATCTTCGTCCGTAAGTGTTGTGTTCATATTTCAGTGAAAGAACCTTCATTTTAGCAAATGATGGAAGGAGTCTTCATTACTGAAGATCATGCTTTCATGTGTCCCATATTAAATATGTATAGTACACATACAGGTATGCTCCCTCATAATATAAAGACAGTAATGCATAAAATCATGCACATACTGTACAGGTCACATTAAATATCAGATCAGTTACTGCTTGATTTATTGTGGAAAATCAGCAGAACCTGGAGTCATCAGGGGCAGACATCACAGGGCAAAATTGCATCCACACTCGATAATTTAAAGATGCCATTTATCCTACAACGCATGTCTTTGAATGTGTGGAGGAAACTGGGGGACCCTGAGAAAACCCCTGTAACATGGGGGGACCATGCAAACTCCACACACACACATGGTGGAGGCAGGAATCCAACCCCCAACCCTGGAGGTGGAAGTCAAACATGCTAACAAATAAGCCACAGCTATATAGCTTTTCATGACAATTATGTATGATGCAGGTCAGTGGAATAATACAGGCTAACGCTAACAAAGTAGCAGAACTTTATAACAGTTCTCTGTAGGTTTATACCATGTTTCCCGTAAAGAGTTCCTGTGTGTTAAGGCCTTGCAGCTCCATGAACATAGTACTTTAAGTAAATTGTTAAAAAATCCATAAAATGATGTTCAAAGTGTCATTTTGAACACAACACATTCTTGCACTGATCCTGAGTCCATGAATGAAACAGATTTTAAGTCTTCTCTCTCTCTCTCTCTCTCTCTCTCTCTCTCTCTCTCCCTCTTGTGCATTTGTTGTGGTTTAGAGCCCGTGAGTCCTTTTTCCACTTCAATAGGCCGCCTCATGACACTGTTTTATAAAACATGTCAGATCACTCCTCTAGTGGCCCTTTTCTATCTGCAAGAGGTGCTTCTCCACAGCTTCCCTCATCTGCCACAGACACTGACCCCTGTCCACAATGGCACACATTAATACAGGTTCACACCACCAAACCGCTCACTCGACTCTCTCTTCCTGAGAGAATAAAAGAGGGCTAGATCCTGCAAGAGGCTCATTAACATTGGAATAGCTGCTTCTCTGGCCACTATAGATGCCTACCAGCTACGGTGCTCTGAAACACTTGACAGGTTACACAAGCAGTTCGAAAACCACTTTGCAGGAAGCCATTTGCATTTTGCTGAATCTGAAATGTAAGTAAGTACAACTGGTTTTTATTGCTGTCCTGCCGTCATCAAAGCACCGTCAGACAAAAAAAATAAATAATAACAAACAACTTTATTCTATTATATTCTGTTATTCAGTTCAAGAATGAATCCAGCTCAGCAAAAATATCATCAGACTAATTGTGCTAATGCTGAAACCTTATAGAGATTTTTTTTTTTTTTTTTAAAAGAGAAGCATGAACTCTGAGTCACTCTGGAAGAAGCATCGAGGGGATTCCTAATGACCACCGACTGTCAGAGGTTAGCTTTTGAGCTCTCTAGAGAGGCAGCAACCTTTGCAGGCCTCTGTTGTCACTCTCCCCCCTCCCAGATCAGCACATATCTCATTCACACCATTAGCTTTCTGAGAAAACATTTAAATGTTCTAGAGGCCATTCTCTGCATTCACATAAAGGAATTAATTAAGAGGTTTTCTATAGGCATTCCACGAGCTCGTACATCACGTCGATTTCCGTATTATTGTCTTGGAGATGGAGGTAAATTGCTGACTTGAGCTTCTGCAAGAAAAGCATCTTATCTAGGACAGTTCTGACGTGAGAGCGGTATCTAGAATAGGAATCTTTAACTTCAAACTCTGGAGAAGAATAAAAACCCACAGATACAGTATATATTGTATATTTTTAGGGTGTTAAGCAAAACTTGGAAGGTTTGGAACTTGGACTGATGACGTTGAGGACGGAACTAAAAAAAAAAAAGGGATCAATATGTTTTATCTACAGGACCCTATGAATCCCAAGCTCACCAAAAGCATCACCTTTGGTTTGTATCGCCATGAAATAACAGCACAAGGGCAGTTTTTAAAAGGATAAGAGAACTTGTTTCTATGAATAACTAGTTTTTTACTTTTAATTGAAGCCTGAACACGCTATTACCCAACACACCAGAGAGTCTCTCACTTCCCCCACCGTCTACTGTAAGCACACTACAGGTGAACCTCCTGAACCCCAAATTAATCCCAAAGTAATTGAACTTCCCACAGGCATCTGGCTGCCGTGTGAACGTACTTGATGTTTCTTTGTAGAGAGGTTTAAGTAGGTTTTCACGATTCTGTTAGATACCTTATTTAAAAAAAACCTTCCTCTGACTTCCCACTGTTCCCAATTTGTTTAAACGGAGATACACTTTTAACATACAGATCTCAAAAGAAAACAGGCCCATTATTCATTTGCTTATTGTAGATCTTAGATCTTAGTATTTTTTCTAAATTTAAGGTAAGCGTGACAGTTAGATGAGGACACACAATACTGCTGAGCTCCTATATTACACCATGTCAGCAGGGAAGCTTCATAGAGAGGTAGCTCTGTTCTCATCAAAGGCTTCAGAATGATATCAATAGACTTGTGCCTCGGACAGACACACAGACACACCTCTGCGTTGAAGCTTTATTCTCAGTGTCACTCTACAGAAGGTATATTCATCATGCCCTGTTTCTATATCACTGATTGCCCATTTCTCAGACCGTCAGATTCCAAGCCTCAGGCTCCAAGTGCACTTTTAACCTCTTTGCTGATCTAGGATCAGCTTTTATTACTGTAAACATAAGTCTTGTGTGATGACCCAGTCTGGAAATACCCGGCAAAATGATCCGAGATCAGCAATAAGGATCAGCACCTACACCAAACTGCAGCGGGAGGCTCATTTCACACTCCAGACGGCATCTCAACAGGTGATGCTAGCACACTCCGTGGCTAATTTACAAGTGTGCAGCAGGGCTGAAAGTGATGCGCCTCCACAGCAAAGAAAACTTTGCTCATTAACTTAACATTTGCTAATATTCATGAAAGGAAAAAAAGGTCACAAACAGAGGCATGATCTCTTGAGAGGGGAATTTCTCCAGGCGGCATGCTCTCTCAACTGAGCACCCACCAAATTACATTGTCTCTACTAATTTTGTAATTAGTATTCAAATTTCCATGTCTTAGCAACTTTGTTCAAAAAAATGACTGCATTTCAATAAGATATGCTGCACTGGGTTACGGTGCCCTGTACGGATACATTGAGCCAGTGGGTTAATTGAAAAAAAAAAAAAACCACACAGATGTTTGTTGTTCCCTTGTGACATGCTTTCTATCTATTTTATTCAAATCTGTAGAAAGTTGTTATATTACAAGTGCTACCATAAATGTGATACTATATTCAGTAGTTGAAGTGTGTATGGATGAAAAAGGCAACAGAAAGTCATTTATTTTGTATATATTTCAATAAACTTATGAGATATCATAATCTATGATGGCAATGACATAAAGAACTAAATGTGCCTTGAATTAGAGAGCGATATTATTTTGTAATCTGACTAACGGATAATTAGCTACTGACCATGATTGCATTGTCAGGTAATTGACCCCGGTTAGAACAGATAACAACAGGAACGCTTTAACTTTATAAACCTCTCTCCTAGTGTAAAGCTGTGCTGATGAACCTTCAGGACAAAACAAAGAGGATGAGAGTGGCCTGGTTTGTCTCACTCTGGTCTGGGTAGAGTGAATGGTGCACTTCCCCGTCTGGGCCATTCCTCTGCTGCGGGCAGCTCTCAGCAGCCCCATCTGTCCCCCCGGCGCTGCACTGAATAAGGCACACAGTCAGGCACATGGCCGCCAGGTCCCATGTGACCCACCAGACAGACACACAACACAAAACAACCCAACACCGCACTGTGCTTCTGATCTACTACATATACGATGTGTGTTTGATTTATCTGGACAATTGTTAAATAGATAAGTGAGAAAGACTGCCATTAGTGAAGGAAACATATAATGTTGTGCTAGATGATTTGATTAGACTACACGGAAAACACTGACTGCTTCTGGGTGAAATATCCATTGAACATCAGCATGTTATACCAAGAAAGCACAAGTTTTCAGTATCCATTGAAGTAAGGGTGAGTCTTGCCTCAATTAATCTCTAGTGCAGTAGAGAGGACTGATCTGAGAGAGAGGACTGGTTTATTATCGTTCTTGTGGCTCTTAAACACTTACTTTATAATAATAATGTTACCTTTATATTACACTTGTTTGTGTGAGTTAAACAAGTGTTTAAGTGTTTTTTTTTTATTCCACCATTTAGCCTACAATTCTGCTTGAAGTGGCATGCCAAATAACACTTAAATATTTTATGTTTGTGTTTTTACAATGAAGGTTGTCAGATATTCATCATCAGTGTCTGAACTGAAGCTATCTAGGGTAGCTGATTGTGATGCACACTACCCAAGATCTATTGCTGTAATCAAACAGGAAGTTGGCTCTTTAGTGTAGAACTGTGGAAGAGTAATGATGTACAGTCCCACTGGGTTTTGAGTCTGGTTCCATTCAGGGAGTTTTTCATGCTACTCTTGCCCTCGGCTATCTAATTAAGGATCTTAATCCAGGTCTGGAGTTTGGTAAAGCTGCTTTGTGACCATGTCTCTTGTCAAAAGTGCCATACAATTAACATGTAGTCCAGGTAAATTCCAGTGCAGCATAAGCAGAAGTTAATAAATTCCTTTAATTGTACCATGTTTTTCTGTGTTGCCTCTCATACACACCTTCCATTTCCTCAAACTTCAAAATTGTCTCACCTGCTTACGACAGACCGTAGACATTGCCCAGGACAGATTTAATGCTTCTCTTTCTCTAGCACTTTTACTTCTCTGAATATTCATGAGGGAAACATCATATAGGTGAATGTTTGACTCCAAAAACCTAAACAAAATCTAACCCTTTGTCTTCCCTTTTAGATTTTGCTGTTTGTGTGTGTGTGTGTGTGTGTGTGTCTGCACGTGTGTGTGTTTATAGACATCCTGATAGATACATGAGGAGTGGAATTGTACAAGAAATTGGAAAAAAAAGAAAATCAACAATTTCACAAAAACACAACTAAACAATGGCAAATCTACAGCCAAACATTTGGCTAGCTGCTGGCTGAAAACAATTTGAGGGGCAAGTGACAATAATTCAGAAATGGAGAGTAAGGATCGTAGGAGGAAGACAGAATAGGGGATGGGGTTGTGTCTCTGGGGCAGCAGGTGATGGTACACTGCACTGGTGTATTTATTTGCTGGGGAAGAGGAGAGCAGTGTTTATCGGTGACCTAAGGGTCATGCTGGAGGTCTGGGGGTTTATGGCTCTGGGGCTGCTGCTGCTGCATGAGCAGGCCAAGCAGCACTGATTAACGTGAAGAGGACAGCCCGATTCACGTTATACATACATGTGTGGTGGTCTGGGAAAACCTTTTGGATGATGCCGTTGGGGATAAAAATTGGGTTTTGAGAAACTAGTTGATAACTTCTTTCACCCGAGAACTGGGTGGGGCAAAATTTGTAAATCATCTTCAAAAACAAATAAAGCCTGAATGTAACTACACATCCAGCAAAACAAAATAACTTTAAGAAACTCCTCTATACAACTAGAAAACCATTTCTACTTAAACAAAACACAATTCCAACACCGAACAGTTAAATGGACAGACAGAAAAGAACTGCAATGTAAGAAAATTGACCCAAGAAATCGGCCACTACACTCTACAGACACAAGTCTGGTCCAGCTGAGATTCTACAGATTCCAACGGTACAAGGATCAACAAAGACTAAAACTCACAGAACTAGAAGCAAAAAACTACTAAACTTTCATACTGCCCTAACACAAGATTTTCTCTTACCTTTGTTGTTTCACAATTATATTAAATCATATTCCAATACAAAAATCCTGGAACCTTGGATTATGCTTCAACATATGCGATTTACCAATCGATTCTATTGGCTGAAAGCTTTCCATAGCCGGGTCAAAGTTCAAATACCGCCGGGGAAGTGGAGAAATCACTGTTGGGGAAAAAACTAAGTTTAAATCCCAGTTAAATATCCTGGACATTTAAATTCAATTATTCAGGTTTTTTTTTTGAGAATTTAATCTCGTTCTTTGCTGTTTAAATACTGAAAAGGGGTGGAAATGGAAAATGGGTGTGACACAAAAAAAGGTGGATATTTTGGCAAAAGACAGCATGGGTATTTTTTTAAATCTACAGCTTAAC
>JAOTRN010000002.1:4130023-4141852 GCA_028566695.1 Bagroides melapterus
ATTTATAGACAGTTTTAAAAGCACTTTTGTTCGTCTCTCTTTATAAGGGCGCCTGAAAAATTAAATAAATGTAATATATATATATATATATATATATATATATATATATTTATAAAAAAAAATATGAAAAAAAATGAAACATCATGATTGATTTTAGTGCTTTAGTTGATTGTAAAACCTCATCTGAGCTGTATAAGGCTTTTATTGCAGCACACTGCTACATTGTGCAGCACAGTGTCTAACGATTACCTGCCTAATAGTTTAAAAATGGCGAAAAACTGAAAAATGGTGACCACACACAACACTCACACATTCAAATATAAGATATATAAGTTCCACATATTAAGATGTTTATTATAAGGTATATTGACAATGGCCCACATGATGCATTTGCATCATTTAGGAGAACATCCTCCTCACTAAATATTTAGTCTACTAACTGCAAAAGTTTGGGTTTACAGAATCCACTGTAAGATCTGGAGGTCAACCCTAATCTGTTTATGTGCTAGAGGTGTGAGTATGAGTGTGTGAGTATGTATAAGAAAATCCACTGAAAGTTAGACAATCCTAAAACTTCAGACAAAGATAATGACTTGAATGGATAATGTATAAATATTTAAATAAAAATAAAAATAGAACAGGTTCCAGTGAATAACACACAAACGAGGTAAGATGCCAGTCGGCACTGTCCTTAGGGACAGCTCTATCCCAGCAGCCCTGAGAACTCCAGTTTCTGGAGACTTAGCAGTAGAACCCCATTTCATTTCACCGCTCGCTCCCAAAGCTCTTGACTTCAGTTCAGAGAGATAGAGAGAGAGGGAGAGAGAGAGAGAGAGAGAGAGAGAGAGAGAGAGAGAGAGAGAGATGTACCTCAGTGAAACAACATGATTCATGAAAATGTCACTCTGACGGAGCTCAAACTGAGAGCCAACAGTCTGCACTCCCAAAATACCTCCTCTGACTAATGTCACTGCAAGAGACACTCACACTCTCTGTCTTCCTCTTTCCTACACACACACATACAAACAAACAAACAAAAACAAAACAGACATGCATATAGAATAAGACAACCACAAATCCTTCAATATATTCATGTGCCATGTTTGTGATGTTTATATCACTTCTATTACACAATGAATGATGTATTAATCTAAGACAGGTAGCAAATAACACCAGTGCATTCGGCTACTGAAAGCTTTACAAACTAAATTGAATTGACTTGGAGAAGCAGCTAAGCTATAAACATATCTGGGCATACTTAATTTACAGCTAATTCACAGTGTCCCATCACTGACAACTAGCATAGCTAAATAAACGTTAAATGGGATGTTGGTGGTCCACAATTGCACTCAGTCTGTTCTAAATATGCGTAGCTACTCAAGTGAGAATTTCATTTGAACCCAAAAACTTGACACAGACATTAATAACGTTTTTCCCAGCAACATACGACACAAATATAAAAGTGACATTTGTAAAGCTACAGCTACACAAGGATTTGCTGCCATTTTATTGTGGATTGCTGAAGTGGCACAGGCCTGAGCTTTTGTTGCGCATTTGTAGGCAAGTGATTCAGTTTGCTATAAATATGTCTGCCCTTTCTACTCGGCCAGCACGGAGCATTAGCAACTCTCTGTGTTCACAACCAGCACCGCTGCAAATTCAGGCACACAGAGAAGAACACGGGTATGACTGAGTGATGTATGTGACAGACAAGTGAAGGAGTCAGGAGTCGATGATGTGACACTGCGAAGTTCCAGTAATGTAAGGATTCATTTTTTAGAATCTATCTACTTCACTCATACGAAGTGAACAAGTGGGGGAAAAAGGTGGTACTTCAGTGCCGGGGTACATCAAGAGGGTTTTTAATCTCTTACTGAATAAAAATACGCCACTGATGGTGTCACCCTGGGAGCTCCAGTGTTCCCTCTTCCACTGTAGCCTTATCTAAAGAGCTGGATCCACAGCAGCTGTCAGGAGGCCACTATCGTTTATTATGGCACTCGATTGTCATAAATGCAGCGTATCATTCTCACTGCACAGCTCTTCTGTAACTAACTTGCATGTTATATTTTGAGGAATGTGTGGCATGTGACTCACATTTCACCATTAGATCAACATTTTGAAATAGTCATGAATGCAGTTTGAAAAGGCTTCAACAGCTCATCATTGCCCTTGGAAATTTATGCTGCTTTTCACATCCAAAAATAACAATAAAACAACACAGCTTTTCTTAACATAGTAACACAAAAGTCCACAGCCACGAGCAGAAGCGAAGTACAGCATAGCCGAGCGTAGCCCTCCCTGAATACCCTACTGAAACCTCTCATCAATCTATGACCAGTGGTGTAGCCAAGATCATGTCAATGCCAGCAAGAACCCCGGAATTCAGGTCATCATGATGCTAAAGCCTACAACCATTTGGTAAGAGCCATCCACTGCAAAGGGCACTATAGAAACTGGAAGCATGGATCCTATCTTCACCTCCTCTCCTTGTGAAAAAGCAGCTGCTTGTATCCACTTAAGAACACCCCCTCCTCCATCTGTGATGGGACCATGGGCCGAACTCCACCAGATTCCTCTAACAAGTCATTGAAATATCTTTCCATTGCATAACCCTTCAAGTATTCAAACATGTGCGTCTAAATGTGATAAGATGAAGGAATTAGCTATTAATAAATGTAAACATTAATAGGTCAGGAATGGAATGGAAAAATCATGACTCCCTTTCAGGCTGATCTGGCTTGTACTGCAGGAGGATATTTATATGTAAATACACGTGATGTGGGAGCTCTGGTTTCAATGAAAATACTTAAGCAGTGATGTGATACAAAGTCCCATGGTTGAGAGAGAATCAACAGCACAGAGACAACACCAACACCTCCTTCTCCTGCTCCAGTGCATGGCAAGAGGGCCAGGGGAAAATGTGACATAGGGCAGCACTGAGGGGTCACATAATGAATTAATGGCTGTATGTCTTATCACTACAGCCGCTGATTAAAAATAGACCTTCAAGTTGAAATCAGATGCTGCCGGAACAGACTAAGAAGCAGAGTATTTTTAGTGTAGAGATGATGAGCAATGGACTGGGATCACACGGAAGGCTTCAGTGCACTGCTTAAGATGGAGCGCGACAAAAGCACATTGGGACATTCCAAGAGCTGGGTGAAAATGGGCTTATAAACCAGCCTTGGAGATTTCTGCTATCCCCTTATAGGTTTTGTTACAAGACAAGCTTGACCCTGCACACAAATTGAGAGATGTAGAGAGAGATGGCAAAATCACATGTTTAGTAAAATAAAAAAAGTGGATGAACCCATGTGCCATTTGACGCCCCGGTACACCTCGCCTAATGCCAAAGAACGGAGTTAAGCCTGGGTGAGCATATAACCTCAGCACATGGCCAGACCACACACCAAATGTGACCACCACTGAGCAAGGTTAACAGACCTAATAAGAATTGGCTCTTCATCTGGAGCACCTGTGAAACAGAGATGTTTCCTCCTGTCCCCTATTAATAAAGCTCATTACACTTCAACTAGGCCTGTTAAACAAATTCACTGACATTTTCAAATCAAAGATATAGTGCTGTGCTTTCCATATCTCAGTTCATCTCTTGCAAAAATTCTGCCTCGTGTCAGTGAAGCCAAAAAAATTTTTATGAACGTGAGAAGGAGTGAAGATAGATAGGAAACAGGCTTCCTCAGTGGCAGCTTCAAAGGACCGGTGACTCCAGAGCACGGAAAGAACACAGCAGGATCAGTATATGTCTGAAACACAAAAATAAAACGATCTGCACTCCTACAGTGTCAATTCATTTCTCCTTATGAAACTGTTTAAGTTGGAGGGCTTTTCTTCTGGGAGGCTCTTGGCCAGAAGAGCCTGCCGCTATATTAATTTCATCCCCTTACCTTTTCCAACCCGGAGACCTCTGACCTGCCTTACCTGTATAAATAGAAAGAACTAATTTACCAGCGAGAAAGCGCTGAGGGGCAAACATGTCCTGGGTAATGAAGTGTTCAGCTTGTGCATGATTAACCAGCTGGTGGGGGCGGGGCAGGAACCACAGTCCATGAAATAAGGGGTAAAATTGATTAGCAATTTTCATTTACGCAGCTAAACAAAAGCTGATTTGCATATCTGACTGGTAAGTTAGTGTGGTAGAAGGCCTTGCATAAGTCTTAGTCAAAATAATGGGAACTTTTAAAGGTAGGGGACAGACCGCAAAGCTGACACTAGGTTCTGAGTGATACTGAAGGTTCACTTCTGGGAATTAAGCATGAATTTCAAAAATTCTCCAATATGTTAAAGCTCCCATGTCATCTAATGCCATCAGAAACACTGTATAGCCAAAAGTATGTAGAAACCTGAGTATTAATCATATTCATTTTCCCATTACAATACTGTGGGAATTACAATCAAGTTATTCCCTCTTTGTTGCTATATCAGCCTCCATCCTTCTGAGAAGGTTTTCCACTAGATTTTGGTTTGTGGCTGTGGGGATTTGCCCATTGAGCCACAAGAGTGCTAGAGGATGGGCATTGATATTGACCTGGGCTCAGCCATCACTACAGATCATCATTACTGCATATCCCAAAGGTGTTCAGTGGGTATGATGTCAGAGGTTTGTCAAGCCTCTCAAGTTCTTCTACTCCAAACTGCAAAACCATGTATGTCTTCATGGTGCTCGTTTTGTGCACAGGGGCACTGTCCTGCTGGAACAGGTTTGAGCCTCTGAGTTCCAGTGTAACACTACAGCAAACTAAGACATTCTATACAATTATGTGCTTCTAATTTTGTCACAGAACTTTGAGGAACAATCACATATGGGTGTTCACATACCATGTTTGACCATGTACTATACATAATGTAGGTATATGGCTATTCTTGAAACATTAGATCAATTTTAATCACGATAATAAACACTGGCAAGTTCTGATAAAACTTTATAACTTCTTCAGCACAGTTATTGAACGTTCTTATACAGTGCTGTAAAACTGACATGGAAAGATCCTGTATCATAACCTGTTTCTTTTTTTAAGAAAGCATTTGGACATTTTTATCCAACACATTAAAATTTAAATGAATGAAAATAACTATTATTCAGAGACACATCACACTACATATACATTAATGACCAATATTTTATGGTGTCATTTTCTAGATTAAAATCCCTTTAGAAGCAGATTTAATAAAACATAACACTAGAACATTAACATAAATTTAGAGGTGTACTGTGCATTCTATTCCTTGCACTAATGTAATTGCACTGTCTGAACATCAGAGGTCCCTATGTGTGCAACCTGTAGCATTAAATAGAGAACCTGCACGAGTGCAAGAAATCTGTGCTTGTGAAGGGATCATTCGCACCTGATCACTATGACCAGCATCTCTTATAGGATACATGGTTACTGTGTAATAACCTTTTAAAGGAGATCTTCAGGAGATTTAAAAACAACACCAGCCTGTGTTGTGGCTGATGCTGGGGAAAACGGTCATTTTAGCCAATATTAGAGCTCTATTTCTGGTTAAAATTTTGTTTTCCAGGTCAAACACAAATGTATAAATAAATGTCAAACTATTTAAAAGCTACTTTTTTATTTATTTACCTTTTCACAGGCAAACATGTGCATTGTTGTGTGTTGCTTCTGACTAAAAATAAACTGTATTTCCAAATATAAAAGAATTGAAATAAAAAAAAAAACAACAGCAGATGGTTGTTGACCTACAGATATAGGTCTACACCAGGGTTCTCCAATCTTATCCAGGAAGGGCTGGTGTGGGTGCAGGTTGATAGAATCACCCCTGATTCTAACTGTATAATTAGGTGATCTTGGCTTTCAATATATTCAGCTGTGCCTTATACCTGATTGGAATGAACCCTGATCCTCTGATCAGACAACCACTTGAGCCACCACTGATCAAGTCTCTGAAAGTGTACTGGATGTATAAACACCACTCTTTTTTATGCTGGTGGTGGAAATTGCTGTTAAACATACATATGTTTAACTGGGCAGAGCTCTGGAGATTTACACAGCTCAAGTTACAAAACATACCAGGAACCTGATTATGCATACCACTGTTTGGAAATAAAGTGCATTTTGGAGCTTTATTGAGACTATTGGTCTTTAAGCTTTTCAAGACAATTGATTTAATAATGAGTTTACATTTTATCCCAAAACCTAATGCTGAGTCATTACCAAAATTAATACTGTACTATTTTATCTGAATTTTTTGGTCATTTTTATCTAGGGTATCAATCATTTTGAAATGACCTGGACCTGATGTGAAACACAGACATTTATTTGGCCTATGTGTCCTAAAAACTCCTTTTTCCAGTCTGAGCATTTTTCTTTTTTCTCAGTTTGTTTATAATGCTTAAAATACTGAAAGTGGCCACTGAGTAGCAGACATAAAAAAGTAGGGCTATAGACTAGCTGACAGATGCGAATGCAGCAGAAACCAGAGCAAAACTTCTCCCTAATACATTGTACACAACCCTAAATTTAATTTTCTGCAAGATTACACACAATAATTACTAGCTTTATAAACCCCATAACTAATGGCTTCCAATTAGACGATCTATATGTATTGATCTGTTAAGAGTTTGAAGGTAGGAGTAACACGCTTAGTCTTAAAGAAAACACAGAGGCCCTTCTATAAAATGGGGGGGGGGGGGGGTGAAGATACAAAATGCTGTAAATGTTGTAAATGCTGTAGATGCTGTAGATGCTATAGATGCCATGACTATAGAACTAGTAAGCCCTTGGCTGTGTCTGTTTTTAAAGTGACATTCAGCATATCTGAATGCGCAAGAAGATTTTTTTTTTTTTAGCAATTAACTGTTTGTTAATATGTTTGTTTAAACTGTAAAGGTCCTTCCTGCATGCGTTCCACTGGGACATGGATTCTGTAGTGGACCTGCAGAATTAGAGAGAGCCAAATATCGATTGTTTTTGCACAGCACGTGTAAAAGAAGAAGACAGAAAATGGCAACTTTGTAGTTAACTAATTTGTTCCAAAAAAAAAAAATAACCGGGTTGTGTGTGAAACACTCTACCTATCCCTAACTGGTAGGTGAGATCACATAACCATGACTATCCCAATTAAATCCTTTCGTGGAAAATCAGTTTTAACACAAAGTGAATAGCAGTGCAGCTATTGTGCTGTCTTGTCCATATGTGTTTGTGGCTTTTAATCACAGAAACCCCAATGCACCTGATGAACAGCTCTGATTGCTATAGTCTAAGGTCAACTTTCGCATCTTTTCGTACAGACTTTCGATATCAAAAGTGAAGAGCATTGGCAGTCCAGGACAAACAATACCATCGCAGCATGCTGCTCACTGATTGATTGGATTCATCTACCACACTGTTTATCTTGCTTGTTAATTATTCAAAAGGTGAAAGAATGTGGCTTCGGTATGTGGACACCGCTAATAAACCACTGAAGACTTCCTTCAGGAATCTGCATTTCCAACTCATCCCTGAGTGTTATACAACATGGGAGCCAAATAATTTGACAAATAACACCTTGTTGAAATTTCACACCATTAGAAATACACGATTCTTAGATTCTTACAGTAAATTAATTAACACAGTAACCAATGTGTGTATTTGATCCAAGCAGGAACTTTAGCTTTCTGTTGTTCTCAAGAAAGTGATATCTTTTTTAAGGGACACTTGGACACAACTCCAACAGCGTTCAGCGTGAGGAAATAAGTCTTTCTAGAATCAAGCATCAGTCTAACAGGATTAACTATCCAAATACGTCGTTCTGAGCCAATTAATAGATGCATATGCGAACAAGTGCCTGCATGAGCTTTTGATGACATACTTCATGGGTAGTCAAATGATCAATTAATGCATACAGGCCTCTTGCAGATCAAAAAAAAAAAAAAAACAGTTCAACCAAACGGCCTACTCCATGACCATTCACCAGAATACACTGGAAAGTAAGAAGAACTTTAAAGAATTATGACAGTGGAATACTAATCAGGAGATCAACTTTGCTTTAAGTCTACAGGATTTTACACAGCAATGCAAAGTCTGGATTAGAAGTAAATGGAGGCTTAAAGGAGCAGTGAGATCCTATACACACTGAAACAATATGGAATGTTTGGAAGATACGTTCTGACCAGAGAGAGAACATTAGTGTGTTGGTGTGACAGGATGCAAGGCTGTTCAATATAGTCTGCTGTTGGACTTTGACCAGATGTTTGGATTGTGGAGGAGCTTTGATAATCAGTTGGGGTGCATCATGGAGAAAAATAGTTTAGAAAGATAAATGACTTAATAACACAGTGTCGAAAGTTCTGAGTAGATGATGTGTTCAGAAAATGACCAATAAACATTTTATTACGTGAATGACCTGGATTAGCAGGTAGAATTTGCATAGTTACAGTTTACTCCACGCTCTACATTATCAGCTCCAATGACATCCTGGTTCCACTATCAAGCATGTTCCTTTATTAATAATAGTTCTGAAACACTCCAAAGAGACCTACATAATGGCCTAAATCCAACAGTACACCTTCATTTGTTCCAACACACATAGAATACTGTACATCATGCCATATGCCAGCAATGTAATAAAGCTTTTCACTTCTTTGAAAGCTAAAAATGATTGCTAAAGTTTGCCAGCGCACTCATACGGTCTCACCTAAACCCCCCTGTCAAGAGCATTAAGCATTTAAGAAGCAAGCATCACACAACTAGCGCTAGCACAAATCACAGCTTAGTCGAGCCTGGTGGGTCAGTGGGTCCCTCGTGTTCCTTACTTACACAGGATCCTGGCTTCCCTCTAAGAGTTCTCGGGTGCAGGTTTTCTGTCTTCTATTTTTTTTTTTTTGCTTTCAAGGACAAGGACGTCCGCCCTCCGGCTGCTTCTTGCTTTTCCTCTTCTTCATCAGTGTAAGGACCACAAACACACACACACTCAGAGAGAGAGAGAGAGAGAGAGAGAGAGAGAAAGAGAGAGAGAGAGAGAGAGAGAAGTCAGAGAACGAGAGAGGAAGAGCGAGTGGGAGAGAGAAGAGAAGAGAGCGAGGGAGAGGGAGAGTGGGTAAAAGCTTGCCTGCTTTTCCCCGGATAGTCTGAATCAAGGGTTTTGCAATACTCTCGAAATCGTTAAGCAGGACCTTCGCTTCGCAAGCGAGGAAGCGAGAGAGGAGAGCAAGCGAGCGAGAGAGAGCAAGAGAGAGAGAGAGAAGGAGAAAGAGGGAGAGGGAGAGAGAAAAAGACTGCTGGGCTAGCTGACCGCCTTGTTTCCTCCCTGCTTGTGTGCTAGTACACAGCTCCATTTCAGAGCTTGTGCTGCAGAAAAAGGAGACACTTTTCCGAAACACTGGCAGCATTATGTTTCAAGAAAAGGGAAAGCAGGATCTTTCTCTCTATAACAGGAGCAGCAAGCCCCTGGAGTCCAACAAACACACACAGACACGTACACATGTACACATATACACCACCTTCCTATACACAGCCGTCCAATGTAAAGAATGTCCCTTGTTCAACCCCCCAAACAACCTTGAATGCACAATAAACAAACACACAAGCTATTTCAGGAGAGCTCACATTTCTGCAAATCCTCCAGAAAACACTTACTGCACTCTTCATAAATCAGCACTTCAGGTGCTGCGACTGTGACTGCTTGCAGGAAACACACAGACACAGCAGAGTGGAAAACACTGAAGCCAAGCAGGGGCACTTTACGAGCCTTGTGACCCTCAACACATGGACAAAATTCTTCTACTTAACCCCTTGAACTTACATTCTTAAAACTTTAGAACTAGTAACTACACACTTTTCCTATTACCCTCACTTTAGATGCTAAATAAATGACCATAAGTGGATAAAAGCTTTTTATTCTACAGTAAAAATTAATAGAGGGAGTGTGAAGCAGCATCACTCAACAAAAACAAGATTTTTTTCTTTTTTTTCTTATTTTCATTTTATTACTAGAGATATGTTTGCCTGTTTTTTTTTGAGCAATACAAATGACCCACAAAATCCTTCATCTTATATTTGCTTATAATCTCACTGTATATTAACAGGAAACCAACAGGAACAAGAAAATACATTTGTCCCCACCTGAGGTATTTCCACGTGCGAGGCTGTCATTCGGCGCAGTGCTGCCGTGCACATGTGTTCTAGTTCAAGTGCTGAGTCTGCATTCTTAACATAATCTCTCCTCAGTCTTATCATGGCTTCCCATCTGGACGTTTCCTAAGATTCCTTAAGATTGCTGTGAGTGATTCTAATAGCGATTAGTGATTGTGCTGAAGCTTTACGGTACAGGATGGGACCATGTGATATATAAATCACTGTCTTGGCTCATCATTGTGTAAAGGAAGCTGTCGTTTCAATAGTCATGTGATAATCATTGACTACTTGTGATTCTTCAAGAACTTGTGCTGATTTGTTTACGTTACGTCACGTGCCATAGCTGTATTTCCTGATTATTCACCTGTTATCTATTCAGTTCATGATCACTCCGTAGACATCCTGGTTTCGACCCAGGAAACAACCTTCTTTATGCCTCACAGAAAAAAATAAACGTTCACTTGCATACACTGAACAATGTGCCATTAATTTTTGTTAATTAAAGAAAGACACATTCTTCAGTTTATAGTTACATTCAATATTCAGGAACATCTGGGAAATATTGTTAGTGTTAGTTCCTGTTATCACTGATATTATAGCAACTTGTCATCCTGAAGCTTGTTATTTTTTGTACAGCTTTACTTCTGACTTCTGTTACAGTATGCTGACACTAGAGAAATAAGTGAATAAAAAGGCCCATAAGCATCTGCTTACAGAATGCATCAGCATCCAAACTACTACACACATGCTCCGTAAGTTACTATAGAAATGATCTTATATTCAAAGGAGCGATTTAATATAGACATGCAGCATGTCAGAGCTGTACACCTTCTGACCAATCAGAATAGAGAATACAGCAGCACTGAAATATTATCCAAGACATAATATAGCTATATTTACCACTCATTTTATAACTCAATCTACACAGAATTGCCATTTTTTATTTTTATTATGTGATCCAATCTAATATTTCAGTAAAATCATTTCCTATGAAGATTTACTATATATATAGAAGCTGTGAGGCAGCAACACTACCTGCTGTGCCACTGTACCGCCCTGCATGTTTCCTTAATTATGTGCTCCAGGGTCCTTCTTGGGTTTCTGTCTGTGTGGAATTTCCCATCTTCTCCCAGTGTGTGGATTTTTCTGGGTTCTCTGGTTTCATCCAGATTCCCACAAATTGTGTCAGTAGATGGACCAGATACTCCGAAAAGTTTGAAAAGAGTGTTTCCATGAGAAAATGTCAGTCTGTGCTGGTGCTGATCAGACACACACATTTACTCACTCACTCACTTTCTCACACACTTAGTCACTCATTTACTCACTCAGATTTACTCACACACTCACATTTACTCACTCACTAACGCACATTTACTCAGTCACTCATTCATTTACTCACTCACTTAGTCAATCAGTCACTGATTTACTCAATCACTCACTCGCTCACTCACTTTCTCACTCACTTTCTCACTCACTCAGTCGCTCATTTACTCACTCACTCACATTTACTTACTCAGTCATTCACACTCACTCACTCATTCACTCATTTACTCACTCACTCACTCACTCATTTACTCACTCAGTCATTCACTCACTCACACTCATTTACTCACTCAGTCAGTCACTCATTTACTTATTCACTCACAAATTCATTCACTCACACACTCACTCACTCACTCAGTCGCTCATTTACTCACTCACTCACTCATTTACTCACTCACTCACTCAGTCA
>JAOTRN010000002.1:4166155-4184540 GCA_028566695.1 Bagroides melapterus
TAATAATAATAATAATAATAATAATAATAATAATAATAATAATTATTATTATTATTATTATTATTATTATTATTATTTAATCTATTTCTTAATCTGTTTCTAATGTTTATAATACTTTTACTTACACTATAATGTAGTCCAAATATTAATGGACACCTAATCACTACATCAATGTATAATTTTAGAACATCTCTTTCCTAAACTATTATAAACTTACTATTATAATAACATTCACACTGCTGGGAAAGCCTAACAGAAGAGTTAGGAATGTGGCTGAGGGTTTTTGTGTTCATGGAGCTTACTAGGTACAAAGGGCTTTGTCATGCTCATTGTTCCAATGAAGGAAAATTATAATGTTACAACAATCATTCAAGACATTTTATATAATAGTGTGCATCCAAATTTTTGGCAAGATTTGGGGTTTATGGTCAGATGTCAACAAACATATACATCATATAGTGTGTTTTATTCTACATTGCATTTAAAGCATTTGGCAGACACCCTTATCCAGAGTAACTTACATTCAATCTCATTTTAACTACTGAGCAGTTCAGGGTTAAAGGCCTTGTTCAGGGGTCCAGAGGGGTTTGAACCCACAACCTTCCGACCAGTAGTCCAACACCTTAACCAATAAGTTACTCCATAACATAGTCTGTGCGATTATACTGGAAACACTGGGAGTGAAACACTCTGAATCACAGGGCACCATGTACACACACTCAAACACACTCACACACATGAGAGTTTATGACAGTTTGTATTTTAAACTGTGATGAATGCCAAGAGCAAATTCTAATACTATACTTAAGAATCCAACTGTTTTCCTTTATCTTTATCACTTATCTAAGTCCCAATGTATAACAGGAACTGTTTATTTTAAGCCTATGATTATGTGTATGTGTGTGGGTGTGTGTGTGTGTGTGTGTGTGTGTGTGTGTGTGTGTGTGTGTGTGTGTCTGGTCGAGCCCATGGTGACAGCAGCAGTGTCTCAACACTCGGCTAAAATCAGTATTCCTGACATGTATGTGGCCAAAACCCTGGTTAGTCCCTAATTAGTGCCAATTGGTGTGGGTGTCTCCCGGCCTTTGGCCTGTCTCTACATCAGAAATGCTACATTCAGCGAACAGCCTGGAAGCAGCACTGTCTGCTAAGAGTAAAGCCACCGTGTCCCAGTGTCCCCAAATCAGCTGTGAAAGATACAGCTAGAGGATACAACTGGGCCCTGAAGTCATGTTGATGCTCTCTCTCTCTCTCTCACACACACAACATGCACATGGCCTATTTTTGATATTGTGAAAAAAAAATCAGCTGTGTTCACCTCTCTCTTGGGTCAAGGTGAAGTTTCACTGTCTACATCTTGGATGTAAGGATGAAACTGAGGAAACTGACACAGGATAAGACAACTCATTTTAGATCCTCGAATCTAGCTACAACTAGCAAACTCAATCATTCACTAACTGGTCCAAAAATCGTCTTTATATTTAACTACAACACAAAATTCACTGCAATTATGAATCCTGTACTGTGGGTAATAATAATTTGTAATAGTTTGACAATCAGTTCAACCTACATGAAATGCTAATACACTGTCCACCGAAAATAGACGACAGAGTTTAATGGTAAATGGACAAGGACACACAGTGCAAGCTATTTGAACATGCAGCGACCACCATAACTCACCCAGCCTGACATACACCATGAGTTATAGGTGTGCCAAACTACTGAGGGGAAGAAAAGACCTGTTTTAACATCCCCAGCACTGTAATGTATTTATTTATAAAAAACGCTTTCATTTTAAATCAGTCATGTCCCCAGATACAATGTATGCATAAATGACAAAGTGATTTATAGGAATATTCCTAAATAACGTAATATTTTGTTGGAAGGAAAGGAATCAGCTCACATGCTGTAACTGTTGAAATGGGCAGCAAGCATCTGAGAAAAATCAGAGCCTCTGTAAATCTTTAGGAGTGCATACAGGCCAAAGTACTCATATAAGAACAGAATCATCACAAGTCACTAATACTGCACAGAGCACAGCAGAACACTATAATGAGCAAACGGCTAAATTATAATATATATAAAAATGAGTAAAAGTTAGAATGTTGACACATCGACTTTTATCTGATTTTTTTTATACAACTGATTATTAAGGGCCTTGCTCAGGGGTCCAACAGTGGCAGCTTAGTGGACCTGGGATTTGAGCTTGCAACATCCTCGTCAGTAGTCTAATACCTTAATCACTAAGCTACCACATCCTCTGTAAGCTGTAAGTAAAGTAAGTTGTCCTAGCCACATAGAGTGCATCGTATGCAACCTAGTGCAAACAGTGCGAGAGAAAAGACAGTGCCAATAAACAATACAGAACACTACAGGACAGATACAGAAAATAGTGCGGACCAGTGTACATTCTGTAAAACTTCATTGTGCAAAACTAGAGAATTATAAACAGAGAGTAAACTTATACATACTTATGTAATCGAAACAGTTTGAGTTACAGTAGACTTCCAGTCAGCTCAAACCAGTCTCTGATGTTTCCCATCAACAAATCATGCAGAACCACAGCTTGCTGGATGTTGTTGTTGTTTGTTTCAAATTAAAATGTATTAGTCACATAGACAATTGTATACAGGAAACAGGTAAAAAAAAAAAAAAAAGATTAAGAATATTTAACTGCTGATCAGCAGTTTCTGAAATACTCAAAGCAGGTACTCATATCTGGCACTAACAGTCACACCACAGTCATTGTGCTCACATATTTCTCCTATTCTGATGTTTATTGCAATGATTAACTGAAGCACTTGAAGTACATACTGTATAGCCGCATAATTTTATGCTTTCTCTGCTGACATTTGATGTCCATTTCACATTATAGCTGTTCAAGGAGGACTTAAAAAAAGAACATGTGCTCTGTTGTCTTACTTACAATTTATTCATAATGTCATATAATAATTGGAAATTATGCTAAACAAATATTATTTATTTCATTAACTTCTAACAAAAAAAATCCACGTTTGAATTATTTCCATTTGACTTTAATTCATTTCTACTCGCTAAATCATTTCTACTCCTCGTTTTTTAGGGTTTTTCTCCATTTGAATACAATCCATAATTATAAAACTCAAGTTTAATAGCCTCTTTCCTTGGGAGATATGTTGCTGTGTGTGAAAGTGGAATATTACATTACTGAACACGAGGACACATGTGCCTTTTGTGTAACATGAATCCTAAAAGGAGCCAAAGCATGAAATGAGCCTCAGAAAGAAGCCATTTCATTTGAATCGTTCCCATTTCCAGCCTCCTTTAGTATTAATAATCATTTTATCATGCAGTGTTTGTAATTACAGCTCACATGCACAAAAAGAACCCATTGAGGATCAAGAGCCGCTCTCAACTTTGATCTTTTATTAATGTTGTGGCTGGAATGAAATGATTGAGCACGAAGGATGGATAAAAGAGAAGGACGTGCAGCTTCGCACCACACTCAAGCTACACATGCTGTATTAGGCCCTAGTCAGGATTTTCTGAAGCTTTAAAAATCATGAGGTCACACTGGATATTCTTATGGTATAGTATTAGACAATATGAGTAAAATATAACTGCACTCCTAGCATGTCCTCTGTATATAAAAACATCCTCTTTTACATTATTTATCATAAATAAAGCCCAGTACAATCTTTGGTGGTTTGTCCTGCGGGGCATGTGAGACCCCAAAATCATATATCGGCTATTCAAAAAATTTCATTCACAACTTCATACATTTTAAATTGAGTTGCACAAGCTAAACATTTAAAAATGCTTATTAATCTATTTTTCTGTGGTTCTTTTATGTTTCTCACCTTTTTATAGCTGCTATGCAGTCGTAGGGCAGCTTGTGTACTGCCCCACTTAATGTCCATAGTGTTAATTATTGTACCTAGTGGTAAAAATGGGAACTGCAGCAAGCATTAATGAAGGCCCACTGAGGAGGGATAAGCCATGCTCTGTTAATAACATGGTTGCCAGATTGGGCTGTAGTGAAATACACTGTGGCCACTAAATTCTTTCTATAAAGCAAATAATTGCAATTAAATCTAACAAAGTAAAGGCAAAGCTTTAGTATTCAACTGCAATGACTCAATGAGGAAAAAGCTGATTATGGAGTGGATATCAACCGTACATCAGAAACGTGTGTGCCGTGTGGTCTGATTTGTGCAGTTTAAGTTAATGATATTAGCAACTGAAATTGAAGTTGTAACATCTGTATGTAGACTGTATGCTGGATGAATAGATGTTTGTAAATCTTAGCTGCCTATTTGCTGACTGCTACTGGGAACGCTCTGTGGTACCTCTGTCATCTGGGAATTCTGCCTGAACATCATTTTTGTGAAAGACTAAAAATATTCTGTTTTCATATTTATTTTCCTTTTCATCAAATATGGTAAATTACTGTGAACTTGAACCTGAGGGGAATAGGGCACTACACACATATCATAAACTGCTTCAGTTGTCCTGCTCTGCTAAAATTTATTATCACAATTTGTTAAATTTTTGTGTTCCAGACAGCGAAGATTTAACTAGAATCATATTGTAACTATGTTAGAAATTATTTATCTCAAAAATTTTAATCAGATGTAGACAAATTCAGTTGAAATCAATGAATTGTTTCATTAGCATAATATAATATTTTAAAAAACTTAAAATGAAAGATTAAAGAATTAAAGATTCAACTGGAATCATAAATTCTTACTTTGCAAGTTTCCCTTTCCCTTCACTTTCACTTTCTAAAAGTGTCATATTGTTACAGTACTCAGGTCTACATGCATGAGAACATTTAAGCAATGAAGGACAAAGATGCTGGACCACCCAGCCACTGAAATGTCTGTAGTTTGGCCTGCGTCCTTCCGCTTCTTCTCTAGTCTCCATCTCATCGCTCCCCAGTCACCTGGGACATGTGTTTCCAAATGACCACACAAGTAGCTCTACTGCTTTTTACACCACAGCCTGTCACCTTTTCTGTGAACACTATCACCCATGCAATATAAAACCACCACTTTCATATTTCCCTTTGCTCCATTTTCAGTTTTTACTGTGCATCTGTACCTTGGTAATCCTAAATCATGTGCAGATGTTAACATCTGCTCTGGCTTTACAAGCCCCAGAACCCAACTTGCCATCCAAGAAAGCAGTAGAAAGAAAATATCTAATGGCTCAGATAACATTCATGGAGAAATCAGATGTCAAAGAGAAAAGAAGTCAAAAAGGCATCTTTACAGAGTTAAGATAAACAGACGATAGATTTTCAAAAGACTTTAAGATTTCTGAAAGAAATGTATACCTAAAACATCTAAACAAATAAAATGTGCAAGATTATGTGATTTTATTACTGAAACATGCTTTGTGTTCACTGCATTATCCACACAGATGGTACACACTGTGCCACTGATGGAACATTAGGGAAATACTTTTGCCCACAGTCTCTCTTACACACACACACACAAGATAGAGAGAAGGACAGAACGTCATCACCCCACACTGTGCCATAAGGGTAGGCAAAAAAAAAATCTGTCAGTGTATTCATGGCTGTGTCAGTGCAGTAAGTGACACCTGGCACATGACCACACCACTATCTGAGGCGTAAAAGGTAACTGATAGGACAGGCATGCTGCAAAAGAGCTGAGAGCTTCAGGACGTAAACCTTGGACCTAACCTTCTGGACACAACAACATAAAGAAATCATTTCATATCTGATTAAGTAAAATGGTACTAAATTATAATACTACATGTCATTTAACCAAACTGTAGTCTTAATGCTCTTAAGTGGAAGAGTAACCTGAGGACAAAAAAATCTACACATCTCTATAAAACTGAAGAAGAAATGAACACATGTTACTATGAACACATGTTACTTCACTATGATATAACCAACCAACAAAATAAAAAAATCAAGTACATGTAACTTAATACTCAACTTTTGCTTGTAATACAGCACTCAACAATTCAAATCTTATTTTCATTCCATCTTACAAAAAATGTTCTGGATCTATTCAATTATAAGGGGATCTTCTCTTCATGCCAATCCTCATGATTTAGATCTGGGCTCTTACTGAGCCATTCCAAATGTATGATCTTCTTGATCTTCACTTGGATTTGTAATTGTTCTCATACTGAAAGGTGAAATCTTCTTCATCTACAGTTGTCTAACAGAAGCCTGGCAGGTGCTTTGCCCAAATAGATCAAGCTTGACTAGAGCTGCAGTCTAATCTGAAAAGAAGCAGCACCTTAACACGATGCTGCCACCACCATGTTTCAATCTAGGAATGATGTTCTACTGAGCATATCCTTTTGATTTATGCCCAAAATGGAATATATTAATATTATCAGACCATAAAACAATATATGGTTTATACCTAAACATTTAACATCACATAAGATCTATATTTTTAAAGGTGTTTGAATACCTGAGTGAAGTCTGATGACTTCAACTAAAAAAAGGTTAATAAGAACATTACTGTTGTCTTAGTATCCTACATTAGTTTATATCGACTTATCATCTTTGTCATTCAGTTTCACCTCCACCATCTTTTCCTTTCTTCATAAACCTCCAAATATTTATGTCTTCTTCATTTTTTCAATTTTCAGTGCCAAAATTACAATAATTTAAATGCACTAAATAAAACCTATTCAGTTTAGATGATGTAGTGCTTAATGGAGATTTTAAAAAGTGTAGAGCACTACTTGAGACGTATCTAGACACGATACCAAGATTAATAACCATTTTCTCTCTTTTTTCTGATGCTGTTTGGTAATATATTTCATTGTGTTTTCTTTAAATTGTAGTGTAATGACACCAATAGTACACTGACACTCAGTATTATGAAGCTTTTGGAATATGTGGGAAAAATGTCCATAACTCTGTGGATACCATTAAATGCTTAAAAAGTTAAAAGTTTAGGAGAATAAAATTATTCTCTTTATTTTTCACACCAACCTAACAACTGATGCCCAATGCCCAATGACTGCTCAATGCCCAATGACCAGTTTAAAGACTTTCCCATGCTTCCCAAGACAGAGTTCTTCATACAGATACTAGATACAGGTACAGGTTTGATATCACAGACTTTATTCACTAATGCCATCACTGTGAAGTCTTCATCTGCTGCAATTTCGAATAAACTGCCACTAAGGAAGAAGGAGATCTGGTGTAAGTAGAATACATCACACAGAGGCCTGTGTGGAATCAGTAGATCGACTATAAATAGCAGAGAGTGGAGTGGAGCAGAGAGAGAGAGACAAAGGATTAGAAGGGCAGAGGGAATGGGGGTAATAAAATGGTCATAAGGAGAAACCATGGGGGAGACATCTCTACTTTGTGTGTGTATGTGTGTGTGTGTGTGTGTGTGTGTGTGTGTGTTGGGTGTGTCACATCTGAGCCTATGGTGGTTTAACCGCTTCAATCTGTCCTACTTTTCAAGGATGGAGGTGAGGCCTCTCACATATAGAATTGTGTGTGTGTGTGTGTGTGTGTGTGTGTGTGAAGAGCTGGGGATGAAGGGTGTTTGGGGTAGGGGGGTTGATTCTTGAGAAAGCAGCCTGGCCTGATTCCCGCTATAGTCCCAATGGTCTCCACCATATGGCATAATACAGAACACACACACACAGTGGTGGCATGAACACCTCAGACTCAACCATGATACAATGATACATATACTGTATGCTGCACATGTTCATACACAAAACACGCAAGCACATGAGCTAGATCGATAGACAGTGATAATATCATGTGCACAAATAAGGACATTATAGGCCCCAAGGAACACTTACACACTCCAAATGTGACAAAGTTGACATAAAATTCAGCAGGAAAAAATGACCATCACTGCCCAAACTGGTGATATTATCTACATTCAAAGAGATAACACCTTTACTCACACTCATCTTCAAGTCTAAAGAGAAAAGTGCATTCACTCATCACTAGTAGACATTTAATATGCTCCATTAATATACATGGCAGAAATGCTCCCTCACAAGAACTCATTTCTCCATCCATCCTTCCATCCTTCCATAGTCTCAGCATACTTCACCTCTCAACCCACTGAAGCCACAGGAGAACAATAAAGCTGGGATGGAGCAGATCTGGAGTGCAGCATGCTGGAGTCATATGTTTACAGGACTGGTGGCAGCAACATCTGTGGCACTCAGGCTGGCGTCTGGAGTGAAGCTGGTGGCGCAGTAGGGAGGGGTGCCTGCGACTGCCAGGGGCCTTGAGCCTGCTCTCGGCCATCACCGGGCTGCCGTGATTAATGAAGAAACGTCAACGCTGTAATTTTTTCTAATGTGCACTGGTGAAGAAAAGGAGCCTTCCTGTCAGTTGAATGGTCCTGGGTGGGTTTTGGTGAGAAGGTGTGGTACCTGATGAAGAAGGAAGAAAGTTACATTTTGAAGCCTGTCCTTTCCAACTAAATATAGTACTAAATTATACATGGATCCAGATGTTGTTTTTATTACTTCACATATCACCTCATCACTCAGCCTTACAAAAAGTCCACAACCAGGAAAACGATTGTCACCATGCAGTGTTTAAAACACCTTGCACAAGGACCATAAGGCAAGTTGTACAGATCAGATTAGATCAGATTAGATTACATTACATTAGATTACATTACATTATAGCTAAAAAATAGTGCTCATGTTTAGCTTTCACAGTAAAATGTAAAAGCCTCGCATCACACATCGATTCGTTAAATACAGTGTGTAAAGCATGAGATAAGCAGTTTATAAATGAGGGTCTTACAAAAATATATAAATAACAGAGAGGAAAGTGGTCACAGATAAGCTCAAAGAAGAATGGGGGAAAGGATCTCCTTGATCCTCCAGCCAAACGACAATCTATATACAACTAAAAGGTAATCAATTGCATCTCCTGCCTGGGCTTTAGCTAAATGATTCATTTGAACTAATTAAGTAACAAGTCATTTGGTGATTTTATTTGTACATAATTAACATTTGGATTCTAGAACTATTCAGTCTTAATTAAGTTAATTATTGATTTAAGGGAACTTTTTCCAGGATTTGGGGCTTTTATGTGTGTTGAAATGGTACTGTAATAAAAAATATAACATTATCACTGCATTTCTGTAAATCTGCTTTGTCACAGATTTGTGATGCCCTATAGAAATTAAATGGAAGTGAAGTGAATTACTTAGTCCTGTTGGGAGTCTTTACAACACATCTAAACCACCTGTGGGGGATTTTGGAGATTTATAGTGCTCTCCACCACCATCACAACAGTTGGCATGATCAAGAACACCCTATAGGAGATTGGCGTATCTATGACAAAGAAAACAAACAAGCAAGAGAGGACTTGACCAGAGTAAATACAGAGGATTTACTACAAGATATAATCCACTGGAAAGCCTTAAACACTTGAAGACCAGATTAGAGTTTGCCGAAGCCTATCTATTTCTGGAACAACATCCTATGGACAGATGCAACCATTTTACCATCTATCAGAAAGGCAAGAGAAGATTATGACGTAAGAAAGGAACTGCTCGTGATCTGACACATATCACTTCATTTGATGATGTGTATGGTTATATTATCTGTTTAAATTCAGCTTAATGTAAGGCATTTAACAGTGTAAATAGTCAGTGAGCAGAAGCATACTGTGGAATATTCTGGAATGACCAAGTCAAAAACCTGACCTAAATTCAATTAAACTACCACCGCAAGCAGGAAGGGAAGACAGTAAAAGCCTTGCAGAGGACGTGCAGTCAAGTATTAAAAATGACAATTGAATTTATGTTATTTTGTCCAATTACTTTTGGTAACATATAAAAGTGCTGTAATCCCTACAATGTTCACCTTATTTGGATGTAAATACTTTTAAAGTAAAGCTGAAAATCTGGACCTTGAGATCATTTTCTGGTAGTCCATCAACATGAAAATCCATTCATTTATCCATCCATCCAGTTTCTTTACCAATTATCCTATACATAATCATGGAACCTGGAGTCTATCCCAGGAGATTTGGTGGCACAAAGCAGGATACACCCTGGACAGAGTGACAAGGTTCTGGGATTATTGGGTAAATATTGGGTAAATAAATGTTGTAATATGCAGTTATACTGAGTTCAATACAATTACATCAGCAAAAAATACATCCGTAAGAATAGTAAGAAATCATGTAAGTATTGAGATGCCGCTTCCACCAGACTCTGTACCATACACTTCCACAGACTTTGCTATGAGTATTTCCATTTGATGCCATCTCACTCCATGCAGGGGTTGTCAGTCGGCCACCATCTGCTCAGCCTCGCTCGCCCTCACAGGGAAGCCCTGTCACCACAGGTAATCCCTACTACCCATAATCCCCAGCAGCTCAGGGTTATCCAAGGCCAGCCTGCTGGGCACTGGTACAGCATTGGAAAAAGGGTAACGTAAACTAACCTGTACTTTTCCTTGGATACTTTACTCAATAAATGTGAATACAATACACATTAAAAGTAACCTGTAGCCTGAAGCTGTTTGACCTAAAAGCAAATTAAAGGTACACCACATTACCTAACCAGGTAGAAATTATAAACTGAAGCTACAAAAATTGTCCACCTTAGTGACAAGCAAAACTTTTATTGTTGAGAGTATAGTTCATCAAATTGAAAGAAATTCCTACAAATAGAATTCCCTTGCATTGTAATATAAGGTAATACAATACATTTATATTGCACTTCACAGCCTTAAACCTCTACAACCTTTCACACTACAACTAAAATTATAAAAACACCTTTCTTATGTATTTACTAACTAATTTCAATAAATAACTTTTTATATATAATGTATTTATATCTTCTAGAATGCTATAAGAAATCAAAATGCATTTAAAGACGTCCTTTTTGGAGAGCATCATCAAGTTCATGTGTTTGCCATGAAATAATAAGATGAAGAAAAATGTCAGAGTCAATGACCACTCAAATGGAATACTGCATTGATTGTTGTTTCAAAACTGTAAATCAACGGCCCTCTCAGGCGAGCTTATAGGACATATTTAACAGGGGAAAAAGCGAGAAGAGTCGAGACGATGGCCTTCGCTTTGGCACCTGCGGCCGGAAAACATAGTGCTCTAAAACCACTTTGCCTCATACACCAGGCACGGACATCCGACAAGCTGTCAAAGGAATAATGATAATTTACGGAGGGGAGAACAAAGCAAATAATCATCGTCTTAAATGGAGCATGAGGAATGAGTATGGCTGAGGGGAGCTCTCACTCACTCCTCCTGTCTAAACACACACTCAGTGCTCACACAATTAATGCATGCTAACACACACTCACACACACACACAGAACACCTGATCCAACCAAGACATGTGGTCTCAATTATAAACAAGCAGTCTTGTTCCAAAATCTGCTCTCCACAATGCTATACACTTTAGATACACAAATTTGCCGAAATCTTAACAAACTCACATTATACCGTTATGTTTTAAAAGTGTGTCATCATTTATAAGATCTTTAACAGATTAGTAAGGCCATTCAGTTGTTTGTCAGAAATCTAAGCTATGAGATATATGACATTACTTATTAGCGTTAAGATCCAGTGCTAGTATTGTTAGCTGCACAGATTTAGCTAAAAGTAAATACATACATACAGAACAATAACATTCTTAGCTGGTGGTTTTACCTGGCTCACCAAGTGATAAAATAGTAATATATATTCATTCTTTTATCTAAAACCAACTATTCAAATAATTTAATACAGTTTGTGTTTACATACCAGTCAAGAAGCAACATCGAAACTTCAGGTTACAGTTTAATTTCCTGTGTCACTTGACATTGCATTTCTTTTTTGAAGCACAGCATGTTATGTTGCTCACAGGCAAATTATCTGGCTATGCTGGCTATGCTATCAGTGAGGACTGATTTCAGACTGAGTTAGGGTGGAGAAAGTGGTATTGGGGAGTGTTTATAAAATGTTTATACAATCAACTATTAACAGTAGGGTTAAGGTGAGGAACGGTCACTCTTTTTTGTTCTACTCTAATTCATGAATATATCTTTAACTAATGAAAAATAGTAAATATTAATGAAATAATTATAACCAGGTAAAGTTCTGACACCAGGTGTTAGGACTAATTGCACAGGCACTGCTAAGAAGGTAGTAGCCTCCCATGCTAATCCTGTTCAATGTCATGCGGCATTGCCTCCGGATAGCCTAGCATCTGCTAGCAACATACCAGCCAATCTCATTAGCATGCCAGGCAATGTGTCAGAGGGGCAATAGATCACTTCTTCATTACCACAACTCTAATTAATGACGATAAAGGTTTTGGGTAAGAAATAATAGAGAAAATATCCACCTTTCACTGCCTCAAGCTTACTCACAATGGTTGAGTTTAATAGTTTAAACACTTCAGATAATGGCTGAAATTAATTTTTGAAGCTCCTGTTTGAAGAGTGAAGTCTGGACACATTGACAATATGGAAAAAGCTGAGTAGCGAGATAGGCTGCTAACAGGATTTGCTAGCATGGCACTGGATGAAGATTCTCTTCTATAATACACTAAGTAATCTCACTATGCTCTAAGACGAAGGCATTGTTTCTTGGACTATGTTTGAGCTGGACCCTATGTAAAAGACAGAAGGAATTTAGTCGTTTTGAAATGTCTCTTTCTCCTGCTTGAATGGGAAACACAAGGAGGGTGAAATTGCCTTTGCAACCGCTAAGGTGGAATTCATCGCCATGCTATCGGCACTTAATAACACTTCTATGACTTTTCAGAACGTGAGCTTTCTGGGAAATGATGAATCGGGGCAGCTAGTGCTTGCAATAACCCTGCCAAATGCAAATGAGAGCTGAAGAAGTGGTAAGACAAAAGAGACATTAGCAGAGAGCTCTCTTCCAAGCCTGCAAAGAATTCAGCCTGGAACCATTCAAATTTATATTAGTAATACAAATCCATAGCATTTACTTTTCCTGATGTGAAAAGCCCAGCATTGGAGAAAAATCATACATATGACTTTCAAGTGTCCTACTACCAAACTAATTCATGGAAATAAATTGATATTTTAATAAAACTACAAAATGAAATATGGTTTACAAAGGTGTTATAACACTAGAAATAAAAGCTCAGAACATGTAAAAAGCAAGGTCAAGTGAAAATCCATAAACGGCTAAAATTTATGTACAAACTCAATAAAGTGTCATCACGTGCTAAAAGCAGTTCTGGTAATTGCTAATTAAGACTACACTTTCATTAAGAAATTATTTATGCACAAAATGTCAGCTCTATAAAGCATTACATGGCTGGCAAGACCTTAATGGATGTTGTAATCCATTTGAGGAACAGGAGGATCAAAGCCCTGAACCTGGCAGCTGTACATGTTAGCGAGCTCATCATTGTCCTCAGCGACATGTCAGACTATGACAATGCAGTTTCAAGTTAAAGCTTGCTATTAATTGCGTTTATATAGTAATTCACATGCTCGTCCCACTCTCTGGTACATTACGGTGTGTGCTTTTGTAAAGGCAAATCTGAGCATGAATAACAAGCCCTTGGTGAGGGCGTGAACTAATGAGCAGGCCAATCGATACACAAGGACTTCCTCTGCATATCATTAGAGACAGCTTGCTCTAGGGGCTGATCTCATTAGATCACCCTATTTATTATAAATTCATTGTAATTACGTTGTAACTAAAAAGCTGAGGAACAATATAAACTTCTTCATGATAGATGCCTTGAAAAGTAAACAGGAAGTTGATACGTTCTTGTTCTTGTCCAGTGACGGTGACCTTTCAGCTTAATACATTAGGGCAATAAAAACCAAATTGTGATTTGCTTTGAGATCATCATAATCTCTTGAATCTACTTCTAGTCCCTACTTACAAGCAGTATAGGCTGTTGGAAATGAAAATGAGTCTTAAATGAGTATTTATAACCAGAATTTATAAGGATTAGAGGCTTTTGAAGCCCATCTGAACAACTACACTGCACATGCTCTCTCTCTCTCTCTCTCTCTCTCTCTCTCTTCCCTTCTCTCGGCCCTTCTTCACTTCTCTTCAGGAAGCCACATAATTACCATGCCATAGTACTAAAAAGTGACATGTTTGAAGAACAGATAAAAAGACATAAATTGGCTAGTAATGGCGATATTTCCTCAGCTTTAGAAAAACCCATTTATTCTTCCTCTCAACAAATCAAGGCATTGTCATTTCACCCCACTCATCTCCTTGGCCGGAGGGGCCTGCCACAATTTCTTTGCTGTAAACGCGAATAGCAGAATGCAGATGAGTCTCTGGTGCTAACTAGCGCTCTCAGCTCCCTCCAGCATCTGCTTGCTGTGTTTCCTCAATTTCTAAATGAACCATAATGGGGGCAGGACCTCTGCAGCACTAAAAAGAGGAAACTGACATACTGGACAAACTGTGATTTTTTTATTCTTTTATTTTTATTTTTTTTTGGCAAAGAGGAAATGATATTGCACATCTGTCAATGCTGCATAGACAGTTACTCACTGTGTGTGTGTGTGCATTTGTGTGAGTGTGTGTATGCGTGTGTGCTTGAGAGAGAAAAAGAGAGGGGGGGGTGTGGAGGGGGCATGACGAAGGCAGTAGCGTGTGTCTGTCCAGATTGTTAACTAAGCTAAGCAGGAAAGATGAGCTCTGAGTGCTGGAAGCCTTTGTCATTATGTATTGACTTCTGCTTCCTTAATTGTTCATTCGTTTATCCGCCGCTGTTTGCATTTCTGCAGTAATTAAAGGCAATCATGCCATTTACCCCATACTGTACCTTTACTAATGAATAATCATGGTGTTTAACCCTGTACCTTTACTAATGATTAAAGGAACCACATGCACATCGGCAGCTAAAAAAATGCTATAGTTTCTCCTCAGGCTCCAGCTCTGTCCTGTCCTGAACATCACAATTACAGAGCATTTATTTATCCTAGATCAATTTACACATATTATGTAGCTGTAGTTAAATTGTTTTTTTTTTTTCTTTTCAAGGTGTACTCATGGGTTCTGTCTATAGTTAAGGGGTCTTGTACCTGGAACGTGTTCTGTTATAGTGTTCGTAGCGCAGTTAATGCTTCCCAAAGGATCCTTAAGAATTCCAGATTAGATATTATTACCTACTAGTGGATTTTTTTTTATTTTTCACTATACACTGGTACACATCTCCTTCTGTGAAAAGTATGCTGTATCTATCACATTTTCTTGTACTATGAAATATTAAGGAGTTTATGTTAAATCTATAATTAACTCAGTAATTATAGTCAGATTAATATGTTGCTCAAAAGCTCTTTGTTGAACACTTGACTATCTACAGTACAGTTATAAAAGGGAAATGAGGATGGATCCATATTAGAGTCTGCTTCCTCTCAAGGTTTCTTTCTCGTATTGTCTCATGGAATTTTTCCTCACCACTGTCACATCTGGCTTGCTCATTAAGGATAAATCTCAATTAAAATTTAAACATATTTTTTATTATGAATTTTGTTATTCTTATGGAGCTGCTTTGACACCATTATTAAAAGTCATATACAAATAAAATGGAACTGAATTATTATAAATAAAACAAACCAAGCATGTAAAAGCAAACTTATTTCAATACCTTTGAATTATTACTGCCATTTACAAGCTATTTTGAACTTTGTATTTCTCTTATTCTCTTGAATATATATTAAATAAGTAGTTAATGATTTATGAAATTTACTGTTAAAAAACATTTTAAAAAAATTTCACAGTGACACTTCTCACATCTGGATCATATAAATATGCGTAAAAGTGTAAAAAAAAAAAAAAAGAAAGCTACTCATCTTTGGCATATTACCATAAATATATTTGAATATACTTGAATCGTTTAAATAATATTCCTTTCTTCACATTTTTTCTTGTTAGCTCAAAATCATTACAAGTATATTTGTAACATTTATCAGTGATGATAATAGTACATGAGATTACTTAACAACTACTCGTATTTAATAAATTACCATTGGGATTAAATGTAATAAAGTTCTAATTCACAATTGGGAGCTTAATAAACCTTTGCAACTGAAAGACAAAGACAATATATAATATTGTGGAAAATTAAAGGTTTTCTGAAGCTGCACTTCTTCCACTTGGTACTGGCATAGCGTTATTGGTGTTAATGTATATTAATGATGCAGATGAAACGTGTGAGTAAGTGTGAGCGCAGGATGGCAAGGGAAAGCGGAGGGAAAATCTGCTCTTCTATATGTCAGGTGTGCCGAGGCAATGAGGCTTGCCTTTGCTGCAGACCAGCAGGACTTTTCATGCTCCACTTGTCAGTTGCATATCAGTTACAGCAAATCAGTAAAACAAATGAGTTGTTAAAACCTCAAAGTTCTGTCGTAATGCCAAACCACCCCGGACTAACTCTTCAAGCAGGTGATATTAGGCTATTACCTACTGCATATATTTACATTTAAATCTAGATTTCTACATCGACCTTGGTGTCTGTGTCTTTTACTTTTTAAAAAAGAAATTTCTAGCACACAAATCATCAGAGTTCATTTAATCCAATTCAATTTAATTCAATTATTTCTATTAAAAAAGCTTTACAGAAATTCAGAATGGAACATTAAATATATACTGTATATATGAATGTGCAAGCCAGAAGCAATGGATGCATATTTACACCAAATGTACAAGAATTCTTCATTATACATCACTGCTACATGAGATCAATAGATCACTTAGCCTTATTCTCTTTCTAACTGACAAATACTAGTAAAATTGATTTTCGTGTTTCTGGCTGCTCTAATTAAGGCCTGTTTGTCTTTTTCTTGCACAGTAAGGCTGTGAGTCTTGCTGCTGTATGATTAATAGCAGTAAATAATGTGAGATGAAGCCTTGTCACTCTCTGGCATACCTGTGTGCAGGCCGCCATATTGCAAGACTGACTTGATGAAGCAAACATCTGGTCTCTGGCTTTTCTCAATCACCCTTGAAGTGTTGCTCAGGTGTGTGTGTGTGTGTGTGTGTGTGTGTCTGGGTGTATACTCTAACATGCTTGCCAAAAAGGAATGAATAATATGAGAGGCATACAGCACTTCATAATGCAATTATTGTTGAATATTATTATTCCTAGCAATTTCAATCTAGTTTTTAAAGAGACAACCAACAACTCCTGGGTATTATCAATTCAATTCAATTCAATTCAATTCAATTCAATTTATTTGTATAGCACATTTAAAAATTGACATTATCTCAAAGCTTTTTTTTAGAGAAGTTTGGGATAACCTAAACTGGACAGTTGAAGGCTGGAAAACGTAGCCTGGTCTGATGAAGCTGGATTTCTGCTGACACATCCACGGTAGGGTTCAGAATTTGGTGCCAACAGCATGGCTCTATAGACCCAAGTATTAGTATAATGTTTCTAATAGTGCTAAAGTGTAAATATACACACAATATGGCACTGTAAGTCACCCTGACAGTAATGATGCCTGACTACATGGTGACTGGCAGGAGCTGGAAGCCAATCAGAAGAGAGTGAGAGAAAAAAAAATTCATTTATTCATTTATTAATTTCATGTAATACTTCTTTTTACAGTTATCTTTGACAGATCTGTTTAACACAAGCCATCACTAGACTAATGAGTCTCCTCACAGGGTTGGGCATTTAAAATTGTTGAAATTGTGCAGGAATAAGGCACATGGCTTTAGTAAGTATTCAGATGTGTGTCTTTTTATTTTCTGCTCTGTTTTCTTTTTGTTGCTGTTGTTTTAGCCAACATGTTACGGTTAGCCAGCTAGCAGTTGATGGCACATGATTCAGTTTTTCTGCCCTTTATGTCATTTCAAACTTGGTTGTATCCAGTGAGTTAACTGAATGATTAAAGGTTGTAATTTCATAATACATCTGTAAAAACCTGAAGGGGTGATGATAATAGCAATAAGTATCATTAGTCACAAATACATAGATTCCAGTCAAAACCATCTGGGAGTTTGTTGTGATTATTGTGGCTAGAAATGTTAAAATGTTGCAGCTTTTTTTTTCTTCAAATTTGTGATGCAAGCACAGGATCCTTTAATTTAAACTCCTAAAAGTGAACACACATATTTAACCAAAAGTGGTCTATGACTGAGTGCATGATGTGATGACATCACATTATAAATCTTGGCCCAAAGCTACAGAAAATCTGCGGGAATTTTAAAAACCGCAAGCTCCTCCTAATATTCTTGATGTTATGTTAATTTGTCTGTTGTGAAATCATGAAAGACATCCTAATTAGTGATCATTTGGATGTAGCTCTTAATTAGATTAGTCCTCATGGTGGGAAAAATGGGCAGCACAACAAGTTTAAAAAAAATATAGACAAAAAATATAGACTTTGCAATTTTCTTTTTCTACCAGAGATTTTGTAAAAAAAAAAAAAAATAAAT
>JAOTRN010000002.1:4208848-4222624 GCA_028566695.1 Bagroides melapterus
TATATATATACAGAGAGAGAGAGAGAGAGAGAGAGAGAGAGATAGATAGATAGATAGATAGATAGATAGATAGATAGATGAATAGAATACATTTGCAAATGGCTGCTTTACTGTGAAAGGTGCTCAATGCCACAGATAAAGCAACAAAAAGATTTATTGGTTTAAATTGTTGACCTCTAGCTTATGGATCTTAGAGGCGGCGTGAGAAGGCACTGGCCATTTGTGTGTGTGTGTAGCGGGGTCGAGGTCAGCTCATTTTAGCTAGGTCAAGTTCAGGCTGCCTCTGATACCTCCCTTATGCATTCAATTACACAGTCAACTCACACTAAATTACCATGACAACCCAATTTACCTTTTCACCCCATTTGAGTGTGATCTTTTGCAAGAAAAATAGCTACGAGAGAGAAAGACATAGTGGGTGAATAAAATAGAAGATGGACACATATGAGAATGAAGAAAGTGAACATTTCATGAGGAAAAAAGTCTTTTTGCACCACCAATTCAGGTCCGATAACATTTTCCAAATGCCTGGCTACATTAATTATTAAGGAATTGGAAAACAACTTCCATTTGGACTTTAAGTCTAGGTGCTGTCCCATTAGCCAGCGTCAGCTTTTGAGGAGGCAATGGTGGCGTGTGAAGTAATGAGTGGACCCTTCACGCCTGCAGGCTGACCTAATGAAGTGAGGCTTACTAAGAGCCGCTCGGCACCAGCGGAGCAGAGAAAACGAAAGCAGGGGATTGTAGGAAGCGCTACTATAAAAAGTGAAATTAAGCGCACTGTATGTGGAGCCTGTTCTCACTGACCTTGTTACTGTACCTGCTTAAAGCTGCCCGGTGTTCATGAATCATAATATAAAAAAGAGTGGAGAGTAAATACACTCACTTACAGCGGTACTGAGGAATTAGACTTGAAGGTGCAAGAGACAATATTTTTCAGCTCTTACTATATAAATCATGTAAAAAAAATTAGGTAGGAATGATAAAAAAAAGAATTACATAGTATTACATAAGTACAAATACAAATATTACATAATTTTAAAAAAAAAGTGAAAAAGGTTTAGGCTCAAAGAGTGAAAAAAAAAAAGAAAAAAGCTTCACCCAGTTAACAATTAGAGATTATTGAAATTATTAAAAGTGGAACAAGTAAAAGTTGTCATGATACATGATAAAATATTTCTGCAGTTATAAACCTGCTTGGATACTTTCACGTGAAATGAGAATTTGAGAATGAGGAGAAGAGACCTTCGAGAGGACTTTTAATGTTTAAATATACATTTTTTTTTATTGTAAATATAAATAATTCAAAGTACAATTATTCAAATTCAACAACTACAATTCTGTTGTGGTACACCAAAATAACACTTACAAACTAAAACATACTATTGCTCAAGTATTTTGTGTTAGTATCTGCTCATTTTAATATTATACCAAAAGCAACAAATTAGGGACAAAGAAGCAATTGGGTGTAAAATTTAAAAGATTCATTATTACAAATTTTTTTTGCACAACATACAAAAAGGAGGATGAAGGTGAAGATGAAGAAGAAGAAAAGCTGGAGGACACAGAGATATGGTTGAAATTATACGCCTAGTGTAAGTGCTGTGCTAAGCATTTGGAAGTGTTTCAGTAACTCCTTTAATTGATGAAAATTAAATGACCTTAAAAATGAAGTGTGATGGTTTTAAAGCCACTTTGTTAGTTATGTGGGCTTTTGCATGATTCAGTGAACTCAGCTCCCCAAAGGACAGGGCTTCTATAGGTTACAGCCACGATCGCCCTTCACTCTCTACACAAGGTAACTTCTCCTGTGCCCAGCTGTGGTTCAGCTATTTTTGGGCAGCGCAGTGTCGGCTGAGTTACGAAACCTAGCCTCCTGTGAAAAGATACAATCAATTCTGTCTTCCTGGCCTCTCTCTCTCTCACACTCTCTCCTCCCCTTTGCAGTTTGAAACAGAGCGCGCGAGAGCGACCCATCATTGATCAGAAATTCAATTCAAAAGCCTATAAATAAAAACAAATGAGTCTTCAGGTCCCTCTGAAGGTGCCAGCTGTATGGAGATCAAATCTATAATCCTTCAGCTGCAGACAGGAACAGCTTCAGTAATGACTTTAGCCAAATAATTAGCATGCAAAAAAAAAAAAAAAAAAAAAGATACAGGAATTATATTGGAATGGAATTTCTTATTATTTATCATACTTTAATCTATTTTATTTTATTATATTCCTTTATATTTATTCTTATTATGTTCTATATATTTTATATTGTCCTATATTATATTGTTCTATATATCTTTATATTTTAATAATCTCTTACCACTCTACCTCTCTTCTAAGGATTTTAAGGATGTTTATGTCTGTGATTAAATAAAATTTGAATTTGAATGTTTGCTGTAATGTGTCATAGTGGTTGTTCGAAATTGCTCATATATGACTAGCTAAAAAAAGGCTGGAATAAGACATGGAAAAGGAGAAACGGGAGTCAAGGAGCAACCAAGTGGAAATAAAGTGGTCACATGCAAGGACCTTGACAGAACTTTTGACCTACTCATGGCACCATCACAGTGGCGAAGATTTGAAATTCTATTAGAATTACCGATAGAGAAAAGAAGGCAAGAAGTCATCAGGAAAGCAAATCTATAGCTCGACTCTATCAGCCAATTACTGTTGTTAAATTTAAATTAGATGGGTATTGACAATGAGAAGAGGAGAGAGGATTAGGCTGACAGCACCACTGCACTGAGGGGACGGAGACAGAATTAAAGGAGGTGGATATTTAATAAAAGGATTGGAACGGAAGGCTATTTTCATTTGCAGTACTCTGTAAATAAAACACTTTGCATCAGTTTGAGTACATTGAGTTCTGAGAAACAGCAAGAAAAAATGTGTCCAGTCCATTACGATGTGTAATACACTGTACTCTTCAATACTCAAGGTGAACTATTTACATGTGGCTCTTATAAAATGGCACATACTATGATACAAGTTTCATAGGCTGTGAGTGTATATGTGTGTGTGTGTGTGCGTGTGTGTGTGTGTGTGTGTGTGTGTGAGAGAGAGAGAGAGAGAGAGAGACACTCCACTGTCAGATCTTTATTTCTTATTGGAAAACTAGCTGAAGTTAATATTGACACAGCGAGGTATGAATCAATACATTGAGAATGAGCAATACATTTTAATTTCAAACCTGTTCAAACCACAGCAGCAAATCCATGCAGTTAAGTCACAAAGCAGGCCACAAGGGAGGGCAGAAGAGTGGGATTGGACAAGATAGAAATTTGCTCTAGATCAAATTCTGGATCAACCTTCTCCACTGTGACATTTCCTGTCAGCTGCTATAGACTGGCCGAGGCAACTTTTTAATCCATGCTTTAAAGCTGCGATATGGAAGCATGGCCAGGCAATGAGAACATCCACGAGACACATAGAACTCACAAAGACATTTAAACAAGGCCTTTTAATTTACAAGTACCTTCATATTAGGTTAAATATATTTTTTATCTAGAGATACGATAAACGTTTGAGACAAAGACATGAGACACATCACAAGTAATATGTGATGCAAGGACAGCACGTATCAGAAACACTCCGAACCCACTTTTTGTCAATGGTGCACACATCCAAAGGATATAGAAGAGACTAAAATTGGTAAATCATAAACTCATTAATTTCCCTGAGTCTATATTAATACATTCCAATAGTTAAATACCTCAGCATACACTTTTACATTATGTTAGAAGCCACTTTTTAACCATTTAAGGTTTCCAGGCAAGTGGTCAGTAGGATGGACAATAAATTAATCATATGTCCAGTATGTGTTCATTGTGTTGTAGAAACAACTTTTTATCCTCATGCAAATGAGATTAAGAAACAACACCCACAAAACTCCATAAAAGGTCATGTGCACAGAGGGCTGGGAGCATGAAATGAGAAAGAAAGTAAGAAAGAAAGAAAGAAAGAAAGAAAGTTATTTTGACTCAGTTCTATGCCAATAAAAAAATTACTTTTACATAAATATTATTAATGATGAACAAGCATTAGATCTTTTCTTACTAACGTTTTTGTAATCTCTATGGAAGGATTTTTCATAAATAAAATTGTGAAATTTTAAAAAAATAAATAAATAAATTGAACTACATTGTGGACGGTTCTGATGTTTATAGTCTAAACTAAAAGCACCATTCTTTAATAAAATACTTTAATCACTTATGGATTGCTGTAGTATAAGAGAATTAATACTGAAAAGGTGTCGTGGAAAATGACAAGCCTTCATGATTTATTCTATACATATAAAAAATGATTTAATATTATATTATAGTGTGATATAGAAAAGTTTGTCTACAATTTCGTGTATCATTTGACAGGAATGGCAGAACCCTCAGGCTGTCATGTGCAGGTCATGGAAGCGGTGTGTCTGGGTTCATCAGGTCACCTGGAGGAACGGGACACTTAATCACACCCGGCAGACTAGTCATTACTGCAGTTGGCCAGGGTGAATTACCATATCACAGCCTGACAGACGAGAAGAGCGAATGAGTGGCAGCTAGCGATGACAGACGCTCACTGAGGAAAAAGGGCCGACTCACACGAACACGCTGGAGGACATCTCAGAACAACAGAAGAAAAAAAGAAAGCCTGAGTGTGAACGCCTGCACGCTAGCTTTGGTCCTGAATAGAGATGTTCCAGATGATGATGATGATGAGTTGCAATTGCAATAGATTTTTGCTTTAGAAAGTATTTTGGTGCTTAATTGATCATAGATCCAGACTGCTATTCAGATCTTAACTGTTATTAAGAAGTTTGTGTTATTTTTAGGCAAAACAAGAAGTGGTAATTAAAGTCTAGTCTTCGAGAGAGGAACATCTGTTTTCATCCTACATAATTACCATCATTAATTAATGTTAATCAATCTGAAACAAATTATTTTTTAACACCTAGAATAAATCACAAAGGCTTCTTCTTCTCCGACGACCCAGACTGGTTGGACCGTGGTGATCGATCACAGGTAAATAAGACACCGTGCAGTAATGAGGCGTATTGTACTGCTGTATTCCAAACAGACCTGAATCGTTATTCCAAACAGATGGAATGAAGTCAATCTAAAGGAAAGACAAGGGAAATTACTGAAAATACAAAAATAATTTGTATAAGATATTACCAGAATAAACACTCAGGGAGGATTTCAGTTTGCACTGTAGTTTAATTGCTCGAGCATCCAGTGTTGTGTCGTTATGCAGCGAGGATGCGTGTAATGAGGCTATCAATTCGTAGCCTCAGGAAGGGATGTGTTAGCAGGCTGTAGAATATTTCCAAATGTTTCCACAAAACACTCACTCACTCACTCAATCACACACACACACACACACAGAGAGAGAGAGAGAGAGAGAGAGAGAGAGAGAGAGAGAGAGAGAGAGAGAGAGAGAGAGAGAGAGAGAGAGTAAATTGGAGCATGAGAAGTGAGCAGTGCAGTCCAGACTTTTAAAATCAAACAGATCCAGAGAGGTTTATGAAAAGACACAAAACAGGGGCCTGAGGGAATCTACCCACACCTGGTGCTACTATATTGCTGTCAAATCCACTGTTGGATGTGTTAATCAAAAACTCATGGGGAAAGGAGCTATCTGGCTCGCACACTGCCATGTTGATCGATTCCGTTTACTCCATCATGCAGTGATTCTACTTCTTTAATTATTAAATTGGCTGAAAATGGATTCATGGGTTTAAACCGCAAAGGGGATAAAAGACAGAAAACTAAACACTTAGGTGGATACGGTATGCAGCTGGGATTTTACTGAATTTAGACCATTTGGATCATTTACTTTTTTGGATAAATTATTTAAATGCCAGGCGTCAGATAAAGTTGATTTGTGTTCTGTTGCATGTTTTGGAGGAACTATGAGGATTTGAACAAAACTTAAGATACTTCAGAAGCTTTTTTATATTTATGTAAAAGAATCTCTTTGACTTCTCGTTTAATGAGGCTTAAACAGATCATATTGTTTGAAACATTGCCTTCTTAACCTACATTGACACATACAATGATTTTATCGCAGCATGTTTTCAGTTGACGGTAGGCATTTCTTCTAATGGTTGGACTGTGTATTCTGACACCTTTCCATCAGAACCAGCATTAACTTCAGCAATTTGAGCTTCAGTAGCTTGTCCGTTGGATTGGACCACACACACCAGACTTCGCTCCCCACGTGCATCAATGAGTGTTGACTGACTTGTCAAACTTGCTCAAATCCTTACGCTCCCCCATTTGTCCTGCTTTTAACACAACAACTTTGAGGACAAAATGTTCACTTGCTGCCTAATATATCCCACCCACTAACAGGTGCCGTGATGAAGAAATAATCAGTTTTATTCGCTTCACCTGTCATAATATTATGCCTAATTGGTGTATATAGAGATTATATACTGTATATTTTCAATCTTGCTTCCTCATCCCACTGGTATCAGAACATTTGTTTAATATAGCCTGAGATTAGATTTGTTGGCTGCATTAACACATCTGCCTCAAATGGAACATGAAAGAATTATGTGTGTCTGGGTAGACTTCTAATTGTTTCTTTGTTTAGCTACAATTTCTTCTGAAAATGACCTAAAACAAGCCAAGAATTCAATGCAAAGAAAAAAACAAACACTAAACTGATCCAACCTTCAAATGATGACAAAATACTCAGCAAGCTCAAGCTGAACAAAAATCCATTTAGCTCCAAAAGTGTGTGCCTCGCTTACTCTGCTGATTTGATATTTAAACGAAAGAACTTTTGGGTGTCAAACAATCTTCTAAACACACAACTTAGAGGAGTCATCAAGCCCCACGAAAACAAATCTATCTGTAGTAATAGCGCCTATAAAACTAGAGAGCCATTGCAATAAGGGCAAGTAAACAGGCAACAAATCCTCGTTTAGGTGCGGCTGTGCAATGAAGCACACCAAGAAGTAGAAATGGGATCGGGCCCTGGATTGACCGCATGGAACTGTGACTAAGAAAAGGCCCAGAAAAAGGCCAGAGATCAGAGGACAAGGTCTTTATTAAAACACAGCCTTCACTCCTCCCTTGTTTTTCTTCTCTCTAGAAGAAAATGAATTATGTGTTATCTAGATCAGGTTCAATGTGCAATCTATTACAGTCACTTAATAACGCAAACTCAAGAAACTTAGTATGTATTTCATACAGAAAATAAACAAAGTTGGACATACATAAAAAAGCTTTTTAAGAGAAGACATTTATACATTTTTATTAGTGATCTTACCAAATACATGCAATTAAAAAAGAAAAACTGCTCAATGAAACCAGTCACAAAACACCAGTGCAAAACAGATTCACATACTTCATTCACAGACACAGACACAGTCACAGTAAAAGAAACATACTTTTTTAGTTGTATGTTATTAAAGAAGGGACACAATTTTATAGCCTTTCATAAAATGTATCTCCAAAATAATATATTTACAAAGTCCTGGATAAAGAGGTTACTGAGTGTGAAAGCTATTGAATTCACATATTCAGGAAGCATAAATATCAATATGATTGTAAAGGAAGTGTCGAGGCTTCTAGTGAAATCTCATAACAAAAAGTTTGCCAATAACATCACCAAGAGATGAAATAAATGACTGATCTCTGAGTGGCACAGTGAGACAGAGCCAAGCTTCAGGTGGACAGACCCATGAGCAAAGACAGGAAACACAGCAGGTTTCTTCTTCTTCTCCTTCCCCAAAATAGGAAATAGGAAAGCCAGCAGTATGTTTTTCATTAACAGAAAAGATTGGGATTTTAGACATCTGCAACTGGAAGCAGCAGGAAAAGCAGCAACCTCGGAACAATGCAAATGACTTCGCATTTTATCATTTGCTCGATCAAACCGTTTCCTCAGCTCTCAGCTTTGGCTTTATACGTGATGCGGCACACTGCCCACAAAAACAACACGGCTCGATGAAATGGAAGAGACCTCAATCAAACCCGGGCTAAGCCTTTCTTCAGGAAATGAAACACTGCAGCCCCCCAGGCAGTCTGAAAACCAGGCCGAGAAATGACGGAATGCAAAACAAACAGGAAAAGGAACTGATGAATAATAACCAGTGAGAAGACACAAATAACTGTGGGTAAGCAAGATTATAGCGAGTGTACCAAACAGTACAAGCAGAGTTAGCTGTTAATTGCTATACTACTGTGGTAACATGACTGCCCAACATGACCTGCCTTGTACAGTATGAATGTCTTTGGCCAGGCTGGTCAGAAACACAGAGGAGGTGCTGAAAATGATGAAGAGATAAGCCAGAGACCACCAATGATGGATCTCATGGACTGGCAGTGGGGGCCGGCAGCACTAAATGCCCTTTTCCATGCAAGGCACAGAAAAGCCTGGACTTCATCAAGGCCCCTCACAGGATCATCCTCCTTCTTAATGGATTACCACTGTCTCCATGCAAGCGAGCCACAAATAATGATAAACCGCCGGCAGATTAAAGCACTTTACACAATCCTCAATTCATTACCTTTCCCCACCAGATAAGGGCCAGCTAATAAAAATATGATTTTCTTTCCCACCAGAACAGTCATGCTTTTTTATCCATTAGGGGAAACAAAGAACAAAAGAGAAGGTGAGCTGGGTAAAAAAAAAAATCATTGGTATAATGACCATCATTTCAATTATGTAGCCCCCATGGCACTAGAACAAAAAGACTCCCAAGATTGATGACGCAGAGGTAGAAAAAGAGATTTCCTGAAATTAAACAACTTCCTGCAGGCACTGGCATCCTTTAACAAGCTGCCAATGTTAGCATGATCTCTTATTGTCCCACAGGAGCAGATGAGAGCAGTAGCTCAGATCCTACCGCTGCTAAGCGACCCCTAGGTCCTTGAGTAAGGCCCGCAACTTCCTTCAAATATGATGTATGGGAATTGCTCTGGATATGGGTGTCTTGAAATAGTAATTAAAAAAAATTGATTGAATGATTTTTATTCTGTTGGGAAAGTTGCATCTAGTCTACTCAGGATCCTTGGAATCATCATTCCTTTTCATTCCTTGAAGGCTAAACTGGCCCTATAAGGACAAAATGCTTATTTGGGATGTATTAACATAAGAGATAAGATCTGTGGATCTGTTGGTTGTTTATAAACTGTTGTAGAAAGGACATTATTTACATTTACCTTATTTATTGTCCAGTGTCAGTCAAATGAGGTTCCCTTCTGAGTCTGGTTTATCTGGTTTCTTCCTCATATCATGTCAGGGAGTTTTTCCTTGCCACCATCACCTCCAACTTGCATTACATTAGAGATAGATATTAGAGATTGTAGTAAATTTATTTTAAGTTGAAACTTTTCTGTTTATATACTTCTGTAAAGCTGCTTTGAAACAATCTGAATTGTTAAAAGTGCTATACAAATTAATTGAATTTAGATAAAATTAAACAAATAATTGTATAGATGGTCGGATTAATCCCAATCCGACCAGCTATAACAGATGTTCAGAAAAGGACCAGCAAACTCAAGAAAAAAACATCACAAATGCTAGACCCATCACATCAAGTTCGCCACAGAGTGGGCCAGGAGGTCAGGTGTAAACATGCTGGTCTCCGTGCTGCGGGAAATGATGACTTTACCGTCATCCAGCTTGTCAAAACAGCGCTCTGCTGGTAATTACCATGGCTTAAAGTCCAGAGCCCAGGTGGATTGGTGCCATCAAGAGAAAAGCAAAAGGCTGACGGAGTGGAGAGAGGTGTCACAAATCCATATGCATGCTCTTAGAGGGAAGTGTGCAAGGAATAAAGAATAATAACATGTAAGAGTGGATAAAAAATATCAGATCTAGCTATGTATCTGAATAGATGTTGTTGTGCATAAATCTTAACCTCTGACAGAAAATAAAAGCAAGCAAACAAAAAAATAGCCTGAAGTTAATGGTGCATTATTATCCTGTTAAAAGAGGCCACTGCTATTAGGGAAAGCCATTACCAAGAAACAGTGTTTAGAGAGATGGATCCATATGAATGGCAGAACCTAAGGTTTCCCTTTAAAACATTGTCCATTGTAATCACACTGCCTCTGCCAGCTTGAGTTTTTACATTGGGGATCCTGTGTCAGGTTTTCCCCACAGGTAAGTGACGCGCCCGCACGTGCAATTCCCCCTGGTGCTTTCGTATTTACGAGTTGGGAAGTTGTAATAGCGACCAGGCGCGTGGAAGTCAATTTCATCGGAGCAGGGAATAAATAAAAAATGAAGAAAAAGAACATGAATAACAATGAATGCACACGATCGAGGTGTGCTTTACTTTTTATACTTGCCTTCACGTCATATCGTTATTGTATTTTGTGCAGGCAGCAGTAGGATAGTTAAAAAATACATTTAAAAAGGCGAATTTACTTGTATTCTAATAACTTGCTGCATACATCAAACACATAACTGAAATCAGCTTCTGAGACAAAAATAAATTCGATTTCAACAAACGTATCCCGCCATTGATCCATTAATTTCACCATGTTTTCTTACTCATAGCTCGCAGAAAATCCCACTCGCAATTACGACTTTATGGTGGCGTTCATGCTTGTAAACACGATCTTTCCGACATGACTAGAACGCACCAACTGATGTAGACACAAACACCCCTCCCTTCACTGTTTTGGACGCTTCCTCGTTGTCATGGATACAAGGAAAGCAACCCAAACATGGCTAGGTTGGTGAAGTTGTACGAGCAGATATACCACGTTAAAGAGCAATATTTTATCAGAAACAGGTAAACACAACGACGCCAAACTTTTAGCACATCACTAAGCTAATCTATGTCTGTTTATATAGTATTTGCACCTAGCTTGTTAGTAACAAAAATGTAATGAGGAACACGGTAATTTGAATATTTTATTGAACTGATTAAGTAATTTTTTATATTATAGAAATGCGGAAGAAAACAGACAGCAGGAACATGCTGCAGCAATCAAAATTCAGAGCTGGTTTCGAGGCTGTCAGGCACGCGCCTACCTCAGGTCAGTGTGTCACACAGAGATTATTTTACTTCGTGTAAAGTGTAAGCGTTGATATGATTGATTCTGAGATTTTAAGATAGATAGTTTAAGCTATATTTTGGTATAACTCCTTCTCGTTTTTCCCCAAAAACACTTTGAACGTGCGTGCGGCGCCTAAGATCCAACACGACCTAGGTACGAGGTACAGTGTTTGTGGTTTTAGAAACACAGTTAACCAGTGTTCATAGATCCACAGCTACAAATATCAGAATCGGACTCAGAATCAGAATCAGGTTTATTGCCAGGTATTCGGGTCCCAGTTGTCATTTTGTGACTATATTCTAAGGTCTTGGCATACATACTCACATGCATGCAGACATGTATTATCACTGACAATAAGGAGGGATAAAACAGAACTTGTATATATTCAGTAACATAGTTCATATCATAAACTCAAGAAAAGACAGGCGAAAAGTAAATGGCTATAAAATTTTAAAGATCCTTCCCCCCTCCAAGTGTTGTTGGTCCATTACTGTTTCCATTCATGAGCCTAAAGTGCTGTGGACAATCCCACCCCCCCCACCCCCATGTAGCTACTCTCTGCATGCTAAATCATTGTCTATTTTAGTCTTTAGACATAGAAATTAGCAAGACCACTTGGTGCTCCAGCAGTGTAACCTCCATATATTTCTGTACAGTCAGCAGACAAACTTCCAGACAGTAGGTTCATTTAGATTACTTTAGTTAATTGATCAGTGTGTTAAGTGGTTAATTAGGCACAATCTGAGTGCCTTAAGTGCAGTTCTTGGGTTACCACCTTCCCTATATACACATTGATTTTTTGCGATTATAAATGGTCTTTTTAAAACTGATGGCCTTGTTGAGTTCAGCATTGCCATAGACCTGCATTTAGAGGGGATCGTCTTGATGAATGAATGCAAATGTATAGTTGTCTGAGAAGCACCAACCATTTAGGGCTCTTAGGAGGAAACTTTCTAAATGTTCCTTTCACTGTTAATATTGAGCAAAGATTACTAACTCTGAAATATTATTGCAGCTATCTACACCGGAATGCAACTGTAATACAGAAAACGTGGCGGGCTTTCAGCTCACGCCAGTACTTTAGGCAAGGGCTAAAGGTAAGCTGTGCCATTGTGTAATATCGATTATGTTATGATTACCCTAATTAACATTCAGCGGTTACAGGCATGCCACGACTTACACCTCAAGTAGGTTTGTAATTTGACAGGATGTATTGATTAGCTATGAAATGCCTTATCTAAAAGTGGCTGCTGATGTAGTGCACTTATTCCTCTTGACAGTCATTACGTAGGTATTGTTTTATGCAACCTCTTTAATGAATTTCTGAATTTATTGCCCCTTTTCAAGAAACCTGGCAAAAACTATACCAAGCTCAAATATTCAACTATCACTTCCAAACAGTTGGGCAATTTATTTTTCAATTATTTTTTTTTATTTTAATAGTTTGTAATACAAGTGTCTGGTAAAATTCAGCAACCTAAGACATACATCAAATAAATGTAAAACACATACTCACCCAATAAAATGTATTGCTCCATAACCATAAAATAAATGTCTCTTTAGAAATAATTGTTGCCTTTTTTTTGCCCATTTATCACTTTGCCATCAGTCATCACAGAAAGAGTTATCAACACTAAGAGACAGATGGTCTTGGATTTGTATGGGTCAAAAAAATGTAAAGGATTCAAAATTAAGCACAGTTCAGGTTGGTAAAAAAAATGGCTGAAAGTATATGGCCAAAAGTTTGGGAACACCTAACTATCACACCCATAGGTGCTTTTTGAACACCAAATTTAGTCCCCCTACGCTGTTATAATAACCTCCATTCTTCTGGAAAGGCTTTCCACTAGATGTTGAAACTTGACTGTTGGGATTTCTGTTCATTCAGCCACAAGAGCATTAGTCAGCTCAGATGCTGATATGAAGTGAGGAGATCTGAGTCAGGGCTCTGTTCAGGACATACAATTTCTTCCACTCAAACCCCCAAACAATGTCTTCATAGAGCTCACTTTGTGCATACGAGCATTGGCATCCTGGAGCAAGTTTGAGCCTTTTTGTTCCAATAACAGGAAATTGTAATATTTCAGAAAATAAAAGCATTCAATAACAAAAAGTAACGTTTTGGCAACAGTTTGGGGCACAATCACATGTGGGTGTGATGGTCAGATGTCTGCAACTATTTGGTCATGTTGCATACTGTATATGAGGAGACCAAACAGAGCTTGTGTACAATTTAAAACCAGATATGAAAATTGTAAAATGGCTTGGCCATAGGTTTAGAGTATGTGATTTAGAGTTAATGTGTTTTCAATTAATGCGATGGTCACCCCAAAACCCAGTTACAACCTTTACTATGATCTGATAAGGGCTTTTGCTAATATCAATGATCTTGAAATGTCCTAGTTTAGTCATCTGCCATGAGGTCACAGAGACTCAGAATTGGCTAATGTAACCAGAAGGGCCAGGATTTCTTGCTTGGTTCCTGGCTATGGATGGCTGTAACATCGTTGAGATTCAAACTTTGAAAGATTTTTGAAAGAACGCATATCTGTTGTGCCACTTAGTTATCACATACTCTGTGTAATTTATTTAACTTTGTTGCTCAATATCTATGATTCTGGCATTAGACAATGTATAGCTTGCGTAAGCTGAGTGAGATGTGTAATGGGGCTCAAGTTATGAATATATATATATATATATATATATATATATATATATATAGTACTGTGCAAAAGTCTTAGGCACCATATTATCTGTAGTACAG
>JAOTRN010000002.1:4232166-4248336 GCA_028566695.1 Bagroides melapterus
TCTCTCTCTCTCTCTCTCTCTCTCTCTCTCTCTCTCACACACACACACACACACACACACACACACACACACACATGCACTGCCAACAGTGAAAGATTTCAACCAACAGAAAAAAGAAACATCCTTGCCTATTCATTTAGCTGAGACTTGATGACAGGAACCACTATGCTCCAGTGTCCATCTTCATCCTGCCATCGCCTCCTGCATATCTTAATGAAGTCAAGGCCCAAGTTCACTGCAGTAATTCCACAGCAAGAGTTTGTGCAATATAACACTTCATCATTTGTCAAGAAGACACTTAAGGTTCTGCTGCTTAATAAGGGCTTCCTCTGGGCTTGAGTAATTAGAAGTGAGCGGCTTGCATATTTACTAAATGCGGAGTGTCATTGCCACCGCGGCCTGTTTCCCGCATGAATTATTTCTCTATCTGTAATAAACAGCTGGGTAATTATTACAGCCATAATCAGATAAATGTCTCTCTACAATGGTGTAGTAAGGCAAGTCTTTAACTCTTCAGCAGCGTCCGGGGGGTGGGGGGTTGGGGATAATTGATGGACTGCTAGTGGTAAGGCTACTTTTGTGACTCTTGTATTCCTTTCAAGGGCATGTGGAAAACTGTCTTTCTCTCTAATGTATTACAAACATTTGCAGAGTGTTTAAGGCAAGTAACTTATCACAATAACAAAGAAATAATTCATGTCTATGGAATGTGAAATCATTGAAATACTGTTTAATTTAGGGAACAATAAAAATGTTTTATATTTAAAGGGTATATTTAATATATGTTTATATCTTTATATATTATATTTTACATATTACATATTATATTTTCAACTTATACTGAAAATTGCAATCTATACTTAAATATTAAAAGCTTATGGATATGAACAAAATCTACACATCAGTTCTACGTGTTCTGTTAAAATTGTGATGTAAAAGATAAATCATGTCAGAATTTTTTTTCATCATTAGTCAAAATTTCAGAGTATAAAGTGAAAAACTCACTCAGATCTTTATGTGACAGCAGTCTTGCATATTCTTCACACGTGGTCTGGGCTATGGGGTAAGGAGACTTAAAAAAATACAAGCTCAAATAATCACCCCAAACCATCTCAAAACGTGTTTTAGTCAGATGAGTCCAATTACAAAAATGTTTCTTGCAAAAATAAAAAGAACATGAACAAATAACACCATGGCAGCATGGTGGTGTTAGCATCAAGCCTTACATGTGCTTTTCTTCAACCAGAATTGGGGCTTTAATCAAGGTGGTAGGAATCAAGAATAGCTACAAAACAGCAGCAGTGGGGTGGTGTGTGAAAACGTCGGCAGGTTGAGAACAAGTCATGCAGCCGCATTTTAGATCATTATTTGCAGAACTTTGACTGAACCCAAACCCTGATATTTGCTTGTTGGAACATTTTCAGAATCAGCATACCTATCGCAATTTTTTACAGAGTTAGAAGCATGTATGGTGTTGCACACGTACACGTGTGTTGTGGTTTAAGGACGTGCAAAGGTCATCTGTGTGAGCCACTCCCGCGTCTCCCCACTGGTCCATCAGCACTAATGAGCTTTATGTGTTTCCCCATCGCCTTCCTCAGACACAGATTGAGATCCCCTCTACGGTTACAAATCTGTTTGGCTTTTGTCCACTACAGTGCAATTAATAATAAGTGTGAGATATAGGTCAGCAAGGTCGCACAGACATAGTACCAAACACACACTCCAAAAAAACTCTCGTATGATACATTCAGCAAATTCAGAAAGCTCAGCTTAGCTCACCACAGCATTACATATTATAATTCTTCCTAGATTCTGACACATTTTTTCCTATTTATGGAGGGTTTTTTTTATCCATATATATGAAGGTAGGCAGAATAAAACAAATGAGATCAAGACAACTGTAAGATTTTACTCCCCATTAATACACAAGTCCATTTCCTGCAGACAAAGATGTCTCTTTTCTACATATTTCGTAATGTAATCTTCTGCATGGAGAAAAGGGGAGTTCTGCAAAAGCGCAGATTTTTAAGTGTCAATACACTCAGTTCTATCTTGTTATGTAAAAGAACAATAATTGAAAGGTGAGAGCTTAGGGATGACGACGACCCAGGAGGAATACTTGCTTTTTTCTGTGCACTTGCATGTCCATTGTAGTTGCACAGAAAGTTGTTATTGTTTAATGTATATTGTATGTGATCTATTCCTCTATTCTACCAACCAGCTCAGACAGTCAGCCACAAATTATTTGTATAGTGTATATATGTATACACTATATACAAATAATTTGTGAAAGAATATTAGTGTTTTTTTTTATTGTTCCTGAAAATGTTTTATTTTATTTTCCTTTAATAAATTTTTGTTTTAAAGGAGAGACCTAGAGGAACTAGCAGAGCAGCAGAAAAGAGAAAGAGAGCGCATTGCCAAGGAGAAAGAGGAGCAGGAGAAATATATGCAAGCCCAGCGACTTCACTTCCTCCTTAGCACCAAACAGGTCAGCACCACACACACCCACCTACACACACATACACACACACCACATGTGTTCAGGTTCTAAACATTAATGACTCCCAGGACTCTTGTGAGCAGAGTAAAAACAAAGACACGTTATGTTTTGGTGATTAAGTTATTAGATAAATGGCATTACATTGGAAAGTTTAATTCTGTTGGTGTCTCAGACCATCCAGCTACAGCTGAAACCCACATCTTAACTAAGGAATAAGCAATTCAACACTTTTTATCCTTTAATAGACTTTAAATTTTAAAAGACAAATCTCAAGAAACGAAGAAGGCATTTCATGTGTTCAGACCACAAGTAGCAGAAACTGTGTTTAGCCACTTATTGTCAGTTATATATCAATAAAATTTTATTTATTTGAAGTGTTTAAGCACATTAAGTGTTTTTAAAGTCCATTTAAAAATGTACCTGCTGTTTTTTGTTCTCTAGCAGTTTATTCCCAGTTACTTTTCTTCCAGGGTTTTTTGTTTTTTTAACACTTTTTAGTATTCTCCATTTTAGGTAGTGTGACAGATTTTTACCTGCTTTCTACTCACACAGTGTGAATAGGACCATGAATTTTTCAAGTCTCAAGTTAACAAGAGCATGTACACTGCAGATAAAATAACTGGCAACATTTAGTGCATGTGTTTGGAGCAGGAAAACCATGAAATGAGAATAGAATCTTGTTTTGTGGATAAAATAATCAGTGAAATCATTGTAACAAAGATCCACTGTTGGATTTCGGGGTCCAGCGGTGTTGTTTACATCGTCTCATGGCCTTTAACCCATCTTTGTCTGTGGCATCTGTGATCATCATCCCAGCAGGGTTACATCTACTGTTATGGCCATTAGAGCAAGAAGACGTCATTGGCAACATTCTGCAGTTGGTGTGCAGAAATTTAGTAATAAAACATAACAGCAAATGGACAACAGATGTTCGGAAACAGCATGATAAAGGATTTAAAGGGGGAAAGAGGATCAGCCATCGAGTGGGCACTCCAAGAATAGCAATCATCACGGACTAGCTACAGTGTTTGGACAGATGCTGCTTCAAACTGGCCCCTGTTTCTGTAAAACTACATCCCTGTACCTTAAGCTTACCTGTAGATTACCAGGAACAAGATGCTGTAAACATTTTGCTTACACTCTTCTCATATGCACATTATTCATCCCAGTACATAAAAAGCTATTGGAAAGGTCATGAACCTCGAGCTTAACCTCACTATAAAGCAAGAATGTCATCACTATCTTAAGGAGAAGCACTCTCTTCCTTTCGCTTTCTCTCTCCTGCACTTTCTCTTAGTCACTCGCACGCTGCGTGTGTGTGCTAGGCAACTTCTGTTCCCACAGTCTGACCTTGTCTGAAGGAAATGAATGGGTCTCCGACGGTTCATCGTTAACCAGAGAAAATTCTGCCGGACAAAAGTGGCTTGTGCTGACATAGATGTAGTTGCTCAGTATGAGGGTCAACATCATTGCTCTTATTTCCTGGAAGACTGTGGCAAGTTGGGAGTTTACAGCTACCTATGGTCCCCAAGAAAAGCTGCACTAGCATCTGGAAAAAAATCTAATAAAAAGAAATGCCACAGAAGCGGTTCATAAGCAGTCATATTAGTACATATTGTAGTGCAGTTAATATATTATACGCACAATGCGTGAAGGATACCTGGAATAACAACTAGACATGCCAGCCAGCTCACCTACAGCAAGGTTGAAACTTCCTGGAGGAAGCTAACGTTCATGCTAGTTGGAGGACTTGACAGGTGCTGAAGTGATAGATATATGTCTACTCACGGGAGGTGACAAGTATAATTGTTTTGCCGAGGTTGAGTGATTAAAAGCAGGTTCATTGTCAGTAAGAACGTGTGCATTTTTCAAGCAGGTTTTGCATGGATGCCTTCAATAAAAGGAGGTGATCAGATTGCAAAATGAGGATAGTGAGGAAAAAACACACACACACACACACACACACACACACACATATGAGGCTTCTCAAGGCCATTGGAATAGTCTGAATATGTGGGTACTTGGTTGGTGATGTATATTTTTAAAATGTGTGCGTGTGTGTGTGATCTACAGCGGCCAGGTGTGTTCAACTCACCGTTCCGCCCAGAGCCTGATGAAATGGAGCTGAGGTTAAAGGCAGTAAAACCTTTGCGGACAAGATCTGCTCCCAAAGAAAGAGCAACCAACCAGCAGCCATCTGGCTTCTTGTCTAGCGTAGAGAGACTACCACCAATACATAAGACACCACAGGTAGAGTCACCTCATGTCTTAACATGCCTCTAGAAGGCTTTCTTTCATAACCTAATGTCTGCTTGTCCGAAGTCACACAGCTTGACCAAACACTAATAAATCCTATCGAGTGTAAACACGTTTAAGAAAAAGGCCTATATTTTTACATAATTCCAAATCTAGCTTGTCATCTTGTCCAGCTGTGAGAGGGAATTTGTAGATGCTTATTTGCATCCGTGTTATTTACAACGCACAACTTGACCGGTTCTCATTATAGGTTTCTATTAGTGTTAAACATGAGAGAGCAGAAATAAGACATGAGTCATTTCTTTTTATTAGAGGCCAAGCTAATTGGTGTGGGCTGCAGATTCATCAGCACATCTTTAGTTGAAATTCAGACAGACTGACACAAAGAGAAAGGATGTATTATTTATCTAGATTATAACCCTTACAATAAATTAATAAATAAATAAAAACACCTCTTTCTTACTCTTCTCCAGTGTGATAAGCATCAAGGGGTGATGGATTGATTGTGTGCCATTTGGGGAAACCGGGGATTGGTCAGTGCAGGGTGCTGATCTAGTCTCGATAGCATCAAGGGCATTTGTGCCTGCATGAATTAGCAACCACAATGTCTGAAGGTCACATTAAGAAACAGAGCAACAAAAAAGCACAGGTAGATTTGAGCATCCAGGGAAAAGCTTTCCATCTGTGAACAGCAAGATTGCTGACAGATATGATGCTGTGACCGTAACACCTTTACATCTCATTTGTTTCTCTGGACAGTGTTGATATCCAAAAATATAACATTGACTCCTGCTGTGTGTGGTAACATACGATGAAATATTTTGACTTTTTTTTAACCCCTAATCCCATTCATGCTCATCATGCCTTCGGCATCACTGCAACGAGCTTTAATACCACAACAGTAGCGGAGCCTGGGGGCCAGTTGGCTGCAAGAGGGAATCATCAATAACAAGTAGGGTGAGCAATAAAACATTTACGTTATCCCTCCCCATTCATGTCAGGGGCCTTTCAGGCCAGCTGTAGAGGTTCAGCGTCAGCGCCAGCGGCCCCTGGAGCCGAGTCTACGCGTGGCCACATCCATCACGGCCCTGGAGGAGGCCAGAGAGGAGCTGCGGCAGCAGGAATGGAGGACTCGCCTCATCGACCAGCCGTGAGTCCCACACACACGTATGCAACAGAAAAGCGTTTAGACCAAGAATGTTTTAAGTGTAAAATCAAAGCTATACATATAAATCATGATTTCATCCAGCAAGTAATGTAGTCATGGCCAAACAGAGAAAGAAAAGTGTTTTAAAATTCCACACATTCAGTGACCACACTTCAATGTTGAGTCTTGAATAACATACATCAAACTGACAGCAGGTAACATGTCACACTGCATTTGATATTCAGATGTCATAAATTAGGATACCTAAGTGCCAGCTGGTGGATTTCCAGTAGCTAAAAGTTGTTGCGCTTTATTTAAAAGAACAACCAACTCTGGCTTAAAGGGCAATAGAGCTTCTAGCTTTATCCTTCCAAACTTCCCGAACAGATGGTAAAAACTCAGAAGGGGCCACTTTTAAACAGGTTAGCGAGAAAATAACTGCACTCTTGAATAAAGCACTCCCTTTTTCAGCTATTAATGTCCCACCACACGTATTCCAGCCTCGCTGAAACATTATTAGAACGCCTCTCAAGAATATAATGATTACACTGGATTATCATAATAACATTTTAAAACAATATTCCTTTAACAGTTTGGTTTGAAATCCCTGCCATTTATTTAAATTACAAGCTTAGTGTGCAGTGTTTATTAATCAGGATGACTCCAACGTTTAACAGGAAATTAGCTAACCCCATTAACGCAGTCCACTGCAGCCAGGCTGTTATATGAGAAGTAGTTACTGTGCACATGTGGCAGCTCTGGGGCATGCCGAAGTGTGATTAGTCCGTGTTTTTCGATGTCGTGTCCAGCTCATTCTGTTCTCAGTAATTCCCACTGAAAAAATTTCTTGCAAGGCAACATCTTAATTTAAATGAAAAGACATCTACTAAGTTAATCAGTCAGACTATATCAGAGCATGCTGTGACAAATTCAAGAAGCTTCCATTTGGACCGGACTTTAAAACTTTATTTTGTTTTAATTTGCCTGTAGCCTTTTGGACTGGTTATTCATATGGAACATGCTTTAATTGTTATTGCACCACCATGCTGTTGAAGTCTGGATTCTGATTGGTCAGAAGGTGTTGATGAATTTTCTATGAGAGCACCTCTGACAGTAGGGCTGGCTGCATTTCAGATCACAGGCTTATATTAACATATCTAATTCACATGGTGGATGTTCCACATAATCAAAGAGTAATAATAAACAGATGGAGATAGATAGATAGATAGATAGATAGATAGATAGATAGATAGATAGATAGATAGATAGATAGATAGATAGATAGATATGTCTCATTTCTCACTAGACAAGCTATTATATATATATATATATATACATACTGTATATATACAACCTATCAACATTTAATTAAATTTCTATGTACAAACAGGTTTATGATTATCATGAATGGAGCTTTAAAATTGCCATATAAAATTCACACACACACACACACACACACACACAGAGTCTCACTATCTCTAACTTTTCTCCCTTTTATTCCTCTCTGTTTGGTGGCTGCCTAGTGTGTTGTCACTGCACACTGCCAAGAGATCCCCTGTGAGGAAGCCAAACTCTCCTTAATGGCTTTGAATGAATAAAAACTAGCCTATTAAAATGCAATTCAGAGGCAATGAAAGCAGTAAGTGAAACAGCCGGCTAGCAGCAGAAGCATTGTGTATTCGAGGACATTGGGGCCACATTAATTTTTACTCTGTGCTGTCTGTCCCATGTGCACATTAGCATGAGTTGCACTGTAATCTGTCTTGCAGGAGCGGCTGGTGTCTCTGGTGGGGAAGGATGTACGTATGAGGCCATTATTTAAAGTGCTGTGTTTGATGCAAACTTTTTACTGCCCTATCAAAATTTTTATCCTTTTTTTTTGCTCCTTTATTAGGCTTTTAGGCCATAATTATTTCTTAGATTATTATACATAGGTTCTCTCCTTGAGGTGTATAGGGAGAATAAATTACAAAATCACACCCATTCTTTTTTTTTGACATTTTCTTCCATTGTCAAATCTAACAGTACTTTACTTTTTGTTTCCCTCCACCGATCATGTCATACCCTAGCCCACCCCATGCATGATTACCCACAGGAGAAGAGGCAATTATAAAATATCCATATGCCAGGAATGATTTATAGACAGTTTACCTTTTACAAAGTGCTTTGATAAGAGTCATGTTCTTTCTTCCTGTTCAGTGACAGTTACCTGTATGATCTAACTAGTTCCTTTATAGTTTTTTTTTGTACAAATCTTTATTTAATTGCATTTCAAATTTACAATTTAACACCTGTGGTTGGTATCAGATCATCATTAAAAACTTATGAACATGACAAGAGTGGGCGAATTAAAAAGGGCCATTTAGTGCAGAGAAAGCTCACAGGAAGTGCCAGAATTGTTGGTTGTTTGTTTGTTTTGTGATGAGCCAAGCCAATGCCCAGAGGACGTTTAGCCGTGCTCATGCAGACACCTCTTGTACTGCGCCGGATAAATCTTCCTCCAGGCAACGTGTCTTGGGTGCAATTTACAAAATCAACCTCGCTGTAATTAACATCTGGCATTTTTCCTAAGTAACAGCCATTTGCATTGAACAAGTGCCCAACAAACACACAGGCGACTCTAACAACCCACAAGAAATCAAGCGATTAAGAAGCCATTCCGATTTGGACTGGAATCCATCGCAGTTCCAAGGGAGGAATGAGCTGACACAGTGATGTATAAGGGTTGAAACATTAGCTGTGGATCTACTAGATAGAACTACAGGCTATTACTGCAATTTAGGACTCAAATTAAATCTCTACTGCAGCTTGTGGCAACTGTAGCAATGTGAATTTTTCATCATTTAAAGATGTTATACAGAACATTTTACAACATCAGAGCAGTGCAGTCCTGATATTCCTTACATTACAAGCTTATTTGTAAGGAAAAAATATTTATTTTTATATTATAAAAAATTTATTACATAAATATTAATTTCAGGTTTTTTCCTCCTACCTTAATAGGTTTCTGCCTTTCTCCAAGGCCCACCAGAACAAAGAATATGAGGCTCTTCTCCACACACATTCACCATATCAGCAGAAAGCATACGGAACCAAGCACTTCCGAGAGGAAAACCAGGCCCAATTACAAGGGAAAAAGGTACATTTATAGCACAGATACACAGAACATACACTCCAGGACAATATATATGGTCCATGGCATGATTGAACAGGGAAAAAGGAAAAGACACAAAGACACATCTTCAAGTCATGTCACAAATTTGTCAGATCCAACAGCAATTTAATAAATACCCAAAAGTAAATGAGAGGAAAAAAGCTGTGTGGTCTCACCACCCCAAAGTCCTTACATTAGGTAATTGAGTGTGTCTTTGCTGAAGGCTGTTCATGGATGAAAGTTCTTTATTGGCTCTTACCAGCAGGCACTGCCCTCTGCATCCAGTGCAATTGCCTGGAAATACCTCCTCCTAGAACCAAATAAATATGAGTGCCTAATACTGACACTGCTCTGTCTGTGTCAGTGTTGCAGACAGCACCTCATGTTCGAACACGTCATATTCACACTGTCTTCTGACCCAGGGAACAAGAGACCCTGCTCTCCACACACTATTCTTCTATTATTCCCTATTTGAAGAGGACTGAGTTTTTCTCAGTTCATCGTGTAACATGCAAAAAGTAACTCTGTTCTTTTGAAACCAGTTTCATATTCCAGGGCTGTAAACCCTGTCCTGCTGGCGTTTGACAGTAATGAAGGCTCAGCGTAATAAGCATGAATAATTAGCATAATTGATGCAGCTGAGGATGTCACATTGAGGATTAGCACTGATCCATACGTAGAAACGAGGTCCCTCACACCATCAGGGGTTAGGCCCCACCGAGAGAGGTCTCATCTTAATGCCATAGCACACACACACACATACACACACACATACATGCACATACTTTTTGCAGTGCTTCATTTGTATTTTCGGGTAGTTTTTAGTTTTAGGTTTTCTGTGTTTTTAGGTCAAATCTCCTTATATATTAACAGGAAGTCAGATTATTCTAGTATATTATAAATGTACACAGCTCCAAAAAATATTCCTTAGGCACTTACTAACTCCTATTATAATAATTCGTATCACAAGTCGTATCATAATATTTCTTCATTATAAATCATTCCAAGAATCTCCTGTTGACTAAAGCATAATGATTTAGTGACTTCTACTAAATTATTACTCCAACAAAACCGTACAGTCATCCAGTCTGGAATGGTTTCTACATGTCTCTGTGTCATTCATGTTATCATTAAGGATCATTATGGCTCCGTAATTAATGATCGATGAAGTGCATACTCTAATACTATTATTTCCATATCACTTCTTAGTTCATGTATGTAATTAATGGCAAATGCATTGATGAATTTATAATATTTTAGTAACTGATCTTAAACTAGGTACTAGTGATTTATTTACTTAAGTGTTAGCATGTTTGCCTCTCACCTCCAGGGTTAGGGGTTTGAGTCCCGTCTTCTCCAGACGTGTGTGTATGTGCCGTTTGAATGTTCTTCCTGTGCATCAGGTGTTTCCTTCGAGTCGAGCATTCCTTCGAGCATTTCCGATTCCTGAACGTTTTTTTGTTCATGTGTGTTTGTGTGTGCATGCCCTTCATTGAGTTGGTCCATGGTGCGTTTCCATCCTGCAGCTTAGAGTTTATTGGGATAGACTTCAGGCTTGCTGCAGCTCTGTGTAGAATAAGTGCTACAGAAAATGGATGGATGATTAAAGACACTGATTAATCACTTATAAAGAAATCAGTAATCAATATCAACATATCAATATTATTTATTATTTTTTTAAATATTAGTTATTTAATCAATACTCAAGTTTATTACAGTGATTTGTAAACTACTGTGATCACACGTTTACTTACTGCTAGCATAAGCCTTTATTAATATATTGCTTATTATTATTCAATATTAATAATATATTCTGTAATAATAATAATCTTATTAATAATAATAATATTTTTTTGAGTATGTGCTATAAATACTCTCACTCACTCAGCCTCTCAATCACACACTCAGTCTCTCACTCTCACTCTCTCACACACTCTCACTCACACACTCTCACACACACTCTCTCACACACTCACTCACTCTCACACACTCACTCGGTCTCTCACACACTCACTCACTCACTAACTCTCTCTCGCTCTCTCTCTCACACTCTCACACTCACTCTCTCTCTCTCTCTCTCTCTCTCTCTCTCACACACACACACACACACACACACTCTCTCACTCACTCTCTTACTCACTCGCTCTATCACACTCACTCACTCACTCACTCAATCTCTCTCACTCACACACTCACTCACTATCTCTCTCTCTCTCTCTCTCTCTCTCTCTCTCACTCGCTCACTCACTCACACACCCATTCACTCACTCACTCACTCTCTCAATCACTCACACACTCACTCACTCACTCACTCACTACTCTCTCTCTCTCTCTCTCTCTCACTCACTCACACACTCACTCACACTCTCAATCACACAGTCCTGTTTGTGAGGACTAGATATTTGAGAAGCCGTCATGAGAGATGAAAATTGTACTGTAAACCAGTACTACAGTGTAGTGAAAGAGAAAAAGCTCGAACATGTAGGTTCCCACATCGAGTTGCACTCCTGTCTTTATCAGACCTCACTGAGCTATTTGATATGCAAAAGTATTTCTAGCTCTTTAATTCTCACAGGAAATCTTTGTCCCTTGATAGCAATCCTAAACGTAAATTGATTCTTAAGAGGAAATTAAATGGCACTTATTACAATGTCTAACTAGTAACCTGGTGTCATTTGTCTGTGGTGTGATAAATGTACCATATTTCCCTGCAGTTGCCGCTTAGCGGTGAGATATGCACTGCACACAAACCTGTCGTAATAATGAATTTCCACGTCATCTCATTCCTTTCTGCCTCACATTGACTTACAAGAAGATAATGATGGATATGGTTATTTTCATGTGCATTTGTGATTAAATTATACCCATAATCTTTTTTTCTTCCTCTACATTTCTTCGTTCCTATTCTACTTCTCGTTAATATGGCACACGGCTGTGTTGAGATTAACGCTGCTTTACCCAAAATGCAGCACACTGTGATTTAATTCAATTGCAAAGTTAACAGGAAGATGGCAAAGGCCTTAGGCATGCTCACATACATAGCTAATGAACTTCTGATGCATCTCTTTTCCATTTTCACTATAAATCTTAGTGTTCATGTGAACAGACAGCTGTCTTTCCTCAGTCTTTCACTCCCTGCTGCTTGACGTATTAATTGTTGTTAATGTTCATCCTGTATCGAAGTATAGCGCTTAAACAAAGAGAGTACGCACAAGCTTCTTGTGATGATGCCGTTTGTTGCTGATGCATTGTTAAAGTCCAGGTGGTGAGGATGACGGGTGATGCGTACCGCTTAATTAGCACATTAGTTAACACCCCCTTGATGAGGACGGCCCTTCATCAGACTGCCCTCTGCAAGGCCAGAGCTTGTGTTTTTCAAGCTTTGCATCAGCACTGCTAGCACTAGCTAATTACAGAGCCTAATGAAGTGCAGACAGCATCCGTGCCTAGCCGCAAAACACTCACCATCACCTTGTATTAGACTTTCATCAATCACGCTTTTAAACCGATATACCTCGCTAGTGAAAGCACCTCTGCACTCTACCTACATTTTACCTCACTCGCTTTTTGAATGTTGCTTCAGTAATTGCTTTTTGCGTCACACGTCTTAGCCAACACACCACATTGTAGTAGATCCAAGCAAGAAAATGTTTACTAGCAATGTGACTGGTGTATGAGGCATGTTTAAATGGGATTGATTCTCATTATGACAAACAAGGAGTAAAATAATGAAAAAGAAAAAAAAATCCAGGATACTATCACCACACACACACACACACACACACACACACACACACGCGCACGCACACACAAACACATGCACACACACACACACACACACACACACACACACACCAGGCTACATTAGTGACCAAAGAGCCTCTGGGTGATTCACTAAAACTGTTTTATAGGGTGATAAAAAATATTCCCAGCCCCTTCACTTGCCATGTAATAAACAATTCTCCAGACATGTCGCTTTCCATTTTTTTTATGTTATGTATGTATCAATTAACACTGTGCCTTCTTCCATCATGTCAGCATTTACCTTTTTTTAATCGCTCTACATACAAATAATGTCAGTGAAAAAGAACCTGACACTTTTAATATATTTAGCACAGAACATGTTTGACTCAGATCAGTTGTATAGGTTTTGAAATATTATTTTAGTTTTCAGGAATCCTTAAGTATTGAAGCTGTAATGAAATCCAGTGCACTTTTATCTCTGAATGATCAGCCTATGTTATGTACGTATTTAATCTTGGACCAGCTCACTATCTTCCCTGCTGAAGATCTCTCTTATTCTAATGCTTGCTGTGTCCAGAAATTCTAAAAAAAAAAAGAAAGAAAGAAATAATAACACAACACATGATCAGTTTGTTTTCAGTGCAAACAAGAATCAAAGCTCAACAACTTTCAAAATCATCTTAGCAGACTTAGAGTGAGTGAGACTCACCTTTGCATCCGGCACGCTTTTTAATAATTATGCTCCACTGAACTAATATACTCCTGTCTTCTTCAGGGCTGTACGCTCTCCACACCCGCACCAGATCTCAGCCTTCAGACGTGAAAGCTTCCTTCCGTTTGCATTGTGAGGAATGTAATAAAGAAAGAAAACGTAAACAAAGAAGAAAATGGAAATTATTGTTTGATTACTTTGTTTCAAGAAATAAATAAAGACAATAATAAAGGAAGAAAAATGCAGGTGTAATCTGAAGCTTGTATTAGACTGGTAAAACACACACACGCACACATACACAGATGACAAAAACAGGATAAAAACAAATTCACTACTTTTGCATTAATACAATTAGTATAGCAAAGGGCTTTGATTATTTAAAGTAATTAATAGTGCACAACATTAATATTAACTAAAGATTGTATTATTTTTCAGGTCTTGTTATGTCTCAAAGCAATACATTATTTGTATTAGTTATAGCACGGACACGATCGGTAGTTACCTGGCGTTTCTTTTTAATCCTGTTTAGTCTCGGTTGAACAAGACATTGAAAAATGAGCTGGATTAAAGAGAAGCACCTGCAAGAAGGAGCAGAAGACCTTTACATTTCCAAATCACTGTTATTGGGAACGTAGGGAGACAAATGAAAGCACTAAACCCTGGTGAAAGAGCAGGATTTAGAGGAATAGCGTCCACATTCCAGCATGTGCCGGAATTTAATTGCACAGCCTTTGAGCTCAGTTGATCTGGATAAAGGCGTGTATTAGAAAATCTGTGGTTATTATTATTATTAATATTATTATTATTATTATTATTATTATTATTATTATTACAGTATTTGATGCTCACATCTTGTCATTTACTTTCAGAATGTTAATCTTCAGAAGATTTAATAAAGCACGAACATGAGCTTGGGTTGCTAAGTTTCTGTCAGTTCTCCTCGTGTCTGGTTCCTGTCCGGTTTATCTGGATCAGCTAAGATGCATTGCCCTTTGCACGTTGTCCTGAGTGGGAAGTGGTTAAGGTGTTGGAAGGTTCGCTATTAGCCGTTAGTTGCTCAGTTGAAATGGCTTCTAAATGACATAAAGGTAAATGTTCAACGGCGTATTGATGTCTCATCCATGGTTTATTCCCACTTCACACCCAGGGTAACTGGCATTTGTACCCACCATGACCAGGACAGAGCAGATACTGTGGAGCTTGCTTGATACCTATTTTGAGCTTGTTTGAAAAAAGCAAGGTTTTACACTTGGGAGAGATATAAACAAAAAATATATGATTAAAGTAGCTCCCTTCCCTCCTTTTTCCGGTTTGCCAAACTCGCCGCCTTTTGTTGCTTAGCCTGAGCTCTAGTGAGCAGGCAAGCCATGTCGGAATTTATTCAGTCCTCCTCTGCCGCTATCGGGGCAGTAGGTGAACATTAATGCTCATCTAGTGAAACAGAGAAGAGTGCTGTGTTTAAGCCACTTGTAAAAATCTGAATCCAGTCCACCCAGACTGGACTTTGGAGAGATGCAGTAATTCAGTCGATACTCAATACTCCTGCAGTTTTTCTAGTTGGACATCATCTCGAGCTAGCGTAAATATAAAAACTAAATATTTAGATATACTGTCAAATCCAGTCTCTAAATTATTTTTAGAAATGCACCTAAACCTAAAGTGTAAACCTAAAGATTTTAGTGCTGTTTCAGACTTTCAGTCTTTCACATCAATGCTCAAACATGAGTACACACAAGTTCTAAAGCTATAATTAATATGCACAATATGTCAATACACATACCTCTCTTCTCACTGGCTATAAGATACTCAGACTCTCATGTCTAACCCTCTAATGATATGTTATTATTATTACATTAACACGTGCTGTAGGATTCCTTTTCTTTCTTTATTTTTTGCCATGTTTCAGTAGAGATTTGTGTGTTTTGTTTTCCGCTTCCAAACTCGTACCCTAGCTCAGCTGAAATTCGTGTCTTCACATGGGAGAGATAAATAAATAAAATAGGAAGATAAAATAGGGCTTTGGTATGTGGGATGCATATTTCATCAAGCATATGAATAAAGTTGAATTATTATGCATTGCCATCTTGGGCTGGACTGATTACCATATACCATAAAGGGCATTTTTTTATCAGTCTAGCCCTGATTGTTTTTTTGCCTGTAGATATTTTTGCTTGTAGATATCCTGTCCTAGCATACAACTGCCTCAGAAGACTTTCTCTAGGGAAAAAAAAAACCCTAGAAAAGGTCCCTAGAAAAGGCTGCATGAAAAGGTCCAAAACCAGATTTTAGGTTTTGTGGGGTTTTTTTCTTGCTAAGGTTGTATAAGTGTATATTCCACTTATCTTCCACTCTTTCTTCTGTTGTGTAACATAAAGGTCTTTACAGGGGAAAAAAAAAACACAGATTTTTTTTCTGATTCACAGATTTCTAACATCAGTCAAAAGTAAAAATTGTTAATAAAATAACTAAAAAATAATTAAAAAAAAAAACTTTTTACATATTTTTAAGAACATTCCTGTCAGATGAGAGAGAATGTTGTTATTGTTATTTACTTAATTAATTTATAAATTAATGTATTATTATTATTATTATTATTATTATTATTATTATTATTATTATTAATAATAATAATAATAATAATAATAATAATA
>JAOTRN010000002.1:4254738-4267915 GCA_028566695.1 Bagroides melapterus
CACTTCTGTTAGTCTAGTATAGTTCAGTTAGTCCACTACACTTCTCTGTTAGTCCACTACACTTCTGTTAGTCTAGTATAGTTCAGTTAGTCCACTACACTTCTGTTAGTCTAGTATAGTTCAGTTAGTCCACTACACTTTTCAGTTAGTTCACTATACTAAGTTAGTCCGCTATACTTCAGTTAGTCAACTACACTTCTCTGTTAGTCCACTATACTTCTGTTAGTCCAGTATAGTTCTGTTAGTCCACTACACTTCTGTTAGTCCGCTATACTTCAGTTAGTCAACTACACTTCTCAGTTAGTCTACTACAATTCTCATTTAGTCCACTATACTCAGTTAGTCTACTACACTTCTCAGTCCACAACACTACACACTAACTTAAGAAGTGTAGTGGACTAACCAAAAAGTGTAGTGAACAAACAGAAGTGTAGTGGACTAACTGAAAAGTGTAGTGAACAAACAGAAGTGTAGTGGACTAACTGAGTATAATGGACTAACTGAAAAGTGTGAACAAACAGAAGTGTAGTGGACTTACTGAAAAGTGTAGTACATTTACATTTAGATCATTTGGCAGGTGCCCTTATTCAGAGTGACGTACAAAAGTGCTTTTAAGTCCGTCTTTGAATACATTAACTCAGCTTCAGTATGTTATAAGACTTAAGATACCAAGAGCCTAAAACACTGTTCAATTAATATTTTTTTTGGGGGGACACATACAACAAACAGGGAAGAAAGTGCTAGTTCAAGTGTTTTATGAAGAGGTGTGTCTTCAACCGTCGTTTGAAGACAGCCAGTGACTAGGCTGTTCGGACCTCTAGAGGAAGTTCATTCCACCACCTGGATGCCAGAACAGAAAAGTGTCTTGTTGTATGCCTACCTCTTTCCCTGGGACCAGTCCAGCAGTACTGGTAGATCTGAGGGTGTGAGGTTCAGTTCGAGGAGTGATGAGGGCTTTGAGGTAAGGCTGGCCGGATGTAAGGGATCCATTGATGATTGTGTCAATGAAGAGTAGAATGCCAGAATGAAGGAGTAGGGGAATCCTGGCTGTAAAGTGTAGGTGCACAAGTTAGTCCACTACACTTCTCATTTATTCCACTATATTTCACATTGTGCCATACACTTCAGTTAGTCCACTACACTTCTCATTTGTCCTCTACAATTCTGTTAGTCCACTACACTTAGTTAGTCTTCTGTACTTTCTTGGTATATATTAAGCTTCCTGATTGGTATACTTCATGGTTAGCCCACTATACTTCTAACTTAGAACTCTACATCTCAGAGTGCTGTGTACATTCTAGTTAATGCACCATACTCCTCTTTGAGCCCACAATACTGAGACTGTACTTCTTAGTTACTCCCCTACACAGTTAATTCACTATTCTTCCAGTTAGCTCATTACATGTCTGTTAACTCACTGTACTTCTCATTTAGTCTACAGTGCTTCACAGAGTTTCTTCATCATGCCATAGTGATCTCTATTATCTCTTAAAACATCTTACTGCTTCTTCATCGACGTCCTCATTAGGCCGAAGCAATATAAATAAGTCTCACAGTCAAGCCCTGCAGTGTGTTCTTCACAGAGCGTGTTGGGTTTGGCTGCAGCTTGAGCGTGGATTTGAGCCAAGGCATGTGGTGAAAAGTTGCTGCAGTGATGGCGGGAGGTCCTCCACCAGTCTGACGACCATATGCAGTGATAAAATGCTCTAATGAGTGAAGATAGGTACAAAAAATATTGGAGATTAACTTAGCTTTACAGTCAGATTCCTCTTATTGTCAGATGGATAGTAAAGTCATTAGGGGAGTAATAACTTGGAGAAGCCAAGCCATCATTCTGTCACATTGTAACACAAATTCAAGTTAGGGTCACTCTTTATTCAAGAAAATAGGAGAAACTACCTCCTGATTGCCAATATTAGAAGCACTTCCTTAAAACTCCAAAAAGACAACAGTATTTTGAGACATTTTTCATGGCTTAAAAATAACTTAATCCTAATTCAAAAGATATATATTTCAAAATAATTATAATGAATAAAAACTGTGTTAATGCACAATAAAATAATTGTTGGCATTACTTAAATAATGAGGTAAGGTGATAACACTTTAACGTGCCCAGCCCTAGAAATACATAAAACAGCTTTGATTAGCAGCTCTGTGTAGAATTACAATGCAGACATGAATGTTGATGTACGTACATTGTATACCAGTTGTAGTGTTTCAGTATTTTTTTATGTTTCAGGATAAAATGTTCTTTACAATGCTGTAACTTTACATGACTATTTTCTATAGAAAGTTCTTTAAGTTGATCATGAGACAGAGTATACTGTATATTTGCATTTGAGAAGCATTTTAAAGTCCAGGGACAGCCCCTGCCACACAGCAGTAAGCTCACCCTTTCCAGCTTCATGCAAAGTGAGAAGTGTTGATCATGTGGGTCAGTGTAGGGCTGCTGGTCAGAGTGATCAGTCAGTGAGGAGGTCGTCCTCCTTCTTCTCTGAAACCCAGCTAACCGATTTGAGCACTGGGGAGAGAGGTGGGTCGGAGGGCTGACAGTGAAGTGATGGGCTGTCTGAGCTCACTGCTGGGTCACAGCAGGATGTGTCAGTGTAGCTGGCTTGCCTCCTACCTATCTGTCTGCTCTGTCCATCTTCTTTCTCGGTTTGACTAGCAACTCTCATTCTCATACTGCATGCAAAAATTACACATGACTAAGCTCAACTAGTCAATAGTGATATCTTTTATTAATGCAGACTCAAAATCCCTGCTGTAATAAAACATTTTTTAATCATATCAGATTCTTGGGAAGGAAGTAATATGAATAATTGAAGTAATTTCTATTTTCTGTACTTTAGTTTTGTTTAAAATCAAGATTTAATCTAATATGAACAAAATAACTTTTAGGATAATAAAAAGCCACTGCAGACAATGCAAATTTATTATGAGTTGTTATTGTTATTATATTAATGGTGAAATCTGATTAATTATGTTGTTTATTATTATAATTTATTAATTTTATTTATCTTTAGTAAATGCTTTGTTGTGGTCATGGCCACAGGGGACCCAGAGAGTTCACTTGGGCACAAGGTGGGAGAATTTACTCCAGATACCCACACTGGTGACAGGGCACTGAACACATACACAAACACATTCACATTTCTGGACAGTATTTGGGAGGAAACCAGAGAACCCTGCAGAAAGCCTCATTAAGGCAGGGAGAACATGTGACAGACAGTAACCTAAGCTGAGAATCTAACCCACTGTACAATTATCTGATGAATTCTCAAGTTCAAAATTCAAGATTTTATTTCTACAATATACAGTGTACAAAAAAAAAGAAAACCCACCCACTCCTCTTTCAAATAAACTATATTATTAGAAATGAATAGAAAGTGGGAAGGAAAAGTTACAGTTATACTGAGATATTATTCGAATAATCTGTGAGAGCCATTGTTGAGCCTAACATTGTCTATTAAGAACAACAATCATGTACCCCTACCTAATAACATGTCTGGGAAGATATTTTCATACTTTATTCTCATTCTTGCTATAATTACTTTGGTCTTAAAGGTTGCACAAACATTTCTTACACAGCACATGCAATAATATAATCTATGAACTCCAAACCAATCTTTTTATATTTGCTATCATGAACATTTATGTAAAAAAGAAAATTTTAATTTTTAATCCTCTGATATCAATCTAATCTTATCATTCCCTATCGACTACATGAAATGGCTCTCGTTCGACACAAACGATTTGTATTAAAATGAGCAGATACAAAATTGTCTCCATTGTTCCATAAGCAGAGCATGAACTGAGTAAATAGCAAGCTTAATGTGCTTGTAGGAGCACTATTCGGATTGTCTGGAACAGAGAAGGAGAGCTGCAATGAGGGTAGTGCCAGATGCTATGCCAGATGTGTAGCCTAGCTCACTTGGGTGATTCCATAATTACATTTCTCATGCAGATCTGAGCAGGCAGTTTCAATTGCCACACTGAATGCAGAAGGCCTCAGCTCCAGTGTCTTTTCCCTGACTAATTCATGATTTGGTGGCAGTTGTGGATGAGGAATTCCATTTAATGATCACCTTTTTCACCAGTGCACTCCATAAGTTATAATGAGCAGTTTTAATGTTCTGTTCTCAGGCAATCATACTGTGTATTACAGATATTTTTATTCAGGCTTTTAATATTGGGATTTTGCATCAAAGTGGGAAAAGACTGCTTTTTAACCTCAAAACATCTCTATAACACACGATGAACACACTTTAACTGCAGTGATGAATACCAATCAGAACAGGAGGCAACAATCATTTGTTCTGTGTAGAGCATGAGAAAGAGACAGGTGTCTGTCTTCAAAAGTCATATTGACAGGTGTGTGCCTTGGGCACTCGTCAACTGCCCGAATGACAAGGCAGTATTGATAGACAGGATGTGCTGACATTTAAAAACACAGACAGAATGAGAAACTAATTATTTCCAACGCTTGTAGAACATATCACCCAAAAATGAGACCTAGGTAGAATAAAGATGAATCTGTATAATGTAGGTTGTATCAATGTTTCTCTCTATTAATTTCTTGACATCCCGGTATTTACTGTGGTCAGGATGTGTCAACTGGCCAGGACAGCCAATCTGACAGGGGCAAATAATCGAGATGATGACAATGAATGTTGGAGGAAGGTGCCAACTGCTGCCCACCCTTAGTGACCCTTGGTCCTGACGGGAGCCCCAGGTTCTGGCAGGGTGGACAGGTACAGCTCAGTGTGTGGGCTCATGCCCCTGCCTGGCTTCACTCAGAGAATCTGAATCAATCAGCCAAGCTGTCAAAGCTAACCCATGCAGACAGAGGAGGGCAGCAAGAGGCAGAGGGAGCTGTTCCCACAGGGAGTCGAACAATGAAATCCAACAACATGCATTACCAGCTCTGACCTCTATCCCTATCTCCACCGTTGTCCAATTATATACACTCATGTCTTTGTGTTTAACGTTATCGATGCATAATATATTAACTCTTCATATATACTTACATACATAGGGATACTTCATATATGCAAATCCAAATAAGTGTAATAGCAAAGTTTTAATATAATGCACTGTGTTCCATAAAGGCAAGAGAAAACACCCATTATGGCAATAAAGATCTATGACCTTTCCTGCTCCAGCTGCAGACACACACACATGCACACTGATGCATCCTGCCTAACTGTGTCTTGTATCACCTCAGGAAACTTGTGGCTATTTTTTTTTTTTTTTTGGCGGCGGTTCGGAGAAAGAGAAAATGCAAATGAGCGCAGACAGCTGGTGCCTTCCTGGTGGCGAGGAGTGATGGAGGGCCTGGAGGCCTCACTCATCAGCCCCTCGTCTTGCCTCCTCCTTTCAGACAGAAACCCACCGGGGAGAAGGTGGGGAGGCTGCTCCAACAGCGGGACCAGATGGTCCGAAAGGTAAAAAGCACAGCTCATTCGGTTAGCACAACGCTATTGGTCACCTGGGTGAGGCTGTTAATGCCTTCATGGCCCACGGGCGTTTCATAGAATTTGAACAGCTCCACCATCTAACTGGCACCACGTGTGAGCATGAGAAGAAGCGCTTCCAGTCAATCTCAAACACACCCATGTGTTTGTGGACGTTCAGGCACAAAATTTGCTGTCGTTTATTGCATTTATTGCATAGGTTGTAGCACCTTCATACAAATTAATACACAGAAGTAAATAACACAACTTTGCAATTCAAATGTGAATGGTATCATCCTCTGTGTTTAGTAAGGACAAATTCATATTATTCACACAGACATAGAACAATCCAGTATTGCCAGAAAATAGAGACATAATATAATTACATACTAATACACTAAAGCTGGGTAAAAAATTTAAATATCTGAAAGAGTCCTGCTTGTGCTGTGAGAAGATATACTGTAATGGTAAAAGAAATAATTCTAAAAAGAATCAAATTAAAGGAAATAGAATAAAGACCTGCTTATAAAATGTCAACTAGGTGACCCTGTCTGAAAGTGATATGGCCATTGTTTCTATATTAATTTAGTATATTTCAGGGATATATGATATCTGGTTGACCTTTGACCTTTCATCAGTAACTGACATATTTACTTTTAAATATTACTTTTCAATGGGAACCGCTGTCAGGTATCACACAGCAGGGAGGTGAAGAGTCACCTGTCCACCAACTAATAGTTGACAAGACACCTCACAAAAATCTCTCTCTCTCTCTCTCTCTCTCTCTCAGTCACTCACTCGCTCCTTCTCTTCACTGTTTGACATCTGCCAGCTAGCCAAGAACCCCCATGTCTCCCCCCTGCAAACAAGCCTTCATTTACAAACACAGCCCCCTGTCTGCATCTCCAGCTCATCAACATTTAGATATAGTCATCATTTACTGGGCCAGCCCTGTCAGCTAACATATGGATGTCAGGTGCAGTCTTTGCCAGAGCTAGAGTCAGGATGGTGTGTGTGTGTGTGTGTGTGTGTGTGTGAGTGTGAGAGAGAGAGAGAGAGAGAGAGAGAGAGAAAGAAAAAGAGGTGTGGCGGTCAGCTATATTACATGTGGGAAGGAAGGAAGACTCTCTTTCAGAAAAAAAATTCAGAATTCAGGAAAGTATGCAGAGACTTTCTGGCTACTATATGGTGGACAGGGAACAGGAGAAGACAGAGAACAAGAGTGAGAGAGGTAGCCAGAGTAGATTAGCCCTAAGACTCACAAGAGAACTGCCACAGGTCCCCTAGCCGCCTACTGGTATATCAAAAACTGATGGAAAGACACAGTTCAATTTGTCAGACTTTCATAAAAGATAATTAAGCTGTCAGTCTCCACACTTCAACAACTTCATTAGATCGGAAGTGGAGCGTGGGTCGGTACAAAGGGGCGCCAATAAGGATGGGCCCCGATCAGGAACCCCTCCAGCGTCTACCTCGCTCTTTTTTCCCCTATACGCCCCACTACTAAGTACATGTCAAAATATCAATGGATCATAGACATGTGTTTGCAATAAACACAAGTGACATCTTACAGTAATGGCTTATGTTAAACAGTGCATGTTTCTAGAACAGGGAGCTTGACACCATTTAACATATCATGAAACACTCACAGAGAGAGCAAATCAATTTAGTGCCACTGAACCATGGAGTGGTCTCAAAAAGACCTTTTCTTAAAATAATGCAATGGTATCTTAAATTGAGGTTAAGGGGTTAGCCTGTCATTACGAGTCTATGCTCATACAAGAATCAAATTTCATATGCAGAGGTTCAGGAATGAGCTTGAGAAGGTCGATTATAGCCAAGAATTCCACTGAGGAGTGTGACACAAGGACTACTGACCTAGCTGCGATTCTGGCCTCATTAGGAATATGTGCTCCTTCCAATAGCACACACTTAAACGATCACTTTCTAGTCTTCCACTTAAGAGGCCATCACAGCAGTCTAAACTTTAAAAGCATGATAAAAACAGACAAGTGCGGCACTTTTACCATTCTTAATCACTAAAGAGTTAGTCCAGATTCCAGAGCAGGTTAAAAAATGTACATTGTCTGCATGGTATGCCTTATTAAATGACACTACTGACACTACTGTAGTGCAAACAGTAAAAAATTCAAAAAGTCATGCAGTTAATGAGCACGTTAAACACTCAGGTTCCAACAGATGTATCACTCATAATTACCAGGGGAAACAGTATAATCTCCTGTAAGTGAGCATGCCTTCTGACTCTTTCAAGCATACACACATTAATGCAGTTCAATGTGAGAACTGGTCCAGGTGCAAGACCTCCTCATTTGGTGTCCAGGATTCTTTATGCCAAGTACGAGAATCTCCTGACCCTCTGATGGTATGAATATTCAAATGTTCTCTCATCTCTATGGCTGAAGGTGAAGGGGGGCTTGTTGAAGACATTTCCTCCAACAGATGGACCACAAGGACCCATCTGCTGGCAAGACAAGCAAACGCTCAATGATGCATTGCAAAATGATTTAGCATTCAAGGATCCTCGGCAAGTAGTTAGCAATGATTGTCGCAGTAGTGCCATGTGCAAACACTCTATTTTAGATATGATCTATTGCCTCCATAAACAAGGGAGCTTTTATTTAAAGAGCCAGTGCTTGTTTAGAAAGACAGGGAATGAGAATCTACTATTTGTCATTTAAAACCGAATAATTTTCCGTGCATGTCTACAAAACAATCAGGTGCACACCATACCATCATCTATCTAGTATTGACCACATGATCAACATTTGTCATGTCATTGTGCTTGTTTGTTGTGCAATTCTGGAATTTGTGTGTTATTTAAGGCTCTTTTTATTGTGTCTCCCATATTTTCAAATTCAATTTGGAAACGCTGACATGTAGCGGAAGAATTAAATGGAAAAACTTAGCCAAGACCAAGTAAGCAGTGATGAACGGCTCTCAGAGCAACTGTTTGCCCATAGACTTGTCCATTTTGATTTCCACTATTGATTCCAGTATTTAGGAAGAACCTATGCAAGAACTATGCAAGAATGTACAAACTAAAAAAATAATAGCATTGATAAATACATCATGCAATATATTTAAACAGGAAACCTTGCCAGGTCACAACCCAGAAGCCCTGAGCTTGGGTTGCTCTCAGGTTTCAGACAATTTAGCTGTATGTGAATCAGTGTGTGAGTGAGTGAGTGAGTGAGTGATGAAAATTATAGTCCATGCCAATGTTCATTTGATGCCCAAGTATACAATAAAGTATGCAAGTGAGGCTACCCTGAAGAAAGAAGCATCCAGGCTTAGCACGCTACCATGTTGATAGAGTGCTGAATCTCATTATGTATCTAATACAATAACTGCCGTTTCGTTCTGGAGGGATAACAGCAAAACCAGATTAGTCTTATTACTTTATTATGCACCACATGGCACAACTCGGAGTGGACAATTGCATTAAACAACAGATGAGATCACAGACAGAGAAGGCTCTGTGCACCTCAATACCATTTAATTGATTCCACATGTAATTAGCAGGGACAGATTTGGGATACCTGCATCCACCAATTTGTAAACTCAAACGTCCTTTACCATCTCAAGTGGCCTCCTGTTTTTGGGGAAATGGCCATGGCAGTGGTCAGGACAAAAGGGAGAGAGGTGTTTGTCATTGTCTGAGTGAGTGAATGGAGAAGGGATTAATTACTGTGACCCTGTTGTGCAGTTTTGTTTTGTGTTGTGCTATTTGGCTTGCCACCTGGTTTCTCATTACTGCACCTCTCGCTGAGTAACTCAGGCACTGAACTCATCATCTCATTTACAACCACTTTGTGAAGTCTTAAAGTTTGAGAACTTCTGGTGCTCCATAGGCATCAACTGAGGAGTTTACACCAAGAGTGGAATGTAGGAGAGGAATACCGATTAACACGTTTAGAGGATCCCAGTTACGGAGAGTCGTGTATGATTTATTACACTGTCAATAAGTATCAGAACTCTCCTTCTGACCTTGAGGAATAGAGTCCTCATCTATGGCCTCTTTATTATTACATGGCTAAAATCCAGTCATACCTTTTTCTGCACATTACTTTATATTTAAAATATAATATTTTATATAAAATAAATCATTTAGCAAAATTTCACTGATCATATAGATTTACTGTCAAATGATTTCATGTGACACATCTCAGGAATGTTCATTTCTGAAAAATATTTAGTCACTTAAAATTGCACATATGCAATCCAGTATGCTTCAGTTAATCCCTTAAACCCAATTCACTTTCAATGACATCATTTAAAAGGGGGCAACAGTGGGCACGTGAGCATCAGAACTGGACCCTGGACCAATGGAAGAAGGTGGCCTCGTCTAATGAATCACGTTTTACATCACGTGGATGGACGGGTGCGTGTGCGTCGCTTAGCTGGGGAACACATGGCACCAGGATGCACTATGGGAAGAAGGCAAGCTGGCAGAGGCAGTGTGATGCTTTGGGCATGTTCTGCTAACATGTGGATGTTACTTTGACACATACCACCTACCTAAGCATTGTTGCAGACCATGTACACCCTTTCATGGAAACTGTATACCATGGTGGCTGTGGCCTCTTTTAGCAGGATGATGCACCCTGCCACAAAGCAAAAATGGTTCAGGAATGGTTTGAGGAGCACAACAATGAGTTTGTGGTGTTGATTGGCCTCCAAATTCCCCAGATCTTAATCCAATTGAGCATCTATGGGATGTGCTGAACAAACAAGTCAGATCCACAACACACCTTCAGAGGTCTAGTGGAGTCCATGCCTCGACGGGTCAGGACTGTTTTGGCAGCAAAAGGGGGCCAACACAATATTAGGATGTTTTGCCTGACCGGTGTGTGTGTGTGTATATATACGTATATTTGTTTCATCTAACTGCCAGCATTCCATCAGTAGCAGGGACTGGTGATGATATCGCATATGACATCTCACCTTGACCATTACCTCAGTGCTCTTTTCCAGCTGGGCATCAACACTTTTTGCTACCAGTACAACAGCCATGACCTTGACTTACTCACAACTTTCCTCACAGCGACAGACTCTTGGTGGCCCTGGGCTGCTAACTTGACACTCTTGTGACGGCCTGGCAGTTTAAGGATGCTTTTTGTCAGTCACTGTAGTCTACTGGTGGCTAAAAAACAAATGAGAGTGTTATTTTCTCTCTTTTCCTGTAGTTTCATTTTTAATTTCAGCAAACCTTTTTACCAAACCCATTTAATGACTACTTTCATTTACCTTGTTAATGACTGATAAATCAAGACAGTACCAGTTCAGCTCCAGGAAATATCATCAGCATACAACAGACTCATACTATTAATTCTGTGAGACTTTATGTCTAAATTCATCCATATTCTCCAGTGGACAAGTTCTGCTATAGCAAAGGTTAGAGACCTGTCACTTTTGAGTTGGATGCCTACATCTGAAAGATGGCAGCTTGTGATACAGCATCCCTTACCCTTCTACACACTTCTTCCTCCACTTATTTGATTACTTTTATGCTGACTTTCCATGTCTTCCAGCATATACATGTATTGGCCTGAACAGAAGTCAAGATGTCATGATCACGGTCCTCCAAGCTTATTTTCTATCACATCAATGAGATGTTCAGTCAATGTGCTTCCTTTTTTTTTTTATGTTTGTAGGTGACAAACCTTCTGGGATTTCTTGGGAATTCAGATATTGCAAACAAGTTATGAATAATTACATCTGCTGGACAAAAGAAACTGCCCTTGAGACTTTACATGGGTTAAAAGCACTAATTTTTTTATTATTATGTCTGCCTGAAAAACAACCCTTGGCAGGCAGCAAAGTGACTGCATGAGAAGGTGCAGAGAGTCCATCAGAGGAGGGCCTGTGGTGCTTTAAAAATAAAGTTGGAAAACGCTTTGGTCAAGGCGGAGAGAGGAAGAGTAATTCAAATGGTTGTGCTAATGACCGGAGGAGGAGCAGCACAGCAGTTGTTTCCCTGATACGATGGCAGGTCATTGCGACAGATGTTCCCAACATATGTGGAGAATTAATTACCCACTAGTAAACAAAATCTGTGATGCAGAGAGTCGTTTTGTCCAAATTTCTTTCGTTTCGCTGTTATTAGGGGCATAATTTTTCTTGATCAGCCAGCCCTACTCAAATGCAAGAGCCCAGTAATGGAACAGCCACATGAGGCCAGAAGGGTGTTTAATTGGCAGAGCTGATTGTCAGCCTGCACAATGTGAAAGCCATTGATTTTATAATTGGTTGATTGAAGCACAGGGGTCCCAGAGCACGTTTTCCCCTACTTTTCCTCCTAACGAGCTGGGACGCCCGGAATGTTTTCACAGAGAAAAGAAACCTTGGCAGGGGAAGAACACACAGTGACATGTGTACTGGTCTGCAGTGAGTTAGTGGGTAAATAATTTTAAAAGAAAAGAAGTGCTGAACTACAATCTAGTTAGTAGCAAAGTTGTCAAGCGAAAGAGCATAACGTCTCATTTACGAAACATCTTGAGGACAATTAAGGATTTCTTTTATTCAGCATATTTCTTAATGTCATTACATTTGGTTACGTAATGTGATAAAAGTGAGCACTGACTCCTGACTCCATAGAAAGGACGGCGACATCCATTATCCAAGCAAGCTGAATCTCAAGAAGCTAAAACGAAAATCAATTCATAAATAAGGAATGACATTGTCCGTACGAACAATGCAGAAAATTGCAGCTGGTATTTAGAAGTCTCTCAACATCAACAAATATCGATTTCACCATCACCTTATTCACACCCTCAATTTAATATTAGATTAAGGTAAAGAAATACTTCTCAAGGTGAATTATGCATTCCTGCACAAATCCTAATCAGATTAAGTAAACCGATCGATTTGTATCACTTACGTCTGACTGAAGTGTAGCTGCATGTAGGACAAGGAAACTCTTCATTGTAATTAATATTTTGTGAGTAGAATAGAAATGGATTGTAGATTATAGAAATGTATGGTAGGTAAATTATTTTATGATTCATTATACAATTACTGTTCAGTGAATAGGACTGAGATGATATTGTTTAAAAAAAAACATTGCTTTCAATCAAAGGACCAAATCAATATCAATTCACATTAAAAACACAATGAGCTGCCCAAATATATCAACTCATTGCCATTACTCAGTTAGATGAGGTCGGTACATGTTACTACTTTAATCAAGACTGGCAGGCTGATTAAGTTGATGGCTAACTCTAGGAGCATGGAGGGACTCAACCCTGACATATTCACCGTAGCCAATTCAACAGCATGGCTTCAGCTCCACTCTTCCTGAGAGTGGGGCTCTAGTGAAGTGTAACTAAACTCTGGGAAATGAAGTTGTTAGCTAAAATGAGCTAAGCTCCGAGGCTGTGACTAAAGCTGCATGTGATTGCTTCAGGGGGTGAAAAACACTTATTACTTCATTACATCCATAACGTATTGATTTCCTGCCACGATAACATGTCAGTTGGAGTTAGGTATTGCTTTGAGGAAAATATGGCTGTCTGACATTATTGTCCAGTCTTTAATAAAATGTCTAGCTATCACACTCTGCACAGAAGTGGCTATCATGCTGGCATCCCTGTGCTTGTATAATAATAATAATAATAATAATAATAATAATAATAATAATAATAAAAACATACAAACAGAAAGAAAGAAAGAAAGAAAGAAAGAAAGAAAGAAAGAAAGAA